>CM041780.1:158870881-159203626 GCA_023374045.1 Limonium bicolor
CAACCGGCCTTCTTCCTGGAAGAACAACAGACCATCTGCAGTCTTTTGAATCCTCAACGTACCACACTTGTTCGTAATCCTTTCCCAGAACAAATTGATCATCCTTATAACCGATCGCAACACGTGAAAGATCAACTACGGTAAGCCCTCCATCATTTTGGTATCCACGTCGGTTGTCCACCCACTTGCATCGGAACAACAAAAATAATTAATGTGGTAGTCTAGCTCCCAAATGTCCTCGATGACACCATAATACCAGCTAGAGTTCCTAACTGGTTGAGATCGGTTACCGTTGTGGTACTCAGTGGTTGTAACTTCAATTTTCACTCAACTATTCTGGTTTATCGATTTGGAATATTGGCGTGCAGTGTAGTATGTATACCCACTAATATCATACCCCTCAAATGATGTAATATTAGTTTCAGGTTCGATTGCCAAACATCTGATCTCTTCACTTACAGCTTCAGGATCTGATGATGATAATGTCAACACATGATCTTTGAACCATTGGATAAAAACTCAGTTTTGTTCCTTTGTCAGCCAAATGTGGTCTTTCGTAGGATTTTGATGCCTTAACTCAACCATATGGGTTTCAAAATATGGTTCAACAACCTCAAGGTGTTGTAAGACAAACAAATGTGCTTGATGAATAAGATGATGCGGAACTTGCACAATCTTTCTACCAATGACACCTTTACCCTTAAACCTACGGAAGTGTCATGGTTTTAGGATACCAATTGACTCCGCCTCACTCAAATAATCAGTCACAAATTCTGTGACTTCCTCAGTCATTGTTGCTACAATAATGCTACCCTCTGGTCGATACCTATTCTTCATTCTACTTTTCAGAATGCCCATGTACCTTTCAAAAGGGTACATGTACCGTAAGTATACAGGACCACAGAATTGAATCTCTCGAACGATGTGCACAATTAGATGCACCATTATGTCAAACAAAGATAGTGGAAAATACATCTCAAGTTGACATAATGTGATAACAATTTCACGATGTAGATCATCTAGAGAGGTTACGTTAATTGCCTTGGAGCAAACAACGTTGAAAAAGAAACATAACCGAGTTAAAGCATTTCTGACATCAGATGGCAATATCCCTCGGATTGCAACCGGAAGAAGATGTAACATTAGTACATGATAATCATGAGATTTCATGCCTAAAAGTTTCAAATCCTTCATCGATACAATGTTCTTCCAGTTTTAAGAGTACCCAGATGGTACTTTTATCCAGTGCAGACATTTGCAGAAACTAATCTTTTCAGTCTTTAAGAGTGTGTAGCATGCAGGAGGTAGGTATATTCATTTCCCATTCTCTTGTGGGTGTAACTCCTTTCGTATACCCATGGTTTGCATGTCTTTTCTAACTTTCAATCCGTCTTTTGTTTTGTCGGGTATGTTAAGCAAAGTCCCACTCACTGCCTCACCAACGTTCTTCACAATGTGCATGATGTCTAAGTAGTGTCTCACAGGAAGATGACGCCAATAAGGTAGATCCCAAAAGATAGAACACTTTTTCCAAATGTTCTTTGCCGGTTTTGATGTGTTTCCAAATACATTTATAATGTCCTTAACCTTTTCGTACACTTCCTCGGAGCTTAAAGATAGACGGGCCACGCGAGTTTCGGCCTGACCATTAAACAATTTTCTCTTCGTTACTTGATAAGGGTGATCTTTGGGCAGAAGACGTCGATGACACATATAAACATTCTTTCCACAATGTTTTAAATGGTCCGAACAAGTGTCTTCCTCGCATACAGGACATGCAAAAGTTCCTCTCACCGTGTAACCGGTTAAGTTCCGATATGAAGGGAAGTCGTTGACAGTACAGAACAACAAAGCCTTGAGCGTGAAATTTTCTTTTGCATAAGCATCATATACCACGGTCCCCTCATTCCACAATAGCTTCAGATCATCAATCAGAGGGGCAAGATACACATCAATGTTATTACCTGGCTGTTTGGGACCAGATATCAGGAGCGATAACATGATGTACTTTCGTTTCATACACAACCACGAAGGCAAATTGTAGATCACTAGCAGAATAGGACATGTACTGTGTTGACTACTCAACGTGCCGTACGGGTTCATTCCATCAGTACATAACCCAAGCCCCAAATTCCTATCATCATGTTCGAAATGTTCTTTGTACCGTCTGTAGATGTTTCTCCACTGAGGTCCATCTGCTGGATGTCTTAGTTTTTCATCATTTTTTCTGCCCTCTGCGTGCCACCGTAAGTTCTTTGCATCTTTCAGATTGGCTAACAACCTTTTGAACCTAGGTATGATCGGTAAATACCACAAAGTTTAGCCGAGGACATTTTTTCTGAGGGGATGAGGACTCCCCATCCTTGAGCTTGTATCGAGACAATGAGCATTTCAGACAGTTGTTTAGGTGTTCGTAATCACCCCTATACAACACATAATTGTTGGGACATGCATGTATCTTCTTATATTCAATCCTCATTGGACACATCCATTTCTTCGCCTCATAAGTGGTGGTAGGGAGACCGTTCCCATCTGGAAGCATATCATGAACCAACTCGAGAAATGCCATGAAACTCTTGTCACTCCATCCTTATCTCCCCTTCAAGTTGAACAAATTCAGAACAACCATCAATTTTGTATACTTAATGCACATAGGGTATAAGGCTGTCTTGGACGCATCCAACAACCTTTGATACTCCTCCGGCCTGTCGATGAAATTGTCCTCAATATTATCAAGCATATCATCCATTTGATCGTCGTGGTAAGTCATCTCACTGTCAACATTGACTCCTAAATTAGTCGGGAATTGATCGACTCGATGGTAGTATAAAATGTCTGCTCGGTTCTTGAGTGACACCGATCATGACTGTAGGATGTTGAAGCATTATATTCAACAGATTCTCCATGGAAAGTCCATCTTCTGTAACGTGGCATGAAACCACGGGTCTGCAGATGGAATTGTATGACGTCGATGCTTGAATATTTTCTGACCACACCACAATCAACACAAGGACATGGAATTTTCACCGCCTTTGTCACGTCCTTGTGTTGCACTGCAGCTTTGCAAAACTCTTTCAGCATCTTGTCAAAGTGTTCCCCTCAATCATCATACATCCAGTCACGCTCCATACTATATGTGCAACAGATCACAAGTGTGAGTTATCCTACGTAAAAGTAAAATGTTTATGTAATATGGTTTGCATTTAGTTACACTTGTTTATTTCCTAATGGAGCATGACTGGGATGATTATCAAGTAATCTAGCCTAATTCAAAGGTTCCAAACACAAAATAAACTAGCGTTTTAATTTTAACAAATCGTATCACTTTTAAAACAAAACCGGTGTTAAATGTTGACACAAAATACAATATTACAAACATATTTCTAGAAAAAATTCGGCATGACCTTTTCGTAATTATACACATCCCGAGCACTCACCAAAGTTATAACAACCACAAACATTCCAACAATAGTAAAAATCAAACTAAATACAAATTGAATGATCAACCCACCATTTCAAAAAAAAAATCAATTCAATTTAGTGTAACCGACAAACAACATCAAACCAACATTTTCAAACTACATTCTCACTACCTAATTGTCAACAATAATCAAACCATACTATCAATTCTTCCCGAACCAGTTCATATATTAAAACAAATCTGAAATAAAATACTTGTTTCTTGGGGATTTATAGAGAGAGAGGAGTATGTGTCCGAGAGGTAGGCTGGTGTGCGAGAGATGCAACAGTACTACTTCTAATATATATAAATGCGCAAAACAAAAAGTTAGAAAGAAAACATAATATCATGTTTGTTTACTGTTCATAAATAGGCTTGCAAAATTATAGTGAATGAAGAGAATGAATATATAAGTTAAAGTATATTACCGGATAGTAAATGAATAGCTTCTCCCCCCCCCCCCCGGTTTGCAATTTAGATAATAAGAGAGACGCTAACGCTTCTAAATTATCACTGCAAACAACACAAACAATACATTCAACTCTAAATCAGAGCATTATAACAACAAATTAACAATTTTTATACTGAAATTTGAACTTACAAATATAGGGCATTTTCTAGGTTTCAGCGGGTCATGTCTGGCAACGGTGGGCGATGGCCGGCGACGACGGGGCCGGTGACGACGGGCAGCGGCGGGCGATGGCACAAACACAAGTAGAGAATGAAGAGAACTAACGTCGTTAGGAATACAATATAATAGTGTTCAAAAATAATGAAGAAATAATTAAGTTTAAAGTATATTACGGGTTCTCGAATGAACTATTTTCAGCCCGTTCATCTTCAATGTGGTGCAGTAGTTTGGTTGTTCTTTTGTCTATAGTGGCACAAACACACAAAATCATAAAAAACCATTATTTTACACACAAACATTTTATCGAGCATGTTGTGTGCACTAGTAAAAATATTAAATCAATACACACTTTTATATACACATTTTGCACACACACATAAGTTCAATATCCACAACCACATTAAACCCTAAATCTATCATTATTGCAAAAGATTGACAAAATTTGAATTGAAAATCGACATTACCTTTTATAGTTACAAAAAACTGTAACAGTTAGGGCGCAGAGGTGCGGGCAGTGGCGGGCGACGGCCGGAGATGGTGGGGCGACGGCAGGAGAAGGCGGGAGGAGGGCGGGCGACGTCGGAGCGGCCGGTGGCGAGTGGTGGTGGTCAAAATTGTCTTGGAATCACCGGCAACAGAGAAGGAGAAAGGGATGAAGAAAGTGTAAGTCGCGTCGCGCTGGGTGGGGAGTTTATTAAACGACCTATTTCGGCGGTTCCTCTAAAGAAACCGCCTAAATAGGTCCTCCGTATTTTTTTTAAATTAAAAAAGTAACATCTAGTTCGGCTGTTCCTAGTCACAACCACCGAAATAGACTACCAAATTTATCTATTTCGGTTGTTGTGGCGAGGAACCGCCGGAATAGATTATACTTTTTTAATTTAAAAAAATACGGAGGACCTATCTCGGCGGTTTCTTTAACAACCACCGAGATAGGGGCGTCGAAATAACCCATTTTTCTACTAGTGTGACGAAGACCATGAATTGAGGCCAGATTCTCTTGCTCAAACCTTTCGCAAAATGTATCCCACACTTCCTTTGGGTTATTAGAATACTTCATGCTTTGAGCAAGCCTCGGTTCTATTGAATTTGTCAACCAAGAAACGACGACTGAATTGGAACGCTCCCAGGCTGAAAGACGTCTGGATATGTCTCGCTGGGTTTCTTGATACTTCCGGTGATGAAGCCATGTTTGTTCTTGGCTTTGACAGCCATCACCATTCCCCATTTCTAACTCTAAAACCAGTCCTGTTAAACCTTGGCACCATATTTAATCCAGGCTGCTCATATGCATGAACATACAGGGGATCACTCACATCTATAACGCTGCTGCCAGTAGAAGCTGCCGTTTCTAGAACAGCTTTCTTCCCTATTGTCGTCGCTCATGTTGACTGAAGAACAAGTGTGCTAATTGCTCTCCTGGTGCTCTGATACCATATTGGCAAAGAAACGTGCGGTACAGAGGTAGAAGAAGATAGCAAGAAGTAGCCTTTGATATTATTGACTTTTGGTCAATGACCGTGAATTATTTTATACAACACTATGAGAGCACTAAGCATCTAAGATATATGATTAGAGATAAAAACTAACTACTAAATATAAGGGAATAATCTAAACGAGAATCTAAACAATATACTTATGTATATCTATTTCTATTTGTATCTGATAAATGTATAAACCAGCCCAAATATCCAAGTGTAAATGAACATGGGCTATCCACCCAATAGAGGTGGCAACACGGTGGCGGGTGGTGGCGGTAAATGAAGGAGTCGCCGGTAAGGAGGTAGAGTCTTGTAAAATCCATTTTTGCAAAATCACCAAAAATTATGTTCAACTTGAAGTTTTTGGTGAGATCTACGCGATGGTAGCAAGAACCAGCTTATTTATGAAGGATTGAAAGAGTAATTTGAAGTTGAAGTTGGGAAGGAGGTTTTTTTTATAATTTGAATAGAAATCCAGTTACACATTGCTCCCAATATTTTAGTTTGTTAAGTAGCTGGCGCAAATCCACCATATGCTCATCAAGAACACATTACATGATAAACAACCGTATGGCCATTTATATAAGTTTACACATTTGCTTATCTTTTCTTCCTTTTGACACTTCCATTTTCTAACCTTTTAGCGATATATGGAAGTTATAGAGACTTGTACAGAGCAGGTAGCATGGTTAGCTGTTTGACAAATTAATGTTGATGATATGTAATAGAATGTCTGCAAATTATTGTCTCCATTTAAGTTAACTGTGAAATATATTAGCCGACGACGAATCTCCTATTATCAATCAATGGTAAATCACAAATTTTATTTTTAAAAAACTACAAGCATTCAACGCGAACTCTTCTTAGTTATTTCAATTTGAAGAATTCTGCGGCAGATCTTCCCATAATAGCTTCAAACTCGTTGAAGCAGATGACACCATCCCCATTGGCATCCGCCTCCCTCATTATATAAGACAACTCATGGTACGACAATCGGTGACCCATCCTCCTCATCGCACCAGTGAACTCAGACATGGTGATGTAACCCTTACCATCCCGATCAAACAACTGGAACACCTCTACCATGACCTTCTTCTCTATTGCCGGGATGATTGCTTCTATGAACTTGTCGAATTTAATCTCTGTGGTGGATGATAGGATATTCATGTGGTCTCCCAATGGCTCCAACCCTAATGACCTTAAAATAGCGGCTAGCTCCAGTTGGGTTAGGTTACCATCTGCATTCATGTCAAACCGCTTGAATATGCCCTCTAGCTGCTTTGTAATTTGTAAATTTAGGTTTGACGACATTACGTACGTGAATCTCCAAATAAGATTATTGGGTAGATTGCAAGTTTGTGATGAAAAAAATTAAAAACTTGAGAAGATTATATAGTTAACTTAACTATGATGATCCCACTAGTTTACCTAGCCCCATCTCATTAATTATTTTTCCCTTCCCTTTTTCCTTGTAAATTGATCTCTCTCTCTTGTAGAAGAAAAGACACAAGGTAATAGATACCCTCTCCACAAAAGAGAAAACAAAAGATAGAAGATAAAAAGATTGAAAACTGATGATTAATTTTCAATCTCCCTTCTCCTCTTATCTTCTCTTCACAAGACAGAGGGTTTTGGATATGGGAAAGAGGGAAGAAGGGGATAATTAATTCATTGATGGGGCTAGGAAGGATGAGATTGGCAAAGAGGAAGATAGGAAAATGAGTTGCTTATATATGTGAGGGAAAGGACAATGCAAGGAGGGAAAACCTTGACCCATGTGCTTACATTGATCCTAGCTATTTTTAAACATATGAACCTAGCCATCCATTTGATTATTTTCTTTTTTTTTTTCATCTTTTCATATTTCCCACTATTAAAAAAAATTATTTTACGAAAATATTTTTCTAAATTGGAATGCACTATACTAATAAAATTATTGAGTTGCTATTTGTCTTCTTTTTTATTCAAAAATCACGGTACCCATTTGTATTATAAAAGCGAGAGACTACACAACGCACAACGGTATGTCCTCACCCCAGATTCCCACCTTCTTTTCTTTCCTACTTATATTAGCGAGTGTATGAACTGTCAAGTTAAATGAACTATTTTCATGAGTTCAGCTAACCTTCTACATAGATTGTGAGGCAGCTAGCACCTCCTGTAGAATAAGCTTAACCTCAATCCTTACTTCCCCCACCCCTAAAATAGTTTATATTTAACAAGTAACCGAAGATCATTTTTTTTTATAATTGACTAGATGCTCCAGTTTTTAAAACAGGCAATACTGTGGCGGACTCGCCTTTCTTGCCTAATAGGAAAGAACTGGGACTAAGACTAGAAAGAAACATACTGAGACTAACAGTATAGGAGATTAAACAGATTTTGGGAAGAGAAGTAGACGTAAGTAGGAAGGTGTAAATCTTGACGATACCATTCTATGCTAGCTCGCTTGACTTCATCTGCAGCATCTTCCCATCTTGGGGTTTTGTTTTCGAAGACTGTTTTGTTTCTGCAGTTCCATATTGTCCCAAAGCATGAAGTAGGGTGGACGCCCACAATCTACCCCGCTGGTTCCGGATCATACCGTTCCATGCTAGATAGAAGGCAAGTGGTGTTTGGGGAAAAATCATAGCAACTCCCCACCATCCCAGTAAGATGCTCCATAGTTTACGAGTTTCTCGGCAGTGTAGGAATAGATGTTCTACCGTTTCCACTGATCTTCTACATAGGGGCATCTGATTTGGTTGATTGGAATTAAATTTCTTGCAAAAAGGATATCTCTGGTTTGGAGTCTACCTTGGATCAGAAACCATCCCAATAATTCCAACCTTGGAGGAGCAAGTCTTCTCCAGTAGGTGCAGCACCAGATTGTCTGTGGTCTCTGGTTTTGTTTGGCCACCATCGAATAAAATGATTTCGATGTGTATATACCATCATTTGTGTTCGTCCAAATCATACGGTCGTCATCTTCTGGTGGTCCAGGGCGTGAGGAGTTTATCATCTCCATTAACTGCTCTACCTGTGCACGCTCATATAAGACATGGGGCGTCTCCACCTAAGTGTCCATTCCCATCCATAATTTTCCCTTTCGCCCATGTCACATATTCTAGCGAATTTCTGTTCACTGATCAAGTACAGTCGGGGAAAACAGATCTTCAGGGGCTGGGGATTAGCCCATGAATCTATCCAGAATCTCGTTCGCCGGCCATTGGAGACCACCCATTTAATGTTTTCATCGATGTATTGCGCTTGTTCCGGTATCCAGGAAGAGATCGAGACAATTGTCTTCCATGTTCCATTACCTTTTATCTGCTTCCATTTATTATCTGTGATTGGGAGGGTGACTTCTACATCGTATACAGAGCATATCAAATTTTTCCATAGTTTCCCATCATCACGTTGAAATTTCCACCACCACTTTAGCAACAAGGCTGCATTCATTGTTTCTATGTCTTTGATGCCCAAGCCTCCTTGTTCCTTTGGTTTTGTAAGGGCGCTCCATTTGAGAAGCGGCATACCTTTGTGATTGCCTCTCCCCAAAGAAATTGCCTCTGCATTTTGACTATCTGCTGCCTCACGCTTTTTGGAATCCGGAAGAGGCTTAGGTAGTGTATGGGTAGGCTCTCTGGGACTGCTTTGATGAGCACTAGGCGACCAGCTCTGGACAGTGAAGTCGATTTCCACCCTACGAGTCTTGTGGATATATTGTCAAGTATCGGTTTCCATGAATTTGCCCGTCTCGTGCTACCTCCAATGTTAAAGCCGAGATATATGAATGGTAGTTGCTTTATTTGACATCCTAGGATATCCTAAACTTCACCAGCAAATGCCTTTCTTGACAAAAGAGCCTGACCACCAAAATTGCCTTATGATGCTTTACATTTCTTTGATCAGTCTATTTGGTAGTCACATAATTCCCATAAGATAAGATGGAATGGCCTATAATACTGATTTGATTGATAGACCACGTCCGGCCTGCGATATTAAGTATTTCCAGCTTTGAATACATTTATGAATTTGATCCTCAATATAGCAAAATATATGCCTCTTTTGGCGCCCAACATGGCTGGGAAACCTCAGATAATGGCCATGATCACTGATCTCCTGAACATTAAAAATACTTGATACCTTATCACAGTGATATGAGTAGGTAGACCAATAGATAACATAAGACCCGTTTTTGCCACTTTCACATTGTGGATTGAAGCTTCTTTGAAATCCTCAGTTAGGTCCTTTATTTTAGCAGCACTCGTTTGATTTTCATGCCAAAAGAGAAAAAAATCATATGCAAAGAAAAGGCTTGTAATATCGAATCCCAAGCTCCTAAAGCTTATTCCACGAATTAAGCCAGATTAGGCAGTAGTGTGAAGACTTGAAGATAAAGCCTTTATACAACAAACAAACAAGAAGAGACAAAGGATGACCTTATCTTAAACCATGTTGTGGGTAGAAAACTCTACCTAGGGGACCATTAAATAAGACTACGAAGAACACTGAGGTGATTCTATTTCACCTAGTTTTCATGAAATCCCATGCTTCGTTTAATGCGTAATATGAAAGACCATTCCACCTCATCAAAGGTTATAGCCATCTTCAATTTGAGAGCAAAGAAACCCTTCCTTGTGGCCTTTGAGATTTTCATTAGATGGATTGTTATTGGGCAATAATAATATTGTCCAAAATCAGTCTCCTGGGCACAAAGACTCCTTTGTCATCAGAGATTACACTAGGACTTTTGAAATAACACGGTAGATTGTATCACATAATGAGATTGGTCTAATATCTATCAAGGTGCTAGCTTCTGCCTTTTTGGGTATAACCATGATGTGGCTATGGTTGAGCCCGGGAGGCATATAATCTATATTTAGCACTCGTAGGACAATCCCTGAATTCCTTACCAATAATGTCCCAGAACTTCCTAAGGAATGTACCATTGATACCGTCTGGTCTTAGGGCCTTATTAGGGTAATATCCCAAAGAGCAATCAACGTCCTCTTTATCATAAGGTTTTCCAAGAAGATCATACTGACTTCCAAGAGGTGTGGATTAGATTGAGGAGCAGTGGTTGTGAAAAAGTTGGTAAAGAAACCACATGTCTCTACCTCAGTACCCTCCCAATCGAAGATCCTATTTCCTTGCAAGGTTAGGATGGTGTTTTTCCATCGTCGAGATTGAACACGACGAAAGAAGTAAGTAGTATTTCTATCTCCTTCTCGTAACCACTATTGACTAGATCATTAGGCCCATCTTGATTCATCTTTAAATAGAAGCTAATCTAGCTTATGGTTGAGGCTCTTCCATGTTTCCAAATTCTATTGAGTATGAGGTTGCTCTGCAACCCATGAAATCTGCCTTTTTAGCTCCAAAATGGTTGTAGCTTCCAAACGGGCCTTCCTATAGCTCCATGCCCTTAATGCAAGGCCAAAGGAAAAACTCTATCTAAGTATCTACTACTCGCTGACATTCCCCGCCAAATGTTTCTAATAATTTCACAGCATGCAGGGTCATCTGCCCAGCAGTTCTCGAATTTAAAGAGCTTGGGATCATGACACACCGGTGGTCTGATTAACAACTTGATTGGCTTGTAATCATAGCTTCCCCGTCTTAAGAGAATGTTACGGGCATCTAGAAGCAGTTGCATCCATTCCGAAAGCTTACATGGACCCCATCGCCTGTTGGGAAAGGTGAAAATTTTCCTTGATATAACCCAAATCTTGGAGGCCACATACAGTAAGATAGTTCCCGAAAGCTTGCATGCATGATCTATTAAGCTCACCATGGCTCACTTGTTCATATCCATACAAGAATTCATCGAAATCCTAAAATACTAGCCATGGATCAGTGGATGGCCCCTGAATATATTGAATAAGAGCCTAGGTTCTCCATCTATTGGAAGGTTGAGACAAGCCATAAATCTCGAGTGGAATAAAATTGATAAATTGATATGGGTGAGCGGAACTCTGGGTTCATGCTATTCTTCGCTAATCATATTATGCAAACTTCTACAATTTAATAAGAGACATGAATTAGCTAAATTTTACTATCTTACCTGCATTAAATCCTAATCACAGGAAGCTCATCCAAGCAGAACACGCAAAATCTAATCAAGATTCTAGCAAAACACACTTAGATGGATTAAACGCAAAAAATTATTCAAACTTGAAGGAAAGCCTAATTAATCCAATTCGATTCTCCACAAGTATTAAAGCACCTAAAGGACAACGTAATCAATCAGATATAGTTTCCACAAACAACAGATTAATAGAACCATCTTGTTAATCACCGATCCATGAAATTATTGAAAAACACAACTTAAACTTTAATCTGAACAATCCAGAAATAAAATCTCTTGTTAAACTGATAAAAGTAATTACAAATTCAACTTGCTACGAATACACCCTTCCCCATAGTAAATCCTCCTAGCCTAGCATGTTACAAAAATAGTAGAGAGAGATAGAGAAGAAATCATCTGGTATGGAAGACTCCTCTGTTTGTCCCGCTATCTAGATCTACAATTTACTGGGCTGATGGTTGAGGATGATGGTCGAGGAGAAGAAATCTCTCGGCAACTTATGTTCTTCTTTGCGTGAGAAAATAAAGAAAAACTAAACCTATAGCTAAAAACAAAACTAAAGTGATGTTGTGGATGGATGGATTGATGGATGGTAAGATGATTCTTTTTTGTGTCAAAATCTTTCTTATTTATAAGTGTAATTCTAGACTCTTTGCTTGCTCCTTCATGACTCATTTTAATTCCTTTAGTTTCGCAAAGTAAAGGAAAACCCTTTAGTTAATTCAAAATTTAAGTTACGCTCTTCAATTTACTTCCGTGATCAATACATTTTGGAAGACTATAGTTACTATCTTCAACTAACTTCCTGCATCAATAACTTTTGGAGCTACCTACACATAAATATGAATTTATTGTAAGCATTTAAATTATTTACCTCCTTCGCAAAATACCAAATTCACATAAATCCATTATAAGTCATTTAAGCTTTAAAATAACGTATTTTCTGACAGTTTCTTTTAGATATAGAAATGGACTTCCATTAAATACAAAGTTAGGGAAAATGGTAATAAAGACAAGGGTTTCAGCAGTAAAATTTGCATAAAATAACAGTATAAACATACACACCTGAAATACTACATCAGTACTAACTAAAAATTTAATTCTATCATAAACTTTTGTCATATTAATTTTTTTCATGTTTTATGATATAACAGAAGTAATAATTATGCTGTAGCTTAATACTCATAACAGTATCTTGAAGCACTAACATGTCACACACATATACCAGATATCACTTGACTATTAAGCTACCCCTAATTATTACTTAAGATATATCATAAAACATGAAAAAATATTAATATAATAAAAACAACTTTTTAGTTTCCCAAAACATTAATCGTTATCAATTAACTAAAACAATAAAAAATTGTATAATAAAAAATTCATTCAACTAGTCATATTTAGTCCAAAACAATATGGATTGCTTGTGAGATCAGGTCCTAAGCCAACCCCTTTTCAAACTCTTGGAAACTTGAAATCGCACTGATTTTTTCCAACAAAAATAGGAGCTAAATAGTGAACTTAAATAAAGCGGCAATAAACCATGCAATCCGTTCAACATTTCAACTTTTAACTTTGGGAAAGCAAGAAAAAGTGCCATTGCAATACAACGTGCCTCACGCGCCCCTAATTTTCTCCTCTGTGTCGTCTTCTACCTATGTTCCTTTCTTACTCTATCTGTGATTCTGCACTGCACCTCCCCACTCATCCCCGGGCTTGAGCCGTCATCACAGGAGTACCGCCTCGCCGTCGGGCACGCAACCTGGTTGGTGTGCCTTCCTGTCGTCAGTGCTTCCTCCCAATCCCTTCAGTTCGAGACTCCCCCTCCCCAACTCTGTGTTATCGTTTATCTCCCCTTTTCATTCATCATTTTTCTCATGGCAAGCGTCGACCAGCCACCCATGTTACCCTCTATAGGTTGTCGTACGTAAGATTTGGTTCTTCATGGCGCTAGGCCTCTCCCCTACTCAACTCTAACAGGTAGTGCAATCTCATACGAAGAGTTGCTCTCTTCCAAGTCATCTTCTGTTGCAAGTGCCTATTCTGCGAGTGGTCTTCCACCCTTTGATGACTTAGTTGATGCCCTGTGCAGTTTGGTGCCTCTCCTTCAATGGGCCTGGATGAGGAGGCTATTATTTTTCCTTGTGTTTCCAGATCTCATGGTTGTGTAACTAGTCTCTATCAGATGTTTCAAGATCGCACTGGAAATCTAGTGCTCTCAGTGAGGGAGTTGTCACTGGCACGGAAGGTGCCAGTGGTCAAATTGCTAGTTCTCTATCGAATGTTTTCAAATCATGCAAGAAATCTGGTGCTCCTGGTGAGGGAGCTGACGCTGGCAAGAATAACGCTAGTGGTATAATTGCTTCTCCAGGTTGTGAGGCGATTGGGGTAGCTATGGTGGAGTTGCTGCTCCAACGGCTGGGGTAGTTCTACCTTTAGTTGGTGGCGATTTGCTGTCTGCTGGTGGTCTCATAGCACAACCTTCTGATCGCTGCTCATATTGGGGGCCAAGCTACATCTTGGTTGATCAGGATTTTCAACCGTCACTAGCTGTCTTGCTCAAACTGTGATGACTTCAAATTCTCATGTGGCTACCGTGCCCCGACTTGGTTCGGGTGCGAGTTGTGTTGTCATACCCTTTGATGGTAGTGCCCAGGTGTATGGCCCAGTTGGTAGTGCCAAGCTGTGCAGCTCTGTTGGAATGGCTACTGTGTCTCGATATGGTCTGACGTGGGTAATGTTTTGATCCATGGTCACGGTAGTGCCCAGTGTGCGACTCTGTTGATCGGGAAACAGACAAAGCTAAGGTCATGTCGGGTGATTGTGTCATGTTGCTTCATCAACTGATCAAGCATTGTAGCGGTAGTAGATCTCTCGGCCCTTCCCCCCCAAATGACATGGCTCTCCATGATTCCTTGATCGATCTAATTCCCCATAATCAGGCTGAATGCGACTTCTCCTCTCCTAGAGCTCCGTTTCCTCCCGCTCCTCCGCTTGTGACCATAATGCTGCCTCCGTTGTCCTTCCTGTGACAATAGAATATCTTATTTTTTGTAGGGCACAAGACTTTGTATTGTTCCGCCCTAACACATGCTTTGTTATGACTTATATTCTCTTCATTTGGTGCTAGGAATTCTATTCTGCTTGCTATGCTAAGCTTCTTTCTGCTTCTAGTATGAATCTATGGTTGTGGTTGCTAGAAGAACTACATGACGTATGCCCTGATAGCCGCCTAATCCTTAGGGGCTGACCTTCATTCTAATTGCTTCTTGCTAAGAAAAATCTGTTTATAATGGGTGTGGACCATAATGATGGAATTGGTGCTAATAGCCTAATGATAACATAGATGAGGATGACATATCTTCTAAGATTGAATTATTGGACGAATTTTCTATTGGGACACATTTGGGGAAGAAATTCGGGTTTAATATCATGAAAGAATTTGTGAAAAGAGCCTAAAGCTTGTTGCCACCCCCCAATCCTTATCAATGACAAAGGTTGGTTCTTGTTTTGATTCGACAAGAAAAGGATCTTCAACAAGTCCTTGACAAGGGCCCATAGCTTCTCAACTCCTCCCTCTCTCATTATAAAGAAATTGTCTCCTGACATCTCCTTCAACTTTAAAGACTTGAACGACATCCCGGTCTCGATCCAACTTCCATGGCTTCATATAAGCCTTTGGTCATAAGCTAGTCGGAAAAATTTTTCCTCTAAACTAGGAGTGCCTTTTCACACTGATCAATTTACTACGGTAAAATCAAGATTATGCTAGGCTTTAAAAGTAGACTTCAACCATGACATCACAAGGGAAATTGATATTCGCACCTATGGGGGAACTATTGTCTAGCAGGTTGGTAATAAATGGGAACCCCATACATTTTCCTCTTGTAACTGGTTGGGGCACTTCTCCTTGCATTGTCCTGGCCTCACTCCCCTTGGCCCTCACCCTAGGCGCAACCCAAAAGCCAAGGTAGCCTCCCTTATACTACTTCGTCGATCCTCCCTACCCGCTCCTTTGTTCCCCCTCTTATCCTCATTGAACCACCGACCTATAGCACCTAAACCCATAAGGCTACCCCTTCTTTAGACAAGGTCATGCCCCATAGCTCCTCGCACGCTTGTATCCAAACTTTCCCTCGCCTCACTATTAATAAGACATCATCCCTCCCCGATCTTTCCAGTCTGCTTATGTAACACCCCTACTGTAATACCCTTGAGGTTTACCTCCCACATCGATTGGAGGGGAGAACGAACCACTCTTTATATGGGTGGGGATACCTCTCCTTGTTGTGAGGCCTTTTGGGCTAGGAAAAAATCCCAGGAACAAACCGTGCGGCCTGCATGCCAGAGCGGACAAATCACAACAGTGGGATACTGGGTTGTTACAGTTGGTATCAGAGCTAGACCCAGGTCGGTGGCCGGTGTGTGGCCCGCGAGGGGCTGGCTCCCAAGGGGGGTGGAGTGTAAACCCTTGAGGTTTACCTCCCACATCGATGGGAGGGGAGAACGAACCATTCTTATATGGGTGGGGATACCTCTCCTTGTTGTGAGGCCTTTTGGGGCTAGGAAACCCCAGGAACAAAACCGTGCGGCTGCGTGCCAGAGCGGACAATATCACAACAGTGGGATACTGGGTTGTTACACCTTCCGCTAATACCGTCATTACTGTACAAATACTTACCTTCGCAGCGGATAATACATACACAACGGCGGGTGTACAATGCCGCTAGTCACCCACGTGACTAACAAGGCCAGTTACACTACTACATACTATCGGTCTGATGAATTGAACATACCGAGTACTTTACACAATACATTAATTTTCCTTGCATACTCACCCATAATTCAACTACAACTCCAATACAATACTATACCAAGTCTACTACGATCCTTAAATTACCGATACAGTTTGGACTTCCAAATTCGCATTACAATTCGAATACAAATCCCATAATTAAACTACCCATGCTTACATAGCAATCTCCGTCCTACTCTCTCGAATGGTGGTCAGCTTAGAATACCTGTAAAAATAAAAACGTTCCCCCTAGGGGGTCAGCTTACGCTGAATATGAAATTCACATATACCGCGTGCTAACCGCGGTACGCCGACTACTTTGGGTCGGATATACATGGAATTCATTTTACATGCATACAGACATACATACTATCACTACACAATACAATCAATAATACTTACTTACTTATACAAGGTTCATTACCTACCAAGGAAAACAATCTATTAGTCAACCGTTCATTTAGTTATTCGTTCATCCGGTTTCGCCGGATGCTCTCTTTCTCCTTACACGGTTTCACAAGGCCTACACCAAGCTTAATCTTACTTACTCAATGTTTTACTCACACTACGCTCAATACCTTACTCATTATTTCACTCATACTTTACTCAGTACACACTGCTACCAATGCTTACCCTTACTCAGTACCCATCACTTGCTCTCGCATACTCAGTACCCATACTCTTCTCCTTACTCGTACTTACTCCTTGCTCGGTACTCATTACATACTCATACTTACTCATTACTCATTACTCATTACTTTACTCATACATACACAATACTCAATACTCATTACTCTTGGTCACTGGGCGGAGTCATACACAAGACTCGCCACCGGGCCTACAAGTTCAAGGGCTATACACTTAGCTCCTCAAATATACAAGTGTCCATTTTTACCGGACTAATCAATTTCCCAACACTCCTCTCTTGGTGTATCTTACAATATCATGGATTAGCCTAGAAGTATCTCTCTTGATAACCTCCACTAGCTTAGGGAATTGCCACCATCTAGTATTCTCAGATTTAAGGGTTCCCCCACGTATCGAATACTCCCGTGTTCGGGACATTACTTACATCAGTCGGGTCCTCTCATAGTGGGTCGACTAGTTTGCTAAGGGGTGTGAAGATCCCTCATCATTCTTTACTACTCTCATGGTTCATGACTTGCACCAACATTAGTTCCTCTAATAGGGTTTATTTATATGCTTCCCCTACTTACTGTTTGTGGATTGTTCATTTCGGTTCTCCTACCTTTGTCGGGAGGTTACGAATCACGTACACTCTCTCACATTCTGGTGAGTTCATTGGTTTGTATTATCGTTTCTTGGTTCTTCGGTTTAGTGAGTTTCTACGTTTCCGTTAATTCACAACACGACTCTTACTATGAGTCGCTACAACAAGACTCATCTATGAGTCGGTCTACACACTAAGTCAAGCCACACAATCAATCAAGAAGGGTTGGCTCATACAACATACATCAAGACATACAATGAAAGGCAATAAACCGTTTTCATGCTTTAGTCTTGATTAGCCGGCATACAACACACAAATCAACGTAACTCGGTTAGCATACGGGGCATGAGGAAATCATACCTTTCACCGGAGTTAGCTTTACCATGTGTCCCCTTGTTGCTTGGTTCACATTTGTTCCACTGGTAATGGTTCAAACATTGTTATTAATGCTATGCTCATACGGTACATCAATAACTACTACTCCGTACTTACCCCGTTGTCCCGTTGTTTCGGTTTAACTTAATGCTCTTAACCTACAACTTACTTAATGACTTCTCAAACTTGTTTACACTCCTTAGGACCTTTAAATATCAACAAACAAGGCCTTAACAAATCTAAAACCAATACCATTCACTTCCTCATCATTAGAACACTTAAAAGTATTTTCTGGCATGTTTTTACACTGGTTCGGGTTTGTGTCCGGGGTTACAAACCCGGACCAACCACGGATTTCACTTTCTGTTACATTTTTGCTATGGTCCGGGTATATGTCCGGGTTTACAAACCCGGACACCCTCTAAAGTCACTCTCTGCCATGTTTTTGCTATGGTCCGGGTTTGCGTACCGATTTGCAAACCCGAACCAACCTTGGAACTGTCAAAATTTACAGTTTTGACCAGTTTTGAACCCCTAATTCACCTCTAATCATTTCCTAACCTTTCCACATGTTTCCCACATGCTTAAGCACCCTAAAACATGCCTTAATCCAGTTCCAAACCTCCTCAACACATTAGTCAAAACCTTACTCAATACTTGCTCCCTTTCTACAGTTTTTTCTTCCTCTCTGTTACAGTTAGCACACTTGTGCATTTCCTACACTCCTCTTTGCATTTGCATCTTGTCCGAACTTCATCTTACCATTCCAATTCCTTTCCAAACAACTACACTACCTATACCAAAGTCCAACTCCCTTTTTACCAAATCTTACACACTAGTTTTTCCTAGTTTCTACAATGCATTTTTGATACTCTTTGCTACAGATTTTTACCTTCTCATTTCTCATACTACAATTACCATTCCTTAGTTACTAAACCATCTATACTAAATCCCAATACACATCTAGGTTCTCCCATTCACCAAGTCATTCTTAATGCACAATTCCTACTAAAATTTTGCCATAGCTCACCTACTTTTCTTACTTAGCCACATACACACTTTTCCATCAAATCCATTCCTAAACTAGCCACACCCTTACAAGGGTCCTACCAGCACACATACAAAATCTCAATACACCAATACTTCCTCAATCCACCATACTAATACGCATACACAATTTATTTGGCTCTAAGGCCGACAATCCAAACACAAGCCCATAAATACTCAAACTTCCACAATCTACTATACTAATGCAATAGTTTAGGTTCTTTATTTGTTCACCCATTCCCATTACTCTAATGCATTATAAATTATCAGTAGGAAGGAGCTCTTACCTTGAGCTTATAATTTCTTCCTTTCTTTTCCATTTCTCCTCCTTCTCTCTTTCTTGCACAAATCGGTCAAATGGGAATGGAGTTGTCAAACTCCATCCCAACACCCAAGAAACACAAAAATGTATTTTAATTATTCTTCTAAACCCTTAGAGAATTCCAATTCAATAAAAGGGCTTAGAGCACACGTTAGGGTTTTACCTTTGGAGATTTTTGAGAGGGGTTCTCACCCTTGAATCAAGAAGAGGATTACTCCACCATTGGAGGGTTGAAACAATGCTCCAAAGTAAGAAGAAAACAAGGTGTTACAAGAGCAAAAATCGGTCAAGAGAGAAAGGTGAAGAAAATGAATTCTTCTTCGGAACTCTTTACCTTAGAAGAAAGAGGAGGCTCCAAGCTACAAGGTGGTGCCCTTTTCTCTTCAAATGTGCAAAAACCACGAAAAAATGAAATTCATCCTTTTCGAATTTTGAAAAGAGAGAAGTGTGGAGCTTGAAGAGGGGAAGAAGAATATGTGTTCGGTTTTTCATTTGGAGCTCTAAAATGGCTTGAGCATGGAGATGAAGAGAGGCTGCCATGGGAGCTTCAAAATCGCCAGCCAGGGGAAGAAGAAGGGGGAGATCGGCTGGGAGGAGAGGAGGGAGCAGTACGTGAGGGAAATGGGAAATGAGGGGAGAGAGAGAAATAAAGGTACTTTTGTACCTTTTCTTTTTCTTTTGTTTACTTTTTGCTTTTTAGTTTATTTGTGTGTGTGAGAGTGGGGCTGCTTGCTAATTAAACCGGCCCACTATATTAGTATCAACTGGAGCGTTTTTTCGTCTTTTACAGAAAATGCTCGTTTATTTTACCCGGTTCGGTACTATTCACGAACCGGGCCCGTTTTCCGGAATTTTCTCGTTTCTTTATTTTTAATGGTTATTAAGCTTCCATTAATGTTTAATTATAGTTATTTAGTGAACTATAATTTTTACGGGTTCGTTTGACCACTTAAAGTCACGTTTCCGGGTTTTCTTGAAAAACGCGTGCTAGAGCTCTATTAGCGTTTTAATACATTATTTGGTTCCGTTTTCTTCAGAAGTTGTTCCCATATATTATTTTGGTCTTATTAAGCCCTAGGAATCCATATAATACGCTAACCGAGGTCTAATACCTCCTATGGTTTATAACGCTAATTTAACGTTTTTCGCTTTTTAAGCGTTTTCTCATTTCTTTGGATTTATTTTCCTTACCAAAATTACTTAGGCACTATTAGGCCCTTAAATACTATATTAGAATAATTTAATCACCATATTTAAGTTCGGGGTATTTCAATCTACCCCCCTTAAAGAACTTTGCCCTCAAAGTTGGTGAATCAAATATTGTTACTCACATACGTATTCTATGCTAAGGTTATGACCTTGATAAGTGGGAAATACATAGGCATTTAAGGGTTTAATTTACCTTGAACTTACTTACTTTCAGGATAATATTACTCACTTATCGTATGTTTTTCCTAAGATTTATGTCTTGATATGGACTAATAGATTTATTGGTTAAACATGAATGAGGAAAACCAAGCTAGGAGCAAAGTAGACGAAGAGACGAATGCATAGGCGCAAACGGATCTTAAATCGGAGCTGAAACGAATATTTTGGAAGCAACTAATTTTCGTCCGAACCAGGCTAGTCCGGACACTGGTTCGGACGCGTCGAATTTGAAAACAGAGTTGTCCGTGTAGCAATGGCCGGACAAGAAAGAAGAGGCTGTGTGCTGTCCGTGGAGGTTTGGCCGGAGAGAGAAGAGAAGAACCGTGGCCTGTCTGTGGATTAATGGCCGGACAAGAAAGGCCTGTCCGTTGCTTGTCCGGGGAAGTAAGGCCGGACAACACTGCGGGGCTGCTTAGAGACGTCCGCCCAAATAAGGCCGGACAAGAGATAGAGACGTTCGGGATTTAAACAAGGACGCATCTAATTGCAACCCAGATACTGAAAATTGACGCGCCCCGTCTTCCCCATTTTTCTTGCGGCGCCTGCAAACACATCTATCTACCCCATCAGCAATATCAGGCGCCGACACTCCTTAAATTCCTCACGCGTGTTCCAGCCCTATCTTCTTCCTCTTCCTTTCTTCTATATAAACCCACTGCTACTTCATCAGAAAAAAAGATACGCACGTTGGTTCACCACAACTCAACTCTCTGAATCACTCATGTTCACCTCCAAATCACACTTCCTCCACGAAAATCCATTTTCCTCCATACATCCACATCACCACTTCATTTCTATCATTTCCCATCACCAAATAAGCCCAGAAGAGGAAAGAGAGTTCTTCCTTTCCTTAACTTTACTCTGTTTTAATGTCTATCGTACTTACGATGTTTGTTTTTATAATTATGTGTGAGTAATAACCTTAGCCTCCAGGGTTGGGAAGCAAGCCTATTTATAAAATCATGTTACGTAGACTTTCTACTATAATCTGTTTAAGCAATATTTTGATTCTCGTCCTTAATACGCTTTAATCTTCAGGCCAATTATTAAAGTGATATTTGTAGTTCTCTTGTTAAAATGCGGTGCTAAGACAAGGTTCTAGACAAAAGAAGTCAAAACGGGTTAACGACTAGAAGCATGTTTCGCCTATAGGTTAATCTGTCTCCAATAGGAATTGTTAATAAAGCGATTAATTTATAATAACTTGGGCAAGGATTGCAGCTTGTTATTTAAGTTAATGAGGGTTTATTGTACAAGGACCGGTCAATGAACTAATTAAAATTCCTGAGTTTATTGCTAAAGTGGTGAAAGTTTATAGTATTATAATTGAATGAAATAGGTGAGCAGAACAACCCAGGGTACTTCCTTAAAACAAAAGAGTTTTATAACCGCTATTATTATTCTGTTTTGATTAATGTTTTTTTACTGTTTTGTTTACGTTAAGTGTTAAACCACAATTTCCCTAAAAAAAGTGATAAGTTTCTATTCAATAGTCTAATTAGAATTCTCAGTTAATTTACACTATCAGTTAAACTACAGCAAGGTCCCCAAGAGTTCGACAATCCCACAATTCCACTATCCCGCAAAACGATAGGTACACTGCCTAAGTTGTAGAAGTAGTCACATATTTTTCCAACAAGTTTGGTGGCGCTGCCGGGGACCTCCGGCACGGTTAATTGATAGTTTTAAATTTTATTGAGTTTTCTGTTAAGCTTTTGTTACTCTTTATTTTTTGTTTCTAATTTTTTGTTATTTAATCTTTCTAGCAATTTAAATATCGTATTAATTCCTGCCATTTTTTTCCAGTTATTTTAGTTTCCTAACATTTAAATTTCAGCAATCTAATTCCTAACATTTAAATTTCAGCAATCTAATTCCTAACATTTAAATTTCAGCAATCTAATTCCTAACATTTAAATTTTCTGTCATTTAAAATTCTCTGTCATTTAAATTTCAGTTCTTTATATTACTGTCATTTAAATTCAGTCATTTAATTCTCCAAAAATTTCAGGTCATTAAATTCAGCTGTCATTTAAATTTCAGTTCTTTTCCATTACTGTCATTTAAATTCCCCTGTCATTTAAATTCCAACAATTTAATTCTGTCATTTTTCTTTATTTTATTTTAGTTTTTAGTTAAACATCGTTCATTTTTTATTCCTAATTGTTTATTTATTTTCACTTTATTTACTCTGAAAAAAAAGTAGTTCTTTGTTTTATTAATTGCTTCTTTCTAATTTGGTTATTTAATTTTTTGTAGTTTATCTCTACTTTTCAATAATTGCTTTTGTTTTCTTTAGTTATTCTCCATTTTTCAAACTACGTTTTATTTCTATATATGCGTCGAACTCGATCTGCAGGTAGTCCGCAAAACAGTCTTGAACCTGAAATTGAGAGATTCCTCCACAGAGAAAGACGACAACAACGAATAGAGATGACAACTCGACAAACTCTCTGCGAGTACCAGCAACCGTCGGTCGAAGGGAGGCCTTCCGCTATTGTCTTCCTGTTCCTACCTAGGCTGAACTGGATGCCTGGCACTTCAAAACGAGTTTCATCACCACACTCTACCATCAGGGACAATACAGCGGGCTGGATTCAGATGATGCTCCACACCATATATCTACATTTCTTGATTTCTGTAACACTTTTATAAAACAGGAAATCTAAACGAGCGCATCCGTCTGCAATTGTTCCCTTATTCATTAAAAGATGGTGCCTCCAGGTGGCTGAGAAGTTTACAACCTAGCAGCATCCACAACTGGGCTGAATTAGCAAACAAATTTCTGGCAAAATACTATCCTCCGTCCAAGACAAGAGAAAAATTACTGAGATCACAAACTTCTATCAAGAACCAGGTGATTATCTTTATGATTCGTGGGATAGATTCAAAGAATTACAGATATTATGCCCACACCACGGTATGAGTAGCCAGGAACTTGTGTTATCATTCTTTAGAGGTTTAAATGATTCTAATAAATTATTGCTAAGTTCCTCGTTGGAGGAAATTTTATGAAATTGACCGGAGAAGAAGCAGTTGAACTACTGGATACCATGACTGCCAGCACCAGACAATGGTGTAAAAACAAGGAAAAGGTGAAGCAAAGAAAGAAACAGGAATGTACAGTATTCCCCACAGGATCATGTATCTGCTCAACTAGCTGCAATCACAAAGTTGTGGAGAAACTGACGCTAAATCAACCACAACAAAAAGTTGTGAAGGCGGTGGCCACTTCCCCATATCTGACTCCCTGTTGCGAAAACTGTGGAGGAGCTCATGAAACCCCAGACTGCGACAATGGTTCAGGTTTCAACAGGACCCTGAGGAGGTAAGTTTGATTAACAACAGACCAGGGAATCCGTATCCGAACTCATACAACCAAAAACAATTGGAGGAGCAAATCAACAACCATGGAGGAACTATGAGCCACAAACGAGCAACCAAGGATTCAACCAAAATCGACAACCTCAATACAACCGACAACAAAGAGCAGCCAACCAACTCTCAAGGAGATATGGGCGAACTGAAAAGCATGATGAACCAGCTTCTAAAACAAGGTCAGGTAACAAATTCAAAATTTTTTGAGATATAAGCTAAAGTTGCTGATCAAACTACCATAACCACAAATTTAGAAAGACAGATAGGTCAGATTTCACAACAACTGGCTCAAAGACCAACAGGGTCACTCCCGAGCCAGACTGATCCAAATCCAAGGGAGCATGCAAAATCCATAACCCTAAGAAGCAGAAAAGAGCTGTCATCTAGTGCCCCTGAAGCTGAGAAGGAATCTGAAGAACAAAGAGATCCTCAAACTGAAAAAGAAGAAGTAACAATTCCCAAGGAGAAGGAGTCTCCTGCATCCCTTACTATTAAACCATCTCAGGTTTCATATGATATTCCAATTCCATTTCCTGATAGATTAAAGAAAAAGAATTTAGATGACCAATTTGGAAAATTTCTTAACATATTTAAGAAATTAACTATAAACATTCCTTTTTCTGATGCCTTAACACAAATGCCTATTTATGCAAAATTTATGAAAGATATTTTGTCTAACAGGCGATCCTTACAGGAAAATGACACGGTGAAATTAACCGAAAGAGTGTTTACAGTACTCTTAAGAAGCTACCACCGAAATTGGGAGATCCAGGTCTTCCCATCATTCCCTGCGCGATAGAAGATATAAATTGTGGTAACGGGTTGTGTGATTTAGGGGCCAGTATTAACTTAATGTCTTTATCTATCTTTCAAAATTAGGTATATGTCAATGCTCTCCTACTTCTGTGCAGCTACAACTAGCTGATCGTTCCATAATCTACCCTAGAGGAAAAGTTGAAGATTTAGTGGTTTCTGTTGGCAAATTTATTTTTCCTGCTGATTTCATTGTTATTGACATTGAGGAAGATAAAGATGTTCCACTAATTCTAGGTAGACCTTTTATGAGAACTCCGTACTTTAATTGATGTAGAAGGAGGTAAAATAATTTTGAGACTTCATGATGAACAGGTAGTTTTTGACATGACCCGAAACATGAAGCGTCCTTCTGATACACAAATCTGTTTTTCCATAGATACTGTTGACTCTTTAGTACAGGAGACGTTCCTCAGCAAAGATGAAGAAACGATTTTGGAAAGATGTCTCATGGCATCTTGTGAAACTGATGATGAAATCCTGATATTGCTCTCATGGCTGAAGAGTTAAACAGGAGACAGCCATATTTCCGTACTTACCAACAAAAATTCAAGCCAGTAGAAAGGAATGCAGACAGACCAAAGCCTTCCATTGAGAAAGCACCTACAATAGAAATGAAACCTCTTCCCCCTCATTTAAAATACGTTTTTCTAAAAGAGCCATCTGATTTACCAGTTATTATATCATCTAAATTGACAGCTGTGCAGGAGAAGCAACTTTTAGGGGTGCTACGAAATCATACGACCGCTATTGGTTGGTCGATAACGGATATCAAGGAATAAGCCCATATTTGTGCTCTCATCGAATTTATATGGAAGATGATTTCAGGGCATTGGCACAAACCACAGAGGGTCTCAACCCGTTCTAAAGGAGGTGGTCAAAAAAGAGGTAATAAAACTACTTGACGCTGGAATTATTTATCCCATTTCAGATAGCAAGTGGGTGAGCCCAGTACAGGTGGTACCAAAAAAGGGAGGAATAACTGTAGTTCCTAACGAAAAAGGTGAGTTGATTGCTCACGCACTACTACTGGTTGGAGAGTTTGTATTGACTACAGGAAATTGAATACTGCCACACGTAAGGATCATTTTCCCCTGCCCTTTATTGACCAAATGCTGGAAAGGTTAGCAGGTCAGGATTACTATTGTTTTCTAGATGGCTATTCAGGATACTTTCAGATCCCAATTGCTCCAGAAGATCAGGATAAAACTACTTTTACCTGTCTTATGGAACATATGCTTATAAAAGAATGCCGTTCGGATTATGTAATGCCCCAGCTACTTTTCAACGGTGTATGATGGCTATTTTTTCTGACTACATTGAAAAATGTATAGAGGTCTTATGGATGACTTCTCTGTCTTTGGTTCAACATTTGAAACTTGCCTGGAGAATCTCGATCTTATTTTGGCCAGGTGTGAAGACACAAATCTAGTACTAAACTGGGAGAAATGTCACTTCATGGTTCGAGAAGGGATTGTGCTAGGACATAACGTGTCTTCAAAAGGTATTGAGGTGGATCGCGCTAAAATTGAGGTAATAGAAAAACTCCCACCTCCTACTACTGTCAGAGGTATCCGAAGTTTTCTTGGACATGCTGGTTTCTATAGAAGATTCATTAAAAACTTTTCCAAGATTTCTAAGCCTCTCTGTACTTTACTGACAAAAGATGCTAAATTTCAGTTTTCTGATGAATGTCTAGCAGCTTTTAATTGTTAAAAGAGAAACTTGTTTCTGCTCCTATCGTTGTATCACCCGACTGGTCCCAACCTTTTGAAATCATGTGTGATGCTAGCGATTATGCGGAGGGTGCTGTTTTATGCCAAAAATTGGATAAAGTTCTGAGAGTCATTTATTATGCTAGTCGTACTTTAAATGACACTCAGAAAAATTATGCCACCACGGAAAAAGAATTGTTGGCAGTCATCTTTGCTTTAGATAAGTTTTGTCCATATTTATGGGGTAGTAAGGTTATTATTCATACTGATCATTCTGCCCTCAAGTATTATTTGCCAAAGCAGATGCAAAACCCAGGTTGATAAGATGGATACTTCTCTTGCAAGAATCGACATAGAAATAAGAGATAAGAAAGGTATACAGAATGTCGTGCCTGATCACTTGTCAAGGATGAAGGGACCAGAAGACGAAAGACCCATCAATGAGTCTTCCCAGACGAGGCTGTATTCACAATCCAAACGGCTGGAGGCCCTTGGTTTGCTGATATTGCTAACTATCTGGCCAGGAAAATCATCCCAGCTGATATGACATATCAGCAATGAAAAAGGTTCTTTTCAATTGTCAAACATTATTTTTGGATGATCCATATCTTTTCAAGATCTGTGCAGATGGAATATATAAGGAGATGTGTCCCACAGACGGAAATCCGAAATATCCTTCTCCATTGCCATTCTAGAGAAACCGGCGGACATCACGGTGCTACCCGTTAGCTGCTAAGGTACTTGAATCCGGTTTCTATTGGAACACCTTTACAAAGACTGTCATGCTTTTGTGTCTACTTGTGATCGGTGTCAAAGGCAAGGTAACATTTCTCGCCGCCATGAGCTACCCTTGAACAATATGCTAGAAGTTGAATTATTTGATGTTTGGGGGATTGATTTTATGGGACCCTTTCCAAATTCTTTTGGAAATGTATACATCTTAGTAGCAGTTGATTATGTCTCTAAATGGGCGGAAGCCCTTGCATGCTCTACTAACGATGGTAAAGTTGTGATGAAGTTCATAAAGAAAAATATTTTCACTCGATTCGGTGTTCCTAGAGCAATAATCAGCGATGGTGGATCTCACTTCTACAATCGCCAGTTTGATGCTCTCCTGAAGAAATATGGAGTCCGACATAAGGTTGCTCTATCATACCATCCTCAAACGAATGGTCAGGCTGAGATAACAAATAGAGAACTAAAATGGATTCTGCAGAAGAGGGTGAGCTCTTTTCGAAAAGATTGATCCTTAAATTGGATGATGCGCTCTGGGCATACCGTACCGCCTTCAAAACACCTATTGGCGTGTCATCCTACAAACTAGTTTTTGGGAAGGCATGCCACTTGCCTGTGGAATTAGAGCATAAATCTTATTGGGCTCTGAAGGTGTTAAACTTTGATCTACAACAAGCCGGTGAAAAAAGGAATTTCAATTGACTGAGCTAGAAGAACTTAGGAACGACTCATATGAGAATGCAGTGATTTATAAAGAGAAGACCAAGCGTTGGCACGATAAGATGATTGCCAAGCTAGAATTCAAAGCGGGAGATCAGGTCCTTCTTTATAATTCTAGACTTAAGTTCTTCCCAGGTAAGTTAAAATCCTTCTGGTCTAGACCATTTAAAATAATATCTACCTCTCCTTATGCAGCTGTGGAATTGGACAATAAGAAAGGAGGATCGTTGAAAGTAAATGGAGCTCGAATCAAATATTTCTGGGAACCACGTTAGACAACGAAGAGGCTTCTGCGCTTCTTCTCAAGGATCCAGTCACACCTTAAAACACTCAGGTATGGTCTAGCCAAAGACCATAAAAATGGGCAGCTTGGTTGGAGGCACCCTACTATCTATCTTTTATTCTATATTATGCTTATACTTTGTATCGTATTTTATGAAAAAAAAATTAATAAAAAAAAGAAAAAAAAAAGAGAGGAGAGAGAACGAGGAGAATTAACTTGAGTTCTTCTGGCTGTTTAGAATATTCATTACAGGAACATCTTGCACATTCCTACACCTGAACTCAAGTGTGGGGGAGCTACTCTACATACTCTGCCAAACTCTGGGGAGTACACTGTCTATACCTTGCTCTTTAAATTTTCAAAATTTCATATTGCTTTTTCTTTGTGATCTTTATCCAGATAGTTTGCATGCCCTGTTATTTTAATTCTTTCTATGCAATGAGGGCATTGCTTTGTTCAAGTGTGGAGGAGAGATAATAATCAAAAGCTTACTCTTAAGTTCTCCTCTTTTTCGACATTGTGTTTAAATTTGTTAAGTGATTAATAATCAAAGAAGGAGCCATAGAGGGAGTAATGCCGGTATTAACAGGTTTAAAGGGTACACAAAAAAAAGTAAACCACTCTGCTCCTTACTCAATGCTAAAAAATTCTGAGGAAATTATCATTTGAATTTTGTTTTAACTTTGAGCCTGGACTTGAATTGGAATGAAACGGTGGAAAAAGAACAAGGCAAGGTACTTCTCTGATCCATACAGGCATATTCTGATCCAAAACAGGCCTCGTCCACTCGGTTATTAAGTTCTTAGGGGTGCTTCATCACCCGGCTACCTAAGGTACTCGGTATCTGGGATAGTAGACCCAAAACCACTACAAGGGTGGAGAGAAAAGTCTGAGGTAAAAGAAAAATGAACTTCAAAATTGAAGTACCTTTGCATTCTGCACCAAAATGATAAAAACTTCTTCATTATGGATCATGAGTATGTGGCATTGAAAGGTATAATGGAATAAGATTTTACTTCATGCCCCTTGTCGTTCAAGTAAATGTGAAAGGAAATGGTGGATTGGCTCAAGGTTAATTGCAGAATTCTCATGGTACTGCTTCTCTCTCTTTTGTAGGACTTCATGGTTATTCTAAGAAACGGAGAAATATATTTAAGAAAATTAATGTTATTAGTACCCTTTTAAAATCTGAAAAGATTGGCAATTACCTCTTCTGTGCTCTCCTTACTTGATTATTGTCTGTTTAACTTGTTTAAACATTATGTCAAAAAGATTTGCTTCAGGACAAGCAAAAGATAAGTATGGGGGAGTTTGATAAGTGAGAAATACATAGACATTTAAGGGTTTAATTTACCTTGTACTTACTTACTTTCAGGATAATATTACTCACTTATCGTAGGTTTTTCCTAAGATTTATGTCTTGATATGGACTGATAGATTTATTGGTTAAACATGAGGAAAACCAAGCTAGGAGCAAAGTAGACGAAGAGACGAACGCATAGGCGCAAACGGATCTTAAATCGGAGCTGAAACGAATATTTTGGAAGCAACTAATTTTCGTCCGAACCAGGCTGGTCCGGACACTGGTTCGGACGCGTCAAATTTGAAAACAGAGCTGTCCATGTAGCAATGACCGGACAAGAAAGAAGAGGTTGTGTGCTGTCCGTGGAAGTTTGGCCGGACAGAGAAGAGAAGACCGTGGCTTGTCCGTGGATTAATGGCCGGACAAGAAAGACCTGTCTGTGGCTTGTCCGGGGAAGTAAGGCCGGACAACACTGCGGGGCTGCTTAGAGACGTTCGCCCAAATAAGGCCGGACAAGAGATAGAGACGTCCGGGGATTTAACAAGGACGCGTCTAAATGCAACCCAGATCCTGAAAATTGACGCGCCGACCGTCTTCCCCATTTTTCTTGCGGCGACTGCAAACATATCTATCTACCCCATCAGCAATATCAGGCGCCGGCACTCCTTAAATTCCTCACGCGTGTTCCAGCCCTATCTTCTTCCTCTTTCTTTCTTCTATATAAACCCACTGCTACTTCATCAGAAAAAAAGATACGCACGTTGGTTCACCACAACTCAACTCTCCGAATCACTCACGTTCACCTCCAAATCACACTTCCTCCACGAAAATCCATTTTCCTCCATACATCCACATCGCCACTTCATTTCCATCATTTTCCATCACCAAATAAGCCCGCAAGAGGAAAGAGAGTTCTTCCTTTCCTTAACTTTACTCTGTTTTAATGTCTATCGTACTTACGATGTTTGTTTTTATAATTATGTGTGAGTAATAACCTTAGCCTCCAGGGTTGGGAAGCAAGCCTATTTTATAAAATCATGTTACGTAGACTTTCTACTATAATCTGTTTAAGCAATATTTTGATTCTCGTCCTTAATACGCTTTAATCTTCAGGCCAATTATTAAAGTGATATTTGTAGTTCTCTTGTTAAAATGCGGTGCTAAGACAAGGTTCTAGACAAAAGAAGTCAAAACGGGTTAACGACTAGAAGCGTGTCTCGCCTATAGGTTTAATCTGTCTCCAATATGAATTGTTAATAAAGCGATTAATTTATAATAACTTGGGCAAGGATTGCAGCTTGTTATTTAAGTTAATCAGGGTTTATTGTACAAGGACCGGTCAATGAACTAATTAAAATTCCTGAGTTTATTGCTAAAGTGGTGAAAGTTTATAGTATTATAATTGAATGAAATAGGTGAGCAGAACAACCCAGGGTGCTTGCTTAAAAACAAAAGAGTTTTATAACCACTATTATTATTCTGTTTTGATTAATTGTTATTTTTACTGTTTTGTTTATGTTAAGTGTTAAACCACAATTTCCCTAAAAAAAGTGATCAGTTTCTATTCAATAGTCTAATTAGAATTCTCAGTTAATTTACACTATCAGTTAAACTACAGCAAGGTCCCCAAGAGTTCGAAAACCCCACAATTCTACTATCCCGCAAAACGATAGGTACACTGCCTAAGTTGTAGAAGTAGTCACATATTTTTCCAACAGACCTCTACATATAACTTTGTCAAACTCCAAGTGTCTGACATGATGCACTACACATCCAAACAGCATGTCACTGCATGCATAGCAATCAAAAATATCCGTTACAAGCTCTCCATGGGGTCCGTCCGCAGATAAATGAGGTACCATCCTCTCCATGTCAAGCGATCCCCCTCAGGTACTGGTCACGTTTAAACACTTACGCTTTCTGGTTCACGGCCGTCATGACTTGAGCACTTACACTTTCTGGCTCTACGGTCCTTTGGTTCAGATCAAATTCATTTGCACATATAAAGATCCTCAGGTACTTACACATACTTACTTTCTCATACTTACTCATACTTACTTCGAGACTACGCTGCCCCAGTGCCTTTGGAAAAATACAAAACACACACTGTCACCGCACGAACGGTGTAGTGGTTTCAAAACTAATCAACACTTCCACTGACTCAAAACTAGCTTCACCTCCTATGGGTTCGACCGGATACCCGTGCCTAGGCATGGAAGATCCACTAGCGCCCGTGGAAGCGGTTTCAAAACCGATCCTCATTCTCTAGTTTGAAGAAAAACATTGTACTTAATTAGTTTTGGAAATTCATTTTGAAAATTTGCATACATCTCCCAAATTCCATTTATGATGGTTATACCTATTACTAGTGTTATTACTGTGACCACTTAAGAAGCTTCCAGAGCCCTTCAACCCAATGTGATCAACATTGATGTTGAATTATCCTTCCACCCCAATTTGTGCTCTGTTTCCCTTGATCGCTAGCAAATCAAGTTCCACCTCCCACCTCCATTCAAACACACAGCTCGTCAAACATTATTTCGTTTTCTATCTTTTTAATCTTGCTACTCATAATCACACACATACATTTCCCAATTTCTAGAATTCGCTCACTTACTTACTAATCATCTCATCACTTATTACTACATCTTCTCTAACTACTATACTTAGGAAATTCATGGGTATAATATCCCATTAATTTACTATACCAAATTTATACTCATAAAATACATCGGCTTCATACCGATTTATACACATCACATACATCGGTTCCATACCGGTTTGTACTCCTCAAGTCTCCCATACACACTCGTTCCTCATACTATTACCAATCGGGGTTCTCATTCCCCTGGAGTTTCTCTACTCCTTTTCCTATACTTACTTCTCAAATAACCACAATTACACGATGAGTGGATACAGATGTTTATGTAACATAAGTATCAATCATCAAAACAAATTCTCTTGCGCTATGCGCATTGTAGTTTACGCACCTATCACGTAAAACATACATTTCGTGGTTTTCGCTCTACCCCCCTTAAAAGGGATTATGCCCACGTAATCTACCATGTGTCAACATTGGACATCGGTCGAAAGCATTCAACAGTCATGGAGTGGTTCAGCTTCCATGCAGTCTATTATACAATGTTCCTTGAACAATGGGTCTTAACCGTATTATCGGTTAGTCCCTGCATCACGAATTTTCATCGGAGTTTATTTAACTCTTAACCGGGTTTGGTTCCAGCTTTAATGGATTTAAGGCATTGATGATTAACCTCATATTCATTAGGTGTATTTCACTTGGAATTTTGGACCCACTAGCTTCTGCTGTGTGACCTTGATAGCTTGGGTTATTCACCCCTTTTTGTTATCTTAAACGTGTTATACATCACCTTTTATCCCTATTATTGTAGGAATAAGGTTTATTCCATCAAGCGTGGTATTCTTTTACCGTGCACAAACTCAATGAGTTTTAGATTCATAACCAGCTCTTTAGGAATTTATATACATACTGTTGTGTATTATAGTGATCATTCACTTGGTTCCTCCGACTTATTGTCGGTTGAGGTTGAGCCACTACTTAGTTGTAGTGCTTCCTCTGTTGTCAGTGGCTTCTGAATTCTGCTCACTATTTATTTGGTACAAGTGTTCTTTACTTGTATGACCTTGCATTTTCTATGCGTCGATCCATGTGACTTTCTTAAGTCTCCTTTCACCTTTATTCTAATGAAATTCACATCTTGTGATTGTTGGTGTTTGACACTCTTCGTGCTTCTTTGGCCTTGGGCCGCACGGTTTGTTTCTAAGCTTTTGCTTAACTGGCTTATGCCATGTTCATTGGTGAAAGAAAGAATTTACCACTACTTACATTTTCCATATTCCTAGCTATCCCACTAGATCATTAACTACACAAGTGCAATACCAAAACACTCAGTCCCACAGAGTGTAGAGGCGTGAACCCTTGGCATTAACTCTCTTATGAGATCGCAATAGGACTGATCGTTACCTTCAGGTGGTGCTTCATCATTTGGTGTAGACTTCTGGCTTGTTGCCCGGTCTGTCTACCATCTTGTATTAACAACTCCATAGTATTGGGTGATTATTCACATACATTGGTCGCCTGTTGCGCACCATGTTCTTACTGATCTGCAGTATTGGTTTACATGGCATCCACTGTTGCTAGCTTCAGCTCATGCATTTCCACTATTTATATCATTGTTTGGTGTTTATACGTCTGAGATCTTGAGCGTCATTTACTTATACTTTATGTTCCCACATATCGGGTTCTTATTGAACCGGTTACTCCTTAGTTGTCAACAGCTGCTATTTAAGCTTATTTGACATCGCTTGGCAGTAATTGCATGCTCAAGCTTCACTACATTAGTAGTTCTGAAAGGGGTGTATGATAAGCCGCAGACTTATCATATTTTATGTGCTAGATTTAGTATTATATTTATCTAAATAAGGTTAAATATATGCTATTTATGCTATATTATGTATAAAGTCTATTATTTGTTCAGATTGATGTTTTTATATGTTTTCCATGCAAGGAATGAATTTCTAATCAAAAGACCAAGTGGTGCCGGGCTTGGTGCCGGCTGTCCAGTTCACGACGCAAGTTTGGAGCAAAACAGGAGGTGTGCCGGGTGGGTGGTGCGCTGGGTGTCTGGTGTCAGGCGTATTCAAAGTCTGTGAATGTGCCTTGCATCTGATGTCCGGCAGTACATCCGGCACATACTGAAAAGTCACCCCGGTTCGTCAGAAGTTAGCAGTTAATTACCGTTAGCATACCAACCGATGCCGGGTGTAGTGCCAGGCATCCCATGTCCGGCACAAGCGCCTTTTCACACGGATTTAGCGGTTTAGTTAACGGTTAGACAACGCATTTTGCACGTGGTGCCGGGTGTGATGCCGGGTAGCTCCTACCCGGCATATACACTATTTCGTGCAAATTTGGCGGTTTCGACCGTTGACAGTTGGGCACATTTCCCACGTGTGCCTGCAATTTGACAGACTTCAACATACCAAATCCACGCCATTCACACTCTTCCGCCCCATTCCATCTATTAGTGTCCAAGGACGTCTGCAGATCCATCCACGCAAGAGAAGAAGAAGACCTTGACGGGTTAAGGCTATTAACATTTCCTTCTCCCCCTTTGTATTCTCTTCTTGTAGTTGTGTGGATGGTGATGCAGAATCCTTGTTAGGTTTTTGGTTAGGGAAGATTTCCTTTGTAAAACTATTATGACCATTTATGGAATTTTAAGTTTCTTAACCCGAGTTCTAGTCTTCATGCAAAGTAGAATGAAGTAGCTATTTATTCTCTTATCTCTAAGTCCTATTTAAGGCTTTCCCAAGCAAGAGTAGGATAGATTAGGATTTTGGTAATCTTTAAGTTTGTTGTTCCAAAAAAGGGGCATCAAGACCTAAGGTTTAGGGTTAATCTCTTATTTCTCGTTATTCTGTTTGTATTCGCGGCATTAGCTATGCACGATGCAAGTATGAATATTGAGTTCCTTTTGTCAGAACCGAATCTGGAAGTGTATTCATGAAATGAACGGTGCCGGGTGTAGTGCCGGGTAAAAGTTGTCCGGCACATTCAAGGCCATGAATATGTCGGGTAGCAGATGTCCGGCAGGCAACCCGGCACATTCATTTTGCGAGACTAAATCCTCTTAGAGACTTGCCATCCTTGATTATTGGTCTTACGTTACTTTTACATCGACATTTTCCCAAATCAAAGTTAGTTTATTTAGTTTTCTTAGTTAGCACCACATTTACTTTTCCCCCTTTATTATTATAGAATAGGCTTTTGCCCGAATTAGGACTAGTTTTCTATAAGTCCCTTGGGTACGATACTCTCGGTCATAATATATTTACACTATACTCCGACCGGGTTTTATTTTGCTACCCGTAATAGAGTTGTAGGTTTAGTTATTTATTTTATTCTTTTTATATATAGTTTTATCCCTACAAATTTCTTGTTAGCAGTGTACTATCAGATATTTATTGATGGTATCCTCTTCTTTAGAATCCATGTGTTCACCGCTCTCGCGGTCTCACATTTATGAGGGGTATCCTTGCTCGTTGGTCTTTAAACTTTTATTGGTGTCGTCCTTGACCACTTTCCATGTGGTTTACAATGGGTTTTGCAACCATTGGGTTGTGTATGGTACTAGTTTCATGGCCTACTAGCCATGTTGCTTAGAGCTCTGCTCATCCTAGGCTGTTCCCAAGTGGTTACTTCTCTGTAAGCCATCGCTGGGTTTGGAGGTGATACTAGGCTCCATGATAAGATCGTTGCATCACGCTTCCGTTTGTTGGAGACCCTTTTAGTATCTTGGTATTGATCGGTATCATTTATTAATTTAGGGTATCCCCCGTCAAGTGGGTCCCTTCGGTGTTCTAACCGAATGTTTGTTCCAATTGTGGTGTCCTTATCACGACATTTCGTTCAACTGTGTTGACTTGATACCCTTTATGGATTGCTCCTGGGTATTATTGATTATGCTATTGCATCTGGTTGATAATTATGAGTGTGTCCAGTTTGTTATCCCACCTTGCGGTTCCGGATCTGAGTTCTCCGTTGAGGGTTATAGGGCCTCCCGTTCTTAGGGTAGACCATTGCTGTTTTTCCCAATGTCATAACTGGTTTGATATTCTCTTTGATGGTGCATGGTATTTTTCGGTACCATATATGATCACCCTACGTGTTTGTGGTAGTTGTTCTGGGAATTCCATCCCGTTCATTGAACGCTGATGCGTTAATGTTAGGCATTTGCCTTACAGTGGTTGGACCGGGTACTCCTTCCAGTTATCACACTCTACTTCAATATATTCTAGACATGTCCAATGTCTTTATTCAGTTGTTAGTGCTTCTTGCACTTTCAACTCTTAATGGTTCTCCTGGAGTGAGTTTCTGACTCCTTAGCTTGTAGCTTATCTGAGTTTCCTTTTTGCTCGTTTGAGGTATTCAACTGTTCTGGTTTGAATTTACTTATGGTCCGTAGAACGGAGTTGACTACTTCGCATGTGTCGTACACTACATGTATACATACGGGGCACCTTGTTGGTACGTTACCACTTACCTGACTATTTGTCGGGCCCGCAAGCTCCTTCAAAGTGGTCGTCCCACATCCCGTATTTGGGTACACTCGTAGTGCTCGTCACACGCCTAGATGAAGTATTCTATTGTGAACTCCTCTTGTATCATTCTATGATACTCACCGTAATTCCATCGGTTTGGTTTTTTTTTTTAATCCAAGGTTTAAGAAAAGCGGGTTTGAAGGAAAAATTTGAGTTTTGAAATAACAGTTTGGTGTAAAAAAGAAATTCTTCGTGGCGCTGCCATGATTGAGGTCTTGACCGAGTCCAGCTTCTCGCTGACTGGATGTTCTTAATACAATGGTCGGGCCGTTAGGCCTTTCAAGGTTTCATATTTCAATTCCTAGGATTAGAGATCCTGTATCTACTTCCATCCTCATGGTGGTACTTAGTAGGTACTTTAGCAAGTGATACGGGTTGTCAAAGTCTTCCAGCCGTTTCTGTAGTTGCTGTTGCACGCCCTGGGCAAGTGCACGGGTAGGTTGTTGATAAGTGTGAAACATATAGGCTTTTTAGGGTTTAAATACCTTATAATTTGTAACGATTCAGGCAATGTTTCCCACTTATTATGTGTTTTTCCTAAGATTGATGCTTTGATAAGAACTGATGTGTTATATATATTAAATACAGGAAAAACCCAGGAAATAAAGATTTACATCATAAGGACTACAACACAACAAACGGGGAACAAATCAGGAGAAGAGACAAAAATTGGTCTTGTCCGGATCAGTTTGGCCGGACACAAAGCCGGACGTCTCTTGTCCGGATCTGTTTGGCCGGACAAGAGCCGGACCTTGACTAAAATTCTAGATCCGAGAGTTCGCATTCCAGATCTAAAACTCTGTGTCACGTCCGGATCCGGACACGATGGACGTCACACAGAATTGAAAAATAAAAATGCACGCACTGATAATTAGCCTTTCGGCTAATTATCGAGCAGCGCATTAACAGACAGTCGGCATGGAAACAGGGGAGCGGCGCACTGCAGCATTAATTGACGAGGCTCCACGCTCCCTCAATCAAACTATCCACCATACCAAACTTCCACTGACCCTTGTTTCCTCCTCTAACCCTATATAACCCAGCACAACCTTCATTCCAAACCGCACCAGACTTCACAGTCTAACCCCTCATCTCTCCCCTCTGCATATCCTCTCATTCACGTACTCCATTTCCATTCATCAAATCTCCTCCATAAACTGCATCGCTCACTCACGACATAACCCGTATTCATTCATCAAATCCTCCAAATCTTCATCGATCATTCACACACACATCCGGTACTCATACGCCTCATTTAGCCGTGTCCGACCCTTGTCCGGATCGTGTCCGACCCTTGTCCGGATCGCGTCCGACCCGGTTAGCCGGACACACCTATTTTACACTTGTCCGGATCGCGTCCGACCCTGTTGATCCGGACACCTCACAAAAACTCACCAAAACTTCCATTTTCGCCCCATTTCACCCAATTCACTCCATTATCACCAAGATCAACCTTCAAGCCAGGATAGCGCAAGGACAAAGGACGAAGCGAGCAAGAAGATCTTCGTAACAGATGATTTCTTCTAACTCTCTCTCATTTATTATTATAATCGCTATGTCTAGCTAAGAGGATTTACTCTAGGGGAAGGGATGTTGTAATTAGTTAAACTCTGCATTATTTTGCTGCTTGTTGAGACAATTTGGATTGTTCAGGTTAATGCTTTTAAGTGCTTTTAATAAACGTCATGAATTTATTATAAGCCCTCGAATCATGTTATGATCAGATAAGGTGATTAGCATTGACGGTCCTATTAACCTGTTACCTGTGATAATTGCAATCGGATAGATTACTTAGTCACTAGGAGCTTTAGTCCGGATTAAACACCAGACTAGTAATTCTGTGCAATAAAACCATCTAGATATACTTGCTAGGTCTAGACTAGAACTACATGCCCTGTCTAGATGAGCTATCTGGAATTAAGACTTAATACAGAATAGATAATTGAGAATTACAAGCCGATCCATCCAAGTCTCCACTTAAGTAGTAGAATATGCAGAACCTAGCTAGTGAAACAACTCCCTGAACCTAGAGTACCGTTCACACTCCCAAGACTATCACTTTAATTTATCTGCTATTTACTTTCTTGTTATCTATTTGTGAAACCCAAAACCAAAACAAAACCCCTTTTTTGAGTTAACCATTATCTAAGGCTAGACTTACTTATCAAGTCCCGTGGATTGACACCCGGTCGCTTCATTGAATTACTATACTATTTCGACCGGGATTTTTGCAACCTGACGATCTATTGAATTATTGAATTCTAGGATTATTTCTAGGCTTTTAATACCTCAAATATATCGTTTGCAAAATGGCGCCGTTGCGGGGACTTGACTTTTGTCTAGTCCCTAGCCTTGGTTAATTCGTTACTTTATTGCAACACACTGTTTATAATTGTTTGTTTTGTAATATATTTTGATTTAATTTATTTGTGTGCCATTTTATACAATTGTTTTTCATTATTTTAAAACTCACTCATTTTGTTCCTTTCTCTCGGGCTGATTATAAGCACCTAGTGGATGCGAAGAACACGCTCAACTGGTCCCCCGGATACAGACTTCGATCCTGAAATCGAAAGAGTATACCTCCAAGCTTTGAGAACAAGAAGGCAGCTTGACTTCAATATGGCAGGAAATCATGACCAAATTGGAGCAGGTGCAGTGGCCCAATACACGATGGGAAGGATAAACAGACCACCAGCCACACCAAGACGAGGGCCAGTGGTTCTACCCAATCTGACTGCAGAACTTATATCCGATTGGCAAAAGGTAAAACCTTCTCACCAATCCAATGCTGTTAGAAATCACCCTGCAGGTACTTTTTCAGGTGCAGACCCATCGGATGCATTGGACCATGTACATCGCTTTCTGGTGCACTTGGACTCTCTTGGCTTATCTCAAGGATTGGAGGAGTACGCCAGATTGAGCCTGTTCCAGCACAGCTTATCAGGAGAAGCCTCGAAATGGTTCCACAGACTACCACCAGGCATCATTACCACCTGGGAGCAATGATGGACAAATTCTACGAGAAGTACATTCCCATCTCCCGGACACGACAAATGATTGCCGACCTGATGGCATTCAGACAGAAGGGTAGTGAGACAGTCTGTGAGGCGTGGGACCGATTCAAAGAGCTACTCCGCCAGTGCCCTCACCATGGTCAGGACATCACTTCACTAGCTCAGGGATTCTTCCAGGGTTAAAAGACGAACACAGAGGCGAGATAAGATCCGCCCTAGGAGGAAACCTGCTAGCAAAGAGTGGGGAGGATTTCATGGCATCTATGGAGTCCTACTGTGAGGAGCTTCGCCAGTGGAGCAGCAGTGGAGGACGAGTATTCTCGATAGGTCAGAGTTCTTCCAGAGCTCCAGACCCGATGATGGAACAACTAGCCTCCGAGCAAGCACAGATGAGGACCACGATGGGAAGCATGGCGAAAATGCTTGAACAGCTCACCATGGGGCCAACCACCAGGCAGTCCGCCAAGAAAATCTCTACGAACGAAGCTTGCTGCTCTCAGTGTGGGGATGCACACGACTATGAGGACTGCCCACTAGTAGCCGAGATGAGGCAAACCGAGGAGGCCAATGTAATAGGCCAGTTCAACAACAGGCAACCCTGGGTGCAGAATCAGCACCAAAATCTGAGGTATGGAAATCCTAACAATGCACTAAATTCACATCAAATGCAGCCTCAGAGGACGAATCAGGGGGGACCACCCGGTTTTTCAAGGCCTCAATATAATCAATTCCGGCCACAGCAACCTCAAGCTCAGCAACCATCTTTGAGCTCAAACAATGCCAGTCTAAAGGAGATGGTGGATAAGCTGATGGCTTCTCAAGAACAGCAAACGGTAATCAACCAGAAACTAGAGAACGCCATGGTGGAGATGCAAGGAACAATGAGTCAGTTGACTCAATTCCTCATGCAGCAGAGACCTTCTGGATCATTGCCTTCCCAACCAGAAACCAATCCAAAAGAGCAGTTGAAGGCAGTGTCGGTCTCAGACGAAGACTGCGAGGATTCTGAAGCAGCAGCAGCAGTTACCCTGAGAAGTGAGAGGAATTTAAAAGACCAAGTGGCAGGAAGCCGTACTGATGAAGAGACCGAGCCTCTTTCTAATACCGCCGGTGCACCATCAGGGCATCCTGCCCCTCCTGAGGTAGTTTCTGAGGAGACCCAGGCTCCTATTCCTTCTTCCTCTCTTCCTACTGCTGTTAAAAATAAAAAGGGAAAAATATCTGCAAAGGAACTTCCATTTCCAAACCGTCTCAAAGAGCGAGAGCTCGATGAGCAATTTGGAAGATTTTTAGATGTTTTTAGAAAGCTGACTATCAATATCCCTCTTATTGATGCGATTAAGCAGATGCCGAATTATGCTAAATTTGTGAAGGATCTGATTTCGAATAAGAGGAAATATAAAGAGAAGGACACCATCCAGCTGACCGAAACTTGTTCAGCAGCTCTCCGACAGATGCTGCCTCCAAAGCGTGGTGATCCTGGTCAGCCCATCATCCCCTGTTCAATTGGAGACATGGATTGCGGATACGGTCTCTGCGATCTAGGAGCGAGCATCAACCTGATGCCATACACCATGTTTAAAAAGCTTCATGCGGGTGAGCTCGTTCCCATTCATTTCAGACTCCAGTTAGCTGATAGATCATCGATCACACCAAGAGGTATGGTTGAAAATGTAGTTGTTAGTGTGGGTAATTTTTCTTCCCCGCTGATTTTGTGATCCTTGACATGGATGAAGATGTTGAGGTACCTCTGATTCTTGGTAGACCTTTCCTCAGAACTGCAAAGACTGTTATTGATGTTGACAAGGGGAAGATTACCTTGAGATTTCATGATGAAGAATTAAGCTTTGATATAAATAAGATGATGCAGAAAAACACTTCTTCTCAAGCTGTTTTCTCTGCTGATTTAATTGATAATTCTTATGATCTTGATGATGACTACACCTATAGGAGTATTGATTCTTTTAATTCTTTGTTTAAGTTTTCTGATACTTTAGAGCAGGTAATAAGTCGATCCATTGAGGATGACAAAGACAGCTTTGAGATGGCCTCGGTCGTCCAGCAGCTAAATCAAGGGAAATCATACTTTCGTTCCTCCTCTCCTGCTGTAGAAAAGTTGGATCGATCCATCCAAAGACCCATACCTTCAATAGAGAAGCCTCCTACCCTGGAACTTAAATCTCTCCCTTCCCATCTTAAATATGTTTTCTTGGCAGAGGGTAACACCCTGCCTGTTATTATCTCTGCATCTTTGTCTATTTTGCAGGAATCTAGACTTCTGGAGGTGCTAAAGAAACATAAAAGTGCCATGGGTTGGACAGTTGCGGATATCAAGGGGATCAATCCGGGTTTCTGCACTCACCGGATTCATATGGAAGAAAATTACAAGGCAGTGAGGCAACCCCAGAGAAGGTTGAATCCAAATCTAAAGGAGGTGGTCAAGGCCGAAGTACTAAAGCTTCTTGATGCAGGTATTATCTACCCTATTTCTGACAGCCAGTGGGTGTCTCCAGTCCAGGTTGTTCCAAAGAAAGGGGGGATAGTTGCAGTGCCAATGAGAAAGGTGAATTGGTACCCCAGAGGCAAACCACAGGTTGGAGGATGTGCATCGATTACCGGCGCTTGAATGAGGCCACAAGGAAGGACCATTTCCCACTACCGTTTATTGATCAAATGTTGGAGCGGTTAGCTGGGAAGGAGTTCTACTGCTTCCTTGATGGGTACAGTGGTTATTTCCAGATTCCCATTGCGCCAGAAGATCAGGAGAAGACTACCTTCACCTGTCCTTATGGTACTTTTGCTTACAGGAGGATGCCCTTTGGTCTCTGCAATGCTCCAGCCACATTTCAGCGATGTATGATGGCGATTTTTAATGAGTTTATTGAGAAAAGCATTGAAGTGTTCATGGACGACTTCTCTGTCTATGGACAAAGCTTTGATGTTTGTCTGGAGCAATTAGACCAGATCTTGGCTCGTTGTGAGGACACTAACTTGTGCTGAATTGGGAGAAGTGCCATTTCATGGTACAAGAAGGAATTGTGCTTGGGCATAAGGTGTCAAGAGAAGGCCTCCAGGTGGACAAGGCCAAGATAGAGGTAATAGAAAAACTGCCCCCACCAACTTCAGTTAAAGATGTAAGATCTTTCCTTGGTCATGCAGGATTTTACAGGAGGTTTATTCAGGACTTCTCAAAAATTGCCAAACCCCTGTCAGATCTGCTACAGAAGGATATCAAGTTTCAGTTCACAGAGGAGTGCTTGACAGCATTTCAGACTATCAAAGAGAAGCTCTGCTCAGCACCAATTGTGGTCCCACCAGATTGGTCTGAACCGTTTGAGATCATGACGGATGCAAGCGACTATGCTGTGGGCGCTGCACTGTGTAGAAGAAAGATAAGATGCTGAGGGTAATCACCTATGCTAGCAAGACCTTAATTGACGCACAGAAAAATTATACTACTACAGAGAAGGAGTTGCTAGCTGTGGTGTTTGCTCTAGACAAGTTTCGACCATATCTGCTTGGTAGCAAGGTGATAGTCCACACGATCATTCAGCCCTCAAGTATCTCTTTCAGAAGAATGAATCGAAACCAAGACTTCTGAGGTGGATCCTACTTCTCCAAGAATTTAATTTAGAAGTTGTGGATAAAAAGGGGAAGCTGAATGGAGTTGCTGATCACCTATCCAGACTTGATATCCCTGATGATGGAATCCCGATCAACGAATTCTTCCCTGATGAGACGGTGTTCAAAATTGGAAAAGTAGATGAACCATGGTATGCTGACTTAGTTAATTATCTTGCTACTGGTTTAATTCCGCATGACTACAGCTATAACCAGAGGAAGAAATTCTTGTCAGAAACCCGCCATTATATCTGGGAGGATCCATATCTGTTTAGGATCTGTGCTGATGGCTTGATGAGGCGATGTCTTCCAGATAAGGAGATCCAGAGTGTAATCGAATTCTGTCATGCTAAAGAAGCAGGTGGCCATCATGGTTATACAAGAACAACTGCAAAGATATTGGAGTGTGGATTCTACTGGCCTACTCTACATAAAGATGTCCACCATTTTTGTTCCCATTGTGACCCCTGTCAGAGGATGGGAAACATCTCCAGAAAGCATGAGATGCCTCAGAAAGGTATTCTTGAGGTAGAACTTTTTGATGTCTGGGGCATAGATTTCACAGGCCCTTTCCCTCATCTCATGGAAATCAATACATCCTGGTAGTTGTAGATTATGTCTCAAAGTGGGTAGAAGCTATTCCATGCCACAATGCTGATTCTAAGACAGTGGTGAAATTCCTGAAGAAACACATATTCACCAGATTCGGGGCGCCCAGGGCAATTATCAGTGATGGTGGCTCCCACTTCTGTAACCGAGCATTCGACTCCCTAATGAGTAAGTATGGGGTGACCCACAAGGTTGCATTACCTTACCATCCCCAAACTAATGGCCTGGCAGAAGTGACTAATCGTGAGCTGAAATGGATCCTACAGAAGACTGTAAATGCATCAAGAAAGGATTGGTCAGTTAAACTAGATGATGCTTTGTGGGCATACAGACTGCTTTCAAGACTCCTATAGGTATGTCTCCTTTTAAACTTGTGTATGGAAAAGCTTGCCATCTTCCAGTCGAATTAGAGCACAAAGCTTACTGGGCATTGAAAGCCCTGAATTTTGATATGCACACTGCTGGAGAGAAAAGAAAATTTCAACTATCTGAACTAGAGGAACTCAGAGAGCAAGCCTATGACAGTTCCAGAATTTATAAGGAGCGCACAAAGAGAATCCATGATCAGATGATCCATAAGAGAGAATTCAAAGTAGGGGATCTAGTGTTGCTCTATAATTCCAGGCTGCGCCTCTTTCCTGGCAAGTAAATTGAAATCACATTGGGCAGGTCCATTCAAAGTTGTGGGGATCACTACTTATGGCGCTTATGAGCTAGAGAATAAGACAGGAGAAGTATTCAAAGTAAATGGTGCTCGACTAGAAGAAGTACCTAGGAGATACCTTTTCTCAGCCTCCAGCACCAGGTATATCCTTGATTGAAAGCTCCAATTCCATAAATTCTATCTCTTCTATCTGTATTGCAGCACCGCCTCCCAAAGTATCCAAGAAGCACACCCGCAATGGTATTTCAGACTAAAGAAAGCTATTGCTAGCTGCTGTGGCGGCCCTTCTTGACTTTATCTGTAAAGTCTAGCCAGAGACTTTAATTCGGGCAGCTTGGTGGGAGGCAACCCACCGGTTTGTATCTTTTCCTTGGTTTGGTTAATTGTTTCCTCTTTTGTTCTTATTTAGCAGAGTGTTAATCACTATTGTGCAAATCGAAAGAGCCATGGCTCTTACCTTATAACTAATGGTTTTATCTAGTTCCACTTGAGTTCTTCTGGTTTTTGCAGATTTAATCTTTCAGGTACTTCATCCTAATGCTAAACTGAACTCAAGTGTGAGGAAGAGTCATGACAATGTTCACCAAGGATCAGGGAGTCCTTTAACACTTTTGTTATTTAATTTCTGCATTCCGTGTGTTTGTTTATTTTTGTTTAATATTTGTGGTAAATTTCATTTTTATGAATGAGGTACTTTAGAGTAGTGGTTTTATTTTTTTAATATATATATAAAAATGAAGTTTCAATGTGTCCGGCTAAGCTCAGCCGGACGCTGAGCCGGACATTCTCAACCCTAGCTGTCCGGATCCGGACAGAAACCGGACACCACTAAAAAAAAACGCGCCCCGATTTCTTTCAGCTCTCTTCTTCTCTCTCTGTTTCGGTCGTCCTCTTCCTCCCGATAAACACTTCCACACTACCACCATTATCGCCTCCACCAAAGGAAAACCACCACCACTCACCTCCACCACCACCACCGCCTCAGTGATAGCCACTCTATTTTTACTGCTTTCTTCTCTTTTGTTGGTTTTTCTGTATCTTTCTTTTCTTTTCTTTAACTTATTTTTACTTTTGTTTGTTAAGACTAACGGAAACATGAGACTGCAGGAGAAGTGGTATTAGATATATTCAGCAGTGTTTTAAATTCTAAATTGCTAAATTTCTTGTTTCTCTGAGCAGTGCAGCGTTCTAAAATGATTACTTTACATGTCACCTCTACTGCGAAACAAATGGCTATAAGTACAGGAAATGGAACCACACTACTTGCGAATGTCTGCTAAGCTTAAACTATGGGGAGTATTCTTTCTCTAAATATGACTCATTCGATTAAAAAATTCTCTATAGTTCGAGTTAATGCACTTTATTCTGTGGTTGTACTTGCCAGTGAAAATTTAGCAACTCTTAATCTGCACACAACGTATACTGTCTGTGACTCATAAGGAATCTCTCGACCCCTGCCAAACTTCAAGTGTGAGGAAGAACATCTTCCTCAAGCCATAACACCAGGGGAGTCTCAGTTCATAATTTCACTTACTTGATGTTCCACATTTGTTGCGTTGAGGGTTAATTATTGCATATGCATCTATTATGAGTATAACATGTTTTGAAAGCTCTTTTCTCTGTTTTTCTTCATTGATCAATGAGGACATTGCTCATCTTAAGTGTGAGGAAGGAGAGACCTTTCCCTGAAAACATGCTAATTGTTCTTTAATGCCACACTTGCTTTTTGCTTCTCTAATACCTGTGCACATCGAGTGTTATTAAATCAAAGTGAAAACCGTAGGAATCTTTTTGCTTGATGAGGTTTGTATAAAAATAGTTTATTTAAAACCACTCTCTTTTCACTAAAAATCAGGTAGATTGGCTAGTTGTGGAAACTAGAATATTTTAGCTTGGGATTTTGGAAATGAAGTGAATGTTTGGAATGAAAAGGGTAAGGCAAGGTACTCCACTGATCAAAATTTTTTTTCCTAACAATAGCAGGCCTCGTCTATCCGGTTATTAAGTCTTAAAGGTGCCTTATCACCTATCTACCTAAGGTCTCTTGATCTGGGATAGTTGGCCCAACACCGTTACAAGGATAGAGAGAAAAGTCTGGGTTACGGAATAACTCTGCAATTCACAATATTTCGTTTGTTTTGTATATAATTCTTGGAAGAAGAATGTTTTTGCATGTGAAAGAAAAATTCATTGCAGTTTAATTTTTGCTTTTGATCACGAGTACGTGGTGTTGAAAGGTATTACGGAATAAGGCATTACTTCACACCCCTTGTCATCCAAAGGTTAGAGGAAAGAAATGGTGGAAAGTCCCAAGCTAAGTTAACTTGTTTTCTACAATCTAGTTTCTCTATGCTTTTACAAAATTGTTCCTGCTTCACTGTTTGTGAAAACCTACCTCAGAGAGCAAGATTATTCATTCATTTATCACTTTGTTTGATTTCGCCCTGCACTTGTTTAAAATTTGAGATTATGTGAAGGTTTTAGAGATATTCTTATTCCTATTTTGCTTGAGGACAAGCAAAAGCTTAAGTGTGAGGAAGTTGATAAGTGTGAAACATATAGGCTTTTTAGGGTTTAAATACCTTATAATTTGTAACGATTCAGGCAATGTTTCCCACTTATTATGTGTTTTTCCTAAGATTGATGCTTTGATAAGAACTGATGTGTTATATATGTTAAATACAGGAAAAACCCAGGAAATAAAGATTATACATCATAAGGAGTACAACACAACAAACGGGGAACAAATCAGAGAGAAGAGACAAAAATTGGTCTTGTCCGGATCAGTTTGGCCGGACACAAAGCCGGACGTCTCTTGTCCGGATCTGTTTGGCCGGACAAGAGCCGGACGTGACTAAAATTCCAGATCCGAGAGTTCGCATTCCAGATCTAAAACTCTGTGTCACGTCCAGATCCGGACACGATCCGGACGTCACACAGAATTGAAAAATAAAAATGGACGCACTGATAATTAGCCTTTCGGCTAATTATCGAGCAGCGCATTAACAGACAGTCGGCATGGAAACAGGGGAGCGGGAGCGGCGCACTGCAGCATTAATTGACGAGGCTCCACGCTCCCTCAATCAAACTATCCACCATATCAAACTTCCACTGACCCTTGTTTCCTCCTCTAACCCTATATAAACCCAGCACAGCCTTCATTCCAAACCGCACCAGACTTCACAGTCTAACCCTCATCTCTCCTCTCTGCATATCCTCTCATTCACGTACTCCATTTCCATTCATCAAATCTCCTCCATAAACTGCATCGCTCACTCATGACATAACCCGTATTCATTCATCAAATCCTCCATAATCTTCATCGATCATTCACACACACATCCGGTACTCATACGCCTCATTTAGCCGTGTCCGACCCTTGTCCGGATCGTGTCTGACCCTTGTCCGGATCGCGTCCGACCCGGTTTAGCCGGACACACCTATTTTACACTTATCCGGATCGCGTCCGACCCTGTTGATCCGGACACCTCACAAAACTCACCAAAACTTCCATTTTCGCCCCATTTCACTCAATTCACTCCATTATCACCAAGATCAACCTTCAAGCCAGGATAGCGCAAGGACAAAGGACGGAGCGAGCAAGAAGATCTTCGTAACAGATGATTTCTTCTAACTCTCTCTCATTTATTATTATAATCGCTATGTCTAGCTAAGAGGATTTACTCTAGGGGAAGGGATGTTGTAATTAGTTAAACTCTGCATTATTTTGCTGCTTGTTGAGACAATTTGGATTGTTTAGGTTAATGCTTTTAAGTGCTTTTAATAAACGTCATGAATTTATTATAAGCCCTCGAATCATGTTATGATCAGATAAGGTGATTAGCATTGATGGTCCTATTAACCTGTTACCTGTGATAATTGCAATCGGATAGATTACACTATTCACTAGGAGCTTTAGTCCGGATTAAACCAGACTAGTAATTCTGTGCAATAAAACCATCTAGATATACTTGCTAGGTCTAGACTAGAACTACATGCCCTGTCTAGATGAGCTATCTGGAATTAAGACTTAATACAGAATAGATAATTGAGAATTACAAGCTGATCCAAGTCTCCACTTAAGTAGTAGAATATGCAGAACTTAGCTAGTGAAACAACTCCCTGAACCTAGAGTACCGTTCACACTCCCAAGACTATCACTTTAATTTATCTGCTATTTACTTTCTTGTTATCTATTTGTGAAACCCAAAACCAAAACAAACCCCCTTTTTTTGAGAGTTAACCATTATCTAAGGCTAGACTTACTTATCAAGTCCCGTGGATTGACACCCCGGTCGCTTCATTGAATTACTATACTATTTCGACCGGGATTTTTGCAACCTGACGATCTATGAATTATTGAATTCTAGGATTATTTCTAGGCTTTTAATACTCAAAATATATCGTTTGCAAAATGGCGCCGTTGCCGGGGACTTGACTTTTGTCTAGTCCCTAGCCTTGGTTAATTCGTTACTTTATTGCAACACACTGTTTATAATTGTTTGTTTTGTAATATTTTGATTTTAATTTATTTTGTGTGCCATTTTATACAATTGTTTTCATTATTTTAAAACTCACTCATTTTATTCCTTTCTCTTGGGCTGATTATAAGCACCTAGTGGATGCGAAGAAACACGCTCAACTGGTCCCCCGGATACAGACTTCGATCCTGAAATCGAAAGAGTATACCTCCAAGCTTTGAGAACAAGAAGGCAGCTTGACTTCAATATGGCAGGAAATCATGACCAAATTGGAGCAGGTGCAGTGGCCCAATACACGATGGGAAGGATAAACAGACCACCAGCCACACCAAGACGAGGGCAGTGGTTCTACCCAATCTGACTGCAGAACTTATATCCGATTGGCAAAAGGTAAAACCTTCTCACCAATCCAATGCTGTTAGAAATCACCCTGCAGGTACTTTTTCAGGTGCAGACCCATCGGATGCATTGGACCATGTACATCGCTTTCTGGTGCACTTGGACTCTCTTGGCTTATCTCAAGGATTAGAGGAGTACGCCAGATTGAGCCTGTTCCAGCACAGCTTATCAGGAGAAGCCTCGAAATGGTTCCACAGACTACCACCAGGCATCATTACCACCTGGGAGCAAATGATGGACAAATTCTACGAGAAGTACATTCCCATCTCCCGGACACGACAAATGATTGCCGACCTGATGGCATTCAGATAGAAGGGTAGTGAGACAGTCTGTGAGGCGTGGGACCGATTCAAAGAGCTACTCCGCCAGTGCCCTCACCATGGTCAGGACATCCCTTCACTAGCTCAGGGATTCTTCCAGGGGTTAAAAGACGAACACAGAGGCGAGATAAGATCCGCCCTAGGAGGAAACCTGCTAGCAAAGAGTGGGGAGGATTTCATGGCATCTATGGAGTCCTACTGTGAGGAGCTTCGCCAGTGGAGCAGCAGTGGAGGACGAGTATTCTCGATAGGTCAGAGTTCTTCCAGAGCTCCAGACCCGATGATGGAACAACTAGCCTCCGAGCAAGCACAGATGAGGACCACGATGGGAAGCATGGCGAAAATGCTTGAACAGCTCACCATGGGGCCAACCACCAGGCAGTCCACCAAGAAAATCTCTACGAACGAAGCTTGCTGCTCTCAGTGTGGGGATGCACACGACTATGAGGACTGCCCACTAGTAGCCGAGATGAGGCAAACCGAGGAGGCCAATGTAATAGGCCAGTTCAACAACAGGCAACCCTGGGTGCAGAATCAGCGCCAAAATCTGAGGTATGGAAATCCTAACAATGCACTAAATTCACATCAATTGCAGCCTCAGAGGATGAATCAGGGGGGACCACCCGGTTTTTCAAGGCCTCAATATAATCAATTCCGGCCACAGCAACCTCAAGCTCAGCAACCATCTTTGAGCTCAAACAATGCCAGTCTAAAGGAGATGGTGGATAAGCTGATGGCTTCTCAAGAACAGCAAACGGTAATCAACCAGAAACTAGAGAACGCCATGGTGGAGATGCAAGGAACAATGAGTCAGTTGACTCAATTCCTCATGCAGCAGAGACCTTCTGGATCATTGCCTTCCCAACCAGAAACCAATCCAAAAGAGCAGTTGAAGGCAGTGTCGGTCTCAGACGAAGACTGCGAGGATTCTGAAGCAGCAGCAGCAGTTCCTCTTTGAGACTTGCCATCCTTGATTATTGGTCTTACGTTACTTTTACATCGACATTTTCCCAAATCAAAGTTAGTTTATTTAGTTTTCTAAGTTAGCACCACATTTACTTTTCCCCCTTATTATTATAGAATAGGCTTTTGCCCGAATTAGGACTAGTTTTCTATAAGTCCCTTGGTATGATACTCTCGGTCGTAATATATTTACACTATACTCCGACGGGTTTTATTTTGCTACCCGTAATAGAGTTGTAGGTTTAGTTATTTATTTTATTCTTTTTATATATAGTTTTATCCCTACAAATTTCTTGTTAGCAGTGTACTATCAGATATTTATTGATGGTATCCTCTTCTTTAGAATCCATGTGTTCACCGCTCTCGCGGTCTCACATTTATGAGGGGTATCCTTGCTCGTTGGTCTTTAAACTTTTATTGGTGTCGTCCTTGACCACTTTCCATGTGGTTTACAATGGGTTTTGCAACCATTGGGTTGTGTATGGTACTAGTTTCATGGCCTACTAGCCATGTTGCTTAGAGCTCTGCTCATCCTAGGCTGTTCCCAAGTGGTTACTTCTCTGTAAGCCATCGCTGGGTTTGGAGGTGATACTAGGCTCCATGATAAGATCGTTGCATCACGCTTCCGTTTGTTGGAGACCCTTTTAGTATCTTGGTATTGATCGGTATCATTTATTAATTTAGGGTATCCCCCGTTAAGTGGGGTCCCTTCGGTGTTCTAACCGAATGTTTGTTCCAATTGTGGTGTCCTTATCACGACATTTCGTTCAACTGTGTTGACTTGATACCCTTTATGGATTGCTCCTGGGTATTATGATTATGCTATTGCATCTGGTTGATAATTATGAGTGTGTCCAGTTTGTTATCCCACCTTGCGGTTCCGGATCTGAGTTCTCCGTTGAGGGTTATAGCACCTCCCGTTCTTAGGGTAGACCATTGTTGTTTTTCCAATGTCATAACTGGTTTGATATTCTCTTTGATGGTGCATGGGATTTTTCGGTACCATATATGATCACCCTGCGTGTTTGTGGTAGTTGTTCTGGGAATTCCATCCCGTTCATTGAACGCTGATGCGTTAATGTTAGGCATTTGCCTTACAGTGGTTGGACCGGGTACTCCTTCCAGTTATCACACTCTACTTCATTATATTCTAGACATGTCCAATGTCTTTATTCAGTTGTTAGTGCTTCTTGCACTTTCAACTCTTAATGGTTCTCCTGGAGTGAGTTTCTGACTCCTTAGCTTGTAGCTTATCTGAGTTTCCTTTTTGCTCGTTTGAGGTATTCAACTGTTCTGGTTTGAATTTACTTATGGTCCGTAGAACGGAGTTGACTACTTCGCGTGTGTCGTACACTACATGTATACATACGTGGGGCACCTTGTTGGTACGTTACCACTTACCTGACTATTTGTCGAGCCCGCAAGCTCCTTCGAAGTGTGGTCGTCCCACATCCCGTATTTGGGTACACTCGTAGTGCTCGTCACACGCCTAGGTGAAGTATTCATTGTGAACTCCTCTTGTATCATTCTATGATACTCACCGTAATTCCATCGGTTTGGTTTTTTTTTAATCCAAGGTTTAAGAAAAGCGGGTTTGAAGGAAAATTTGAGTTTTGAAATAACAGTTTGGTGTAAAAAGAAATTCTTCATGGCGCTGCCATGATTGAGGTCTTGACCGAGTCCAGCTTCTCGCTGACCGGTATGTTCTTAATACAATGGTCGGGCCGTTAGGCCTTTCCAAGGTTTCATTATTTCAATTCCTTAGGATTAGTGGTCCTGTATCTACTTCCATCCTGATGGTGGTACTTTAGTAGGTACTTTAGCAAGTGTATACGGGTTGTCAAAAGTCTTCCAGCCGTCTTGTAGTTGCTGCACTTGCCCTGGGCAAGTGCACGGGTAGGTTGTTTTTCGGTTAACGTATACCGGTTACGGTATCATTTCCATCCATATTTGGTAGTCTTATTAGATCTTCCTTTGATCTTTTGATCATGGTGATCGATCTCCTGAGTCGTTTATGAAATACCCCAACTTAATTAGGGTGATTAAATTACTCTAATACGATATTGAGGGCCCATTAGTGCCTAATGAATTTTGGTAAAAAGAATAAATCCAAAAGAAACAAGAAAAACACTTAAAAAGTGAAAAACGCTAAATTGGGCGTTAAGTGACCCTAGGAGAAATACAACCTTAGGAAGGGTGTTAATGAAATTAAAAGGCTTAATAATGCCTAAATAATATATGGGAACAATCCCGGAAGAAAACAGATCCAAATAATGTACTAAAACGCTAATAAAGCTTTAGCGCACGTTATTCGAGGAAACCCGAAAACGTGACTTTGAGTGGTCAAACGAACCCATAAAAATTATAGTTCATTAAATAACTATAAATAAACATTAATGGGAGTATAATAACCACTGAAATTAATTAAACGAGAAAATTCTGAAAAACGGGCCCGGTTAGTGAATAGTTCTAACCTGGGTAGATAAACGGGCGTTTTCTGTAAAAGACGAAAAACGGTCCAGCTTGTATATATACGGGGCCGGTTTTTAATTAGTAAAACAGCCCACTCACACACTCACTTACAACTAGCTAGTTAGTAAGAAAAGAAAGAAAAATAAGGAAAAGTAAAAAGGTACAAAAAGGTTAGTCTCTTCTCTCTCCTCCCATTTCTTCTTCTCCTCTTTCCTCCCTTTCTTCTTCACCAGTCGTCTCTCTCCCCTCTCTGGTTTTGCTGGGAGATTTTGAAGTCCTCCATGGATGCTCCACCTTCTCTTCATGCTCTAGCTACATACAAGCTCAAATAAAAAATAAAATACATTTGAACTCCCCTCATCCTCCTCTACCTCTTCTCTCTTTTCAGAATTTCAAAAGGATGAGTTTCATCTCCATGGGTTTTCCCCATTTAAAGAGAAAATGGCATCAATGAGTAGCTTGGGGTCTCCTCTTTCAAACATGGTAAAAATCTCCAAGAAAAACTCACTTTCCCTCTATCTCTTGGTGTAGCCGATTTTCACCATTTTGATACTTTGTTTTCTTCTTGATTTTGAGCTTCAATTAAACCATCCATGGTGGTGGAGTTTCCCCTTTTGATTCATGGGTGAAGGCCCCTCTTGAACATTCCAAAGGTAAAACCCTAACTTTGTGTTTTAAGCCCTTAATTTGATTTAGAGTTTCCTAAGGGCTTGAGTGATTAATTGAATCCATTTCTTGTGTTACTTGAATGTGGGATGAAGTTGGGCAACTCCATTCCCACTTGACCGATTTGGAGGAGAGGAGGAGCAAGAGGAGAATTCAAAAGAGAAACTTGTGAATTAAGGTAAGAAATCTACCTTAAGGTTTATTTTGAATGCTTTAGGATTGGGATGGGTAAATAAACTAATGAACCCAAATTATGAATTGAAATATAAGTGGAAAATGTGTGTAGTTTATTTTAGAGAGATTTGTGAACTTGTGTGGATTTAAGGGCCTAAGTGCCATTACATATGGATTTGGAGCTATATTGTTGTTTTGTGAATTTTGAATTGGTATTGTGTGCTGGTAGGACCCTATAAGGGTGTGGCTAGATTAGGAATGAAATGGGTGAGAGTTGATGATTTGGGACATGTAAGGTTTATGGGGAGGTTATGGTAAAACTTTAGTAAAAAACAAGTGTTGTAAGATGGCTTAATGAGATGGGAGAACCTAGGTGTTCATAGTGTTGAGAGGAGAGGATTGATAGCCTTGAAATGGTATTTAGAGAACTAGGGGAAAAGTGTAAAAATCTGTAGCAAAGGGGTATAGAAATTCTTTAGAAAAACTAGAAAAGGAGCTAGTGTGCAAGACTTTGGAAACAAGAGTTGTACTTGGGTTTAGCTTATGCACTTGCCTAGGTATGATTTGGTTATAGTCAATAAGGATTTGGTAAGGTGGTAGAAGTGTTAAACTACAAAAAGGAATTTAGAAATGCATAAGTGTGCAAAACACAAATGTGAGAATGAGAGTTAGTTGAATTTGAACAAGAATTGGAGTAGGGATTTAACCAAGGATTTGAGGTGGTTTAGAGCATGTTTTAGGGTGATTAATTATGTGGAAAGATTAGGGAAAGTTTGAGGGTGGTTTAAGGGTTGATTAGGGGTTGAAAAATGACCTTAATAGTAGTTTTTAGCAGGGTCCGGGACTTAGGATGTGTACCAAGTCCCGGATCGCATCAAAAAACAAGCCGAGAGTAAGTGCAGGAATTGGTCCGGGACTTAAGTCCAGGACCAAGTCCCGGACCAGGGTATTAATTATGGCCGAGAGTTGATTTCAGTATTGGTCCGGGACCTAGGGTCCGGACGAGGTCCCGGACCACCCCCAAAATTGCATAAAAAGTGTTTAAAGTGCCTAGACGATAGGGGATTGATTGGTATTGGTTTTAGGAGTTGTTTGGTGACCTCTAAAGTTCCTAAGAAGTATAAACAAGTGTTGGAAGTGAGTGAGTAAGTTAAGGAATTAAGTGCACTAAGTTAAACCGAAATAACGGGATAATGGGGTAAGTACGAGAGTAGCAATTACGCACCTACCGTAACACTTTAATATTAATTGAACCATTTGACGTGTAACTAGTGGTTCAAGAGTAAGACACAAGGAACGAGTGGAACCGAGGAACGTGAGAACACCCGGTAAAGTTAACCTGATGAAAGGTATGATTTCCTCATGCTCTGTATCCTAACTTGGTTACCCCGATTTGTGTGCTTGTTCGATTGTGTGATCACCTAACAAGATAAATGCACGAATCGGATTGTGTGCACTTAATAGTGCTTGTATTGTATTGATGTTTGTTGGATTGAATTTAAACCAAGTTTGTACAATTCATGAAATGGATGAATGATGAATGAGTTGCTTGCATGTGATTGTGTATTGTAGTTCGACTCATAGTGAAGTCTTGTTGATTAGAGACTCGAAGGAAGAGTTAAGTTGTGAAATAGCGAAAATGAGGTAACACACGATAGCCATCGATTAGTGGTCAACGATAAATCAACTTACAAATTGACTCAAAATAAGATCAAGCGACACACGAGACTAGTGAACGTCCTTAACTTCTATAGTCGACCTCCTATGCAAGGATGTGACTCAATGTTAGAAAATGAACATAGTTCCTAAGTAATAGATGTGCAGGGGCGACCCTTAAATCGGTAGATACAACGAGATAGGAAAATCTTCTAAGTTGTATGATAGCATCGAGAAAGATGGGGCTGACTGATATTTATATATGTATTTATGTATGAGTACCTATTGTTACTAACCCGAGAGCTGGGTTAGGGGGATTGTGAGTCACGCGTACAAGGAAGAGGAAGCAACAGAGCGTATGTTTCTGAATCTGAGGTCGAACTCCCTTGTTACCGGGCCGTGTGCCACATAGTGGTGCCCTACTGGAGTAAGACCGGCAGAGCTTACCCGTCTAAAGAGGTAAGCTGGGTATTATGGGATAGAAAGAGGGACATGAGAGAATGTTTCTAATTCCGTCTGGAGATTATAAAATCCCGGTGGTGAGACCTATATATGTCTCTGCCCCGGAGGCCTATGAGGCTTAACCTAAAATTATTCAAGAGTAGAATAATTAAGAAACTAGATCGGGACCGAGGGTGTCTAATGATCTAGGAGTTAAGTAAACTACCCAGTAGGGGTGGAAGGTCGGTAAATGACGAGAATGAACTCATTGAGATATGGTCTCTCAAGGTCTATGAATAAGGTAAATGAATGTAACGAGCTGGACGTGATATCTGTGTGGATTGTATTATTGGATTGAATGTGGAGTGTTGTGTGAAGGTACATGTATGATGTATTGTTGTATTGCATGATGTTTGAATTAAAATTAACCGCATGCTCTCGACCAAATAGTCGGCGTACCCTCGCTAGTACGCGGGGTATGCGGAAGTCATATTCAGCGTAAGCTGAGCCCCTAGGGGCAACGTTTTTAGTGTGCAGGTACCCGAAGCGGACATGATCACGGTAAGAGACCGACAGCTAAGCTTGGATAGCTAGGAGTGAAGTATAGAGAGTAGTGATTTGTATAGGGCTTGTAGCCGGTCGCCGTTCGAGAGTAGGACGGGGTTGTGACTAAGCAAGGGTAGTCGTTAATTATTTGTATTTATGCATTATGGAAGTGTAAGACCGAAAGGTCATTAATAATGTTGGGAATTGTAGATACTCGGTATAGTATTAAATGGAGTTTGCATTGTATATCATGGGGTTGATGGTTGTATTTGGTTAGAGAATTGATAAGGGAATGGTATGTGTCATTTGTATAGTGTGCTCGGTAAAGACCCATCAGACCCATAGTGTGTTGTATTGTTTGTTTTGAATTGGCCTTGTTAGTCACGTGGGTGGCTAACGGCATTGTTTCACCCCTGGTTGTATTTGAATTTCCACTGCTGGTGTATAGATAATGGAGACTGGTTAAGAGTAATGGTGAGATTACCGGTAGGGGTGTTACAAAAAGTGGTATCAGAGCGAAGTATCGCTCTGATGGTCTAAATACCAAGTTTAGGAAAATACCGAGTTAGGAATTAGAGACTTAGGGCTAAGGGTTGAGTGTTAGCGTGAGAGGTACGCTAGATAGGAACTTCCAGTGTGATCTGGATACCTACATAACCAATCCCGCCCTCCGTAACCCCGTTATAAGTTGGGGGAAGAACGCCAGAGAGATGGAAAGACCTCTCATACTCGGGTAAAATCCGATCTAATAGTTGTAATATAAACTTTGTAAGAGAAAAGAACCAGACATACGGTAGATTCCAAGAACTGGAAATCCCGAAGACGGTTCCCGTTTCAACGACAATAACCGTATTGAACGACAGTGGATTGAAGATCCCAAATGCTGGATAATGAAATTTGTGGCACCATGGGGAGACATGCTTCGCATTCGTGAGAACCATGTGCAGCCAACAAGAAGGGAAGCATAACTACGCAATGAAGCGAAATAGCAGAGTAACAATACTCGAGACAAGAGAATCTACGATTGCAAACACATGATAATACCATTAACGGTATATAAACCGACTAAGACTTAGTCAAGGATAGATAAGTCCAAACCTACAATGCTAACAGGACTACAACGTAGTTCCTAAAAGATTAGTCAAACCCCGGTAACCACCATAAAGGTGTGGGAACGAGCTATGGAGCAAGGTACATGTAGTACCACAAGGATCGGGAAGCACCCGAATTATCAACAACCTTGTCAAGAACACTGAGAGACTACTCAGGAGATTGATCACTAAGATCAAAAGATCAAAGGAAGATCCAATAAAATTACCAAATTTCGATGGAACAATACCACAACCGGTATATGGTAACCTAAAAACCGACGTACCCGCGCAATTGCACAGGGCAAGTGCAGCAACAATAAGGCAAATTGGGAAACTTTAACAACCAACAAGTACTTATCAAAGTACCATCATGACAATGGAAACAAATGAAGGATTGTAAGACCTAAGAACTTGAACAATAAACCTTGGAAAGGCCTAACGGCCTGACCACCACATATTGGCAAACGTACCAAACAGCAGGAAGTTGGACTTGGTCAAGACCTCAAACATGGCAACTCCACAAAGATGTTCTTTCAAACTCAAAATTTTTATTTCAAAACCCAAAACTTTTCTTTCAAAACCACAACTTTTCATTTTAAACCTCAGCTTTCAAACCAAACCAGAAGAATCACGGTGAGTATCATAGAGTGATACAAGAGGAGTTGACAATAGAATACTTCACCTAGGCGTGTGACGAGCACTATGAGTATACCCAAATACGGGATGTGGGACGACCGCACTCCGAAGGAGCTTACGGGCCTGACAGACCATTTTGAGGTAGTCAGGTAAGTGGTAACGTACCAATACGGTACCCCACGTATGTATACATGTAGTGTACTAAACACGGGAGGTAGTCAGCTCCGTTCAACGGACCATAAGTGAATACAAACCGAAAATTGAATACCTCAAATGATCGAGGAACCCAGATGAGCTTACAAGCTAAAGAAGTCAAGAACACACCTCAGGAGGATAATTCAGAGTTAAAAAGTGCGAGAAGCACTAGTGGTTGATCAAAGACATTGGAGATGCCTTCAGAATTTGAAGCAAAAGCATATTAGCTGGAATGGAAACCCAGTCTAAACACAATAAGGCAAGGCCTATTGGGAACACACAAATGTTCAAAGAACAAAGCGATATACCCAGAGTGATCATCTAAGGTACCGGAGGATACCGTTCACCACTGAAGGAAATACCAAACCTGTTATAAACATAAGGAAGGCATCAACGGTCTACCCTAAGAACGGGAGGCATATCACCCTGAACGGGACCATTTGAGGTCTAGAACCGCAATGCGGGGTAAACGAAATGTATGGATGAATTAGCCAAAGGTAATGGCACACCATAAGAACACCCAGGAGCAATCCTTGAAGGGTGTCAAACTAAAGGTCATGATAGAAACACAAGAATCAGAACGAACATTCGGTTAGAACGCCGAAGGGTTCCCACTTACCCAGGGGATACCCTGGATTATTGCAAAGTGCCAATCAGTACCAAGACACTTGAAGGGCATCCAACGAATGGAAGCGTGATGCGATGATCTTATCATGGAGCCCAATGTTACCTCCAAACCATTTATGGTATAAGGAGAAGTAATACTTGTAAACCGCCTACTATGAGCAGAGCTCTAGTCAACGAGGCTAGTATGCCACGAAACTAATGCAATACGTAATTCAACGGTTGCCCAACCATTGTGGACCATAGGAAGAGTTGCCAGGAATAGCACCAGTGAGATGGTTTAATAACCAACGAGTAAAGATACCCCTCGTTAAGGTAGTACCACAAGAGCGGTGAACACACGGATCCCAAAGAAGAGGATACCGTCAATAAAAGTCTGGAAATATATCCCTTTCTGAACTACTAATGTAGTAAAGCTTGAGCATACAAGTATTGCCGAGCAATGTGGAATAAGCTATTATATCAATTATTGAAAATCAAGGAGAAACCGGTTAGGAAGAAATAGCATATGTGGATATGTGAATGGGAAAATGAATGACGCTCAAGGAGCTCGGGGGAATAAAAGGATACCATATTCGGTAAACAGCCAAGTAAATGGCAAACCATCGTACAAATGGTAGAAACACTTGAGCAGAATCTGATGAAATAGTGAATGCCATGAAATCAAAGTGTAAACAAATACGAATATGGTGCGCAGTAAGCGACCAATACAGATGAATAAATCACACAGTGAGATGGAGTTGATGAATAAAGATGGTAGGCAGTCCGAGAAACGAGAAGGAAACAATGTTTATTCCTATTGCAATCTCACAAGAGATTTACTGCCCAGGTTTACGCCTCTACACTCTGTAGGACTGAGTGTTTTGGTATTGCACTTGTGTAGTAATGATCGAGTGGGGGATAGCTAGGAAGCTGGGAAGATGACAATTGTAGTAAGAGTAGAAAGGAGACTTATGAAGGCACAACGACCGGCACATGGAAAATGCAAGGTCGTACGAGTAAAGAACACTGGTACAAAACCAGTTTAGTGAGCATAGTTCAGAAGCCACTAGTAATAGAGGAAGCACTACAATTAAGCAGTGGCTCAACCTCAACCGACAATAAGTCGGGAGAACCAAGTGAATAATCACTCAAGTACACAATAGTATGTACATTGATTCCAGAGAACTGGATAAGAAACCAGTAGCTCATTGAATTCTCGTATGGTAAGAGATACCACGCTTGATTAATAAACCTTATTCCCAAGATAAAAAGGGATAAAAGGATAGTGTATAACACATTAAGGATAACGAGAAGGGTAAGTAAACCCTAGGTTATCATGGTCGCGCAGCAGAAGCTAGTGGGCCCAAATTCTAAAGGTTTCACACACCCAGTGAATGAATGGATAATTATCAATGCCTTGAAGCCTCTAAGGCTAGAACCGAACCAGGTTAAGAGTTAAATAAACTCCGATGGAAATTCTTGGAGCAGGGACTAAACCAGTAAATTGGTTAAGACCCTTTGACCAGAATACATTGTGTAATAGACCGCTTGGAAGCTGAACCACTCCATGACGGCTTAATGCCTTCGACCTATGTCCATTTTGACACATGGTGGATTACGTGGGCGCAATCCCTTTTTAAGGGGGGTAGAGCGAAAATCGCGAAGTGTACGTTTCACGTGAGAAGAGCGTAAAACTATTATGCGCATAGCGCAAGAGAAATTGTTTTAATGATGGGTACTTATGTTACATGAACATTTGTACTCACTCATTGGGGAATTTGTTTATTTGTGAGATTTGAGGTGGAAAGAAGTATTGATTGTGAGATTAGAAGTGGAATAGAGTAGAGAAGCTCCATGGGAAGGAGAACCCCGATTGAAGATAGTATGAAATATGAGCCGGTATGAAACTGGTGTGGATATGAGTATGTTTAAGGAAATTGATGAGTATAAATCGGTATGAAACCGATGTTGAATCTAGTGGGAATTGAGTCCCCTAGGTGAATTGGGTTGATTTGATTGTATGTGTGTATAATTTGAGGATAGGAATTGATTGATTTTATTCGGGAAGGAACGGAGGATAGAAAACTGAATGGAGTTACAACAGGCATTGAATTTCTTAAATAGGTATCGGGAGATAATTGAGAATGATTGATGGACCAAGTTCCATCGTTTGGAGATGTTTGTTTTGTTTTATGACTAGAATGATGAAAAGATAGAAAATGGTAAATGATTGAATTACATGTTTGTTTGAAATGGAAGTGCGAAGTCGAACTTGATTTACTAGTGATCAAGGGAACTGAAACACAAATTGGGGCGGAGAGATAGTTCATCACTGATGCTGATCACATCGGGGTTGAATGATTCTTGAGGCTCCCTGTAAGTGGTCATAAGTAATCCTGCTAGGATAAATGTAGTGAGCATGGTTTGGGTTTAGTGTGAATTGTACTGTTTTGTATGCTTGTGTTGTACTGGCATGTACACACGGTTTATTTGCACTAGGATAGTTATTCGGTGTTGCACCGGTATGTGCATGGCTGACAATTGTTTTGCATTGCACTGGTATGTGCACGGGGTAAATTGTTTTGTGACGTACGGATATGTACGCACGTTTGTATGGTACTAGGATGTATGTTGGGTGGTGTGGGTAGGTACCCACGGTTGTTAAATTGTTTGTTAACTGATTTGGTGTGTACCGGTATGTACACACTGGCTGGACTGACTTGAGCTGTAGGGCTATAGAGATAATGACCACGACACACGATATGTCTAAATGACTAACAATCTTAGACTCATTAACTTTATGGGCAAAGTTCTTTAGGGGGGTAGATTGAAATACCCCGGACTTAATTAGGGTGATTAAATTACTCTAATATGATATTGAGGGCCCATTAGTGCCAAATAAATTTTGGTAAAAAGATAAATCCAAAAGAAACAAAAAAGAAAAACGCTAAATTGGGCATTAAGTGACCCAAGGAGAAATACAACCTTAGGAAGGGTGTTAAATGAAATTAAAAGGATTAATAATGCCTAAATAATATATGGGAACAATTCCCGAAGAAAACGGATCCAAATAATGTACTAAAACGCTAATAAAGCTTTAGCGCATGTTATTCGAGGAAACCCGAAAACGTGACGTTGAGTGGTCAAACGAACCCGTAAAAATTATAGTTCATTAAATAACTATAAATAAACATTAATGGGAGTATAATAACCACTGAAATTAATTAAACGAGAAAATTCAGGAAAACGGGCCCGGTTAGTGAATAGTTCTAACCCGGGTAGATAAACAGGCGTTTTCTGTAAAAGATGAAAAACGCTCCAGCTTGTACATATATACGGGGCCGGTTTTAAATTAGTAAAACAGCCCACTCACACACTCACTTACAACTAGCTAGTTAGTAAGAAAAGAAAGAAAAAGAAGGAAAAGTAAAAAGTACAAAAAGGTTAGTCTCTTCTCTCTCCTCCCATTTCTCTTCTTCCTCTCTTTCCTCCCTTTCTTCTTCACCAGCCGTCTCTCTCCCCCTCTCTGGTTTTGCTGGGTGATTTTGAAGTCCTCCATGGATGCTCCACCTTCTCCTTCATGCTCTAGCTACTTACAAGCTCCAAATCAAAAATAAAATACATATTTGAACTCCCCTCATCCTCCTCTACCTTTCTCTCTTTTTGGAATTTCAAAAGGATGAGTTTCATCTCCATGGGTTTTCCCCATTTGAAGAGAAAATGGCATCAATGAGTAGCTTGGGGTCTCCTCTTTCAAACAAGGTAAAAATCTCCAAGAAAAACTCACTTTCCCTCTATCTCTTGGTGTAGCCGATTTTTAACCATTTTGATACCTTGTTTTCTTCTTGATTTTGAGCTTCAATTCAACTCTCCAATGGTCGTGGAGTTTCCCCTTTTGATTCATGGGTGAAATCCCCTCTTGAACATTCCAAAGGTAAAACCCTAACTTTGTGTTTTAAGCCCTTAATTTGATTTAGAGTTTCCTAAGGGCTTGAGTGATTAATTGAATCCATTTCTTGTGTTACTTGAATGCGGGATGGAGTTGGGCAACTCCATTCCCACTTGACCGATTTGGAGGAGAGGATGAGCAAGAGGAGAATTCAAAAGAGAAACTTGTGAATTAAGGTAAGAAATCTACCTTATGGTTTATTTTGAATGCTTTAGGATTGGGATGGGTAAATAAACTATTAAACCCAAATTATGAATTGAAATATATGTGGAAAATGTGTGTAGTTGATTTTAGAGAGATTTGTGAACTTTTGTGGATTTAAGGGCCTAAGTGCCATTGCATATGGATTTGGAGCTATATTGTTGTTTTGTGAATTTTGAATTGGTATTGTGTGTTGGTAGGACCCTATAAGGGTGTGGCTAGATTAGGAATGAAATGGGTGAGAGTTGATGATTTGGGACATGTAAGGTTTATGGGGAGGTTATGGCGAAATTTTAGTAGAAAAACAGTGTTGTAAGATGCTTAATGAGATGGGAGAACCTAGGTGTTCATAGTGTTGAGAGGAGAGGATTGATAGCCTTGAAATGGTATTTAGAGAACTAGGGGGGAAAGTGTAAAAATCTGTAGCAAAGGGGTATAGAAATGCTTTAGAAAAACTAGAAAAGGAGCTAGTGTGCAAGACTTTGGAAACAAGAGTTGTACTTGGGTTTAGCTAATGCACTTGCCTAGGAATGATTTGGTTATGGTCAATAAGGATTTGGTAAGGTGGTAGGAAGTGTTAAACTACAAAAGGAATTTAGAAATGCATAAGTGTGCAAAACACAAATGTGAGAATGAGAGTTACAAGTTGAATTGGAACAAGAATTGGAGTAGGGATTTAACCAAGGATTTGAGGTGGTTTAGAGCATGTTTTAGGGTGATTAATTATGTGGAAAGATTAGGGAAAGTTTGAGGGTGGTTTAAGGGTTGATTAGGGGTTGAAAAAATGACCTTAATAGCAGTTTTTAGCAGGGTCCGAGACTTAGGATATGTACCAAGTCCCGGACCGCATCAAAAAACAAGCCGAGAGTAAGTGCAAGAATTGGTCCGGGACTTAAGTCCAGGACCAAGTCCCGGACCAGGGTATTAATTATGGCCGAGAGTTGATTTCAGTATTGGTCTGGGACCTAGGGTCCGGACCAGGTCCCGGACCACCCCATAATTGCATAAAAAGTGTTTTAAAGTGCCTAGAAGATGGGGGAATGATTGGTATTGGTTTTAGGAGTTGTTTAGGAGTTGTTTGGTGACCTCTAAAGGTCCTAAGAAGTATAAACAAGTATTGGAAGTGAGTGAGTAAGTTAAGGAATTAAGTGCACTAAGTTAAACCGAAATAACGGGATAACGGGGTAAGTACGGGAGTAGCAATTACGCACCTACCGTAACGCTTTAATATTAATTGAACCATTTGACGTGTAACTAGTGGTTCAAGAGTAAGACACGAGGAACGAGTGTGAACCGAGGAACGTGAGAACACCCGGTAAAGTTAACCTGATGAAAGGTATGATTTCCTCATGCTCTGTATCGTAACTTGGTTACCTCGATTTGTGTGCTTGTTCGATTGTGTGATCACCTAACAAGATAAATGCACGAATCGGATTGTGTGCACTTAATAGTGCTTGTATTGTATTGATGTTTATTGGATTGAATTTAAACCAAGTTTGTATAATTCATGAAATGGATGAATGATGAATGAGTTGCTTGCATGTGATTGTGTACTGTAGTTCGACTCATAGTGGAGTCTTGTGGATTAGAGACTCGAAGGAAGAGTTAAGTTGTGAAATAGCGAAAACGAGGTAACACACAATAACCATCGATTAGTGGTCAACGATAAATCAACTTACAAATTGACTCAAAATGAGATCAAGCGACACACGAGACTAGTGAACGTCCTTAACTTCTATAGTCGACCTCCTATGCAAGGATGTGACTCAATGTTAGAAAACGAACATAGTTCCTAAGTAATGGATGTGCAGGGGCGACCCTTAAATCGGTAGATACAATGAGATAGGAAAATCGTCTAAGTTGTATGATAGCATCGAGAAAGATGTGGCTGACTGATATTTATATATGTATTTATGTATGAGTACCTATTGTTACTAACCCGAGAGCTGGGTTAGGGGGATTGTGAGTCACGCGTGCAAGGAAGAGGAAGCAACAGAGCGTATGCTTCCGAATCCGTGGTCGAACTCCCTTGTTACCGGGCCGTGTGCCACATAGTGGTGCCCGACTGGAGTAAGACGGCAGAGCTTACCCGTCTAAAGAGGTAAGCTGGGTATTATGGGATAGAAAGATGGAACATGAGAGAATGTTTCTAATTCCGTCTGGAGATTATAAAAGCCCGGTGGTGAGACCTATATATGTCTCTGCCCGTAGGCCTATGAGGCTTAACCTAAAAATTTTCAAGAGTAGAATAATTAAGAAACTAGATCGGGACCGAGGTGTCTAATGATCTAGGAGTTAAGTAAACTACCCAGTAGGGGTGGAAGGTCGGTAAATGACGAGAATGAACTCATTGAGATATGGTCTCTCAAGGTCTAAGAATAAGGTAAATGAATGTAACGAGCTGGACGTGATATATGTGTGGATTGTATTATTGGATTGAATGTGGAGTGTTGTGTGAAGGTACATGTATGATGTATTGTTGTATTGCATGATGTTTGAATTAAAATGAACCGCATGCTCTCGACCAAATAGTCGGCGTACCCTCGCTAGTACGCGGGGTATGCGGAAGTCATATTCAGTGTAAGCTGAGCCCCTAGGGGCAACGTTTTTAGTGTGCAGGTACCCGAAGCGGACATGATCACGGTAAGAGACCGACAGCTAAGCTTGGTTAGCTTGGAGTGAAGTATAGAGAGAGTAGTGATTTGTATAGGGCTTGTAGCCGGTCGCCGTTCGAGAGTTGGACGGGGTTGTGACTAAGCAAGGGTAGTCGTTAATTATTTGTATTTATGCATTATGGAAGTGTAAGACCGAAAGGTCATTAATAATGTTGGGAATTGTAGATACTCGGTATAGTATTAAATGGAGTTTGCATTGTATATCATGGGGTTGATGGTTGTGTTTGGTTTGAGAATTGATAAGGGAATGGTATGTGTCATTTGTATGGTGAGCTCGGTAAAGACCCATCAGACCGATAGTGTGTTGTATTGTTTGTTTGGAATTGGCCTTGTTAGTCACGTGGGTGGCTAACGGCATTGTTTCACCCCCGGTCGTATTAAAATTTCAGCTGCTGGTGTATTGATAATGGAGACGGGTTAAGAGTAATGGTGAGATTACCGGTAGGGGTGTTACAGTTTCTCAGAGTACTTGACATGGTTGTCGTCCATCCGCGTGTCTCACACCTTCATTGTGGTTAACGAGACTTGACTTACCCTTAGGAACCATGTTGTTTGGTCATTATATCCCCATGGCGTGTAGGTTTGGTATTAATCCAGCCTCGACTAATTCCTTAGTCGGTTTGTATACCGTTATTTGTATTGTGAAACATTACAACAGTCCGTTGACTCTCTGGTCTCGGCTTGTTACTCTGTCTTTTTCGCTCCACTGCGCGGTTGTGCTTCTTTCCTGTTGGCCACTCATGGTTCTCGTGACTACGAAGCACATCGCCCCATGGTGCCATAAGTTTCATCATCCTTTATCTAGGATCTTCAATCCTCCGCCATTAAGTGCGGTCATCGTCATCCAACTGGAACCGTCTTCGGGACTTCCAGTTCTTGGACTCTACCGTACGACAGGTTCTTTTCCTAATAAGGTTTACTTTTGCAACTGCCAGATCGGGTTTTACCCAAGTGTGAGAGGTTTTTCCATCTCTCTGACGTTCTTCTCCCAACTTAATACCGGGGGTTGCGGAGGGCGGGTATGGTTGTTGTAGATTTCCGGTTCATACGGAAGTTCCTATCTAGCGTACCACACACGTTAACACTCAACCCTTAGCCCTAAGTCTCTAACTCCTAACTCGGTATTTTCCTAAACTCGGTATTTCATCCATCAGAGCGATACTTCGCTCTGATACCACTTTTTGTAACATCCCTACCGCTAATACCGTCATTACTGTACAAATACTTACCTTCGCAGCGGATAATACATACACAACGGCGGGTGTACAATGCCGCTAGTCACCCACGTGACTAACAAGGCCAGCTACACTACTACATACTTTCGGTTTGATGAATTGAACATACCGAGTACTCTACACAATACATTACTTTTCCTTGCATACTCGCCCATAATTCAACTACAACTCCAATACAATACTATACCGAGTCTACTACGGTCCTTAAATTACCGATACAGTTTGGACTTCCAAATTCGTATTACAATTCGAATACAAATCCCATAATTAAACTACCCATGCTTACATAGCAATCCCGTCCTACTCTCTCAAACGGGTGGTCAGCTTCGAATACCTGTAAAAAAAAACGTTCCCCCTAGGGGGTCAGCTTACGATGAATATGAAATCCGCATATACCGCGTGCTAACCGCGGTACGCCGACTACTTTGGTCGGATATACATGGAGTTCATTTTACATGCATACATACTATCACTACACAATACAATCAACAATACTTACTTACTTATACAAGGTTCATTACCTACCAAGGAAAACAATCTATTAGTCAACCATTCATTTAGTTATTCGTTCATCCGGTTTCGCCGGATGCTCTCTTTCTCCTTACACGGTTTCACAAGGCCTACACCAAGCTTAATCTTACTTACTCAATGTTTTACTCACACTACGCTCAATACCTTACTCATTATTTCACTCATACTTTACTCAGTACACACTGCTACCATTGCTTACCCTTACCTAGTACCCATCACTTGCTCTCGCATACTCAGTACCCATACTCTTCTCCTTACTCGTACTTACTCCTTGCTCGGTACTCATTACATACTCATACTTACTCATTACTCATTACTCATTACTTTACTCATACATACGCAATACTCAATACTCATTACTCTTGGTCTCTGGGCGGAGTCATACACAAGACTCGCCACCGGGCCTACAAGTTCAAGGGCTATACACTTAGCTCCTCAAATATACAAGTGTCCATTTTTACCAGACTAATCAATTTCCCAACACTCCTCTCTTGGAGTATCTTACAATCTCATGGATTAGCCTAGAAGTATCTCTCTCGATAACCTCCACTAGCTTAGGGAATTGCCACCGTCTAGTATTCTCAGATTTAAGGGTCCCCCAACGTATCGAATACTCTCGTGTTCGGGACATTACTTACATCAGTCAGGTCCTCTCATAGTGGGTCGACTAGTTTGCTAAGGGGTGTGAAGATCCCTCATCATTCTTTACTACTCTCATGGTTCATGACTTGCACCAACATTAGTTCCTCTAATACGGTTTATTTATATGCTTCCCCTACTTACTGTTTGTGGATTATTCATTTCGGTTCTACTACCGTTGTCGGGAGGTTACGAATCCCGTACACTCTCTCACATTCTGGTGAGTTCATTGGTTTGTATTATCGTTTCTTGGTTCTTCAGTTTAGTGTGTTTCTACGTTTCCGTTAATTCACAACACGACTGTTACTATGAGTCGCTACAACAAGACTCATCTATGAGTCGGTCTACACACTAAGTCAAGCCACACAATCAATCAAGAAGGGTTGGCTCATACAACATACATCAAGACATACAATGAAAGGCAATAAACCGTTTTCATGCTTTAGTCTTGATTAGCCGGCATACAGCACACAAATCAACGTTACTCGGTTAGCATACGGGGCATGAGGAAATCATACCTTTCACCGGAGTTAGCTTTACCATGTGTCCCCTTGTTCCTTGGTTCACATTTGTTCCACTGGTAGTGGTTCAAACATTGTTATTAATGCTATGCTCATACGGTACATCAATAACTACTACTCCCGTACTTACCCCGTTGTCCCGTTGTTTAGGTTTAACTTAATGCTCTTAAACCTACAACTTACTTAATGACTTCTCAAACTTGTTTACACTCCTTAGGACCTTTAAATATCACCAAACAAGGCCTTAGCAACTCCTAAAACCAATACCATTCACTTCCCCATCATTAGAACACTTAAAAGTACTTTCTGGCATGTTTTTACACTGGTACGGGTTTGTGTCCGGGGTTACAAACTCGGACCAACCACGGATTTCACTATCTGTTACATTTTTGCTATGGTCCGGGTATATGTCCGGGTTTACAAACTCGGACCACCCTCTAAAGTCACTCTCTGCCATGTTTTTGCTATGGTCCGGGTTTGCGTACCGATTTGCAAACCCGGACCAACCCTGGAACTGTCAAAATTTACAGTTTTTGACCAGTTTTGAACCCCTAATTCACCTCTAATCCTTTCCTAACCTTTCCACATGTTTCCCACATGCTTAAGCACCCTAAAACATGCCTTAATCCAGTTCCAAACCTCCTCAACACAATAGTCAAAACCTTACTCAATACTTGCTCCCTTTCTACAGATTTTCTTCCTCTCTATTACAGTTAGCACACTTGTGCATTTCCTACACTCCTCTTTGCATTTTGCATCTTGTCCCAACTTCATCTTACCATTCCAATTCCTTTCCAAACAACTACACTACCTATACCAAAGTCCAACTCCCTTTTTACCAAATCTTACACACTAGTTTTTCCTAGTTTCTACAATGCATTTTTATACTCTTTGCTACAGATTTTACCTTCTCATTTCTCATACTATAATTACCATTCCTTAGTTACTAAACCTTCTATACTAAATCCCAATACACATCTTGGTTCTCCCATTCACCAAGTCATTCTTAATGCACAATTCCTACTAAAATTTTGCCATAGCTCACCTACTTTTCTTACTTAGCCACATACACACTTTCCATCAAATCCATTCCCTAAACTAGCCACACCCTTACAAGGGTCCTACCAGCACACATACAAAATCTCAATACACCAATACTTCCTCAATCCACCATACTAATACACATACACAATTATTTGGCTCTAAGGCCTACAATCCAAACACAAGCCCATAAATACTCAAACTTCCACAAACTACAATACTAATGCAATAGTTTAGGTTCTTTATTTGTTCACCCATTCCCATTACTCAAATGCATTATAATTTATCATTAGGAAGGAGCTCTTACCTTGAGCTTATAATTTCATCCTTTCTTTCCTGATACCACTAAATGTAACAACCCCAAAACCACCCTGGTTGTGAGACCGTCACACGCCGCACGCTTACTACCTAAGACATACAAGGCTACTCTCTGATGAATCCCAAACAGAAACAAATGTTTTTCTATTACATAAATAATGCTTACAACTTGTCTCACAAATTACAAAGCGGAAGCAAACGAATTACAAGCAGAATTCTAAAATAAATACAAAGGCTACGAAGCCACGAACACTCATGAAGCTCACAACCACAAAAAACTAAAAGTAGAAACGGAAGCATAAGCCTTCAAATAGAGCTATAACCTGCAAAATGTTAAATGAATAGGGGTGAGCAAACCACAGCTCAGTAAGTGATAAATTTCATCAGCATAAGCATGCTCAAAACATTTTTACCGAACATAGCTTATATAGGTATAAGTTAGCAAATCAGATTCAAAATCAAATTAAACAGAAGCACCTCAAAATGATACAAAGTCAAATGTAAAGTAGAGCGAAACAGAGGTTACAAAGGTATAGATTGACAATGGAAGACTTTTACAGAAACCATAAGGCTTTTTAGAAATCATAAGTCACATATAGACCATTAGAAGAAGGAAACAAAACATAAGCATAGTTTCTTTACAAAGCTCATTTGCAATACAAATCTAATCTTCTCAAAACGGAAACCATAAACCAAGGCTGACAAAACAGAGGAGACGAACGAAGTTGAAACCACACTCACAGAATGAGACAAAGCACAAAGCAGGGTCTCATGTCAGAAGCTGCCAACGCTCAAAACCGAACAGAAGCAAATCAGAATCTTATACACATCAGAACGTTATCGAAAACAAAGTTTTTAAGGGACCCTAGTTCAAAGCATACAGAATAGGTCATGAGACCTCAGATAACATAACAGGTCTGAAGACCCCAGATAACAGAATGAGTCCGTCGACTCCAGATAACAGAACGGGGGATGCCCGTGATACAGATACAGAAGGACGTCCTACGCAGCGCGCTACGGGATAACTCGACCCAGTCATCCACGGCTCAGAAAGCAATAAACTAGGTCCCAAAACAAATAATTCGCAAAACCATAATCACGAATTTATATTCAAAAACAACTATAATGTACATATATAAACTTGCACATACGTATCTGACAAAGTGAAAAGAAAAAAACATAACCAATATGATAGTGATGATCCCAAACGTAGAAAATCTATAATGTGAAACATATTATCTGCGGCAAATATAACCGATCATTTATAAGTATAGTAATTGAGTAGTACACATCTGACAAAATCTACACCAAATACTTGTTAATCGTATAATACACAACGAAATATATATATATCTCATTACAAAGTTTGACTATTTAGTTGTTAATCAAATTAAAAAAAAGGTTAACCGTTACTCTTTTAATATTCAAAACGCAATCCTTAAATTAACAGAGAAACGTTCAAAATACTTTAATGAATTCCAAAACATTAAACCAACCTAGGGGTGAAAATATGCTGTACGACAAAAATAAAATATAGTAATTGATATGAAAACTTTAAAAATCCAAAAACCAACTCATACTATCGGACCTGACATAAGCATTTGTCGACACATATATTATGAAAATTAGATAGGGTACATACAACAGTTCGCAAGAAAATTTAAACCATATATTTTTACATCCGCAAGTATATATTGAAATATTTTCAAAGAAATAGCTTAAGAATAATACGCACATCAGCAAACATATGTACGTAGGTAGGAGACAAATCTCGTTGTGAAATAGTATAATTTTAGTAGGCTCATAACCCAACTAATTATACGAGTGAAATCAAACCCCAGTACTACCACGATATGTACCAGCTTGTAAAATACATTTATGAAAGTAAAACAAAAAAAACTATAAGAAGAATATAATAAATCCTGTATTCCACGAAAGCTTATGAAATCTTTGAAAGTATATTCAAATTGTAAATATTGTCCCATACTAATCGCCACACATACCACTACTGTAATCAAGATAAACCATGCTCATCATAATGCACGGAATAAGGAAAAGTAAGAAATCTTGTCCCGAGTGAATAACGAAGTCATACCCACACAAATATCTCTGTGGATCCAAACCATAACTAGAGCATAAAAATCAGAACGGTGGAAAAATAGTCGTAAACAAGGTTGTAAAACAGGAGTTTACGAGGTAAGCCAGTCGACGGGGTAAAACAAAATCGAACGGGGCACCAATACTCTCTAAATTTAAATACTATAAGTTTAACGAAAATAGAATCAATAAAATAGGTAAGGAAGAGTAAATTTTTAGGGTAAACACACTCAAATCATGTCAGTTAATCACTTATAGAAGTTGTTAGTCGGAAAACACTAAATTATATATATATATATAGTTATGAACATCAACAGGGAAACAAAATTAGAACGAGGGTAGTAGCAATCCGCTATAACAAAAGCGTACTCGCCGAATTAAGATTACCCATTTATCAAAATTATAATTAATGTATCACGTTCCATATCAAAGTAGGCAATAAAAACAAAACACCATGGGGTTTTAAGCGGAGTGTGAAAATGTAAATCAAAATCAATCCAGATTCACATCGAAATCAAATACCAAGCAAACACATTTAGAAACGAAACAAGATCTAGAATCCCCATGGGTGAACACACCTATACCGAATCCATCTACCACCTACCTCACATCCGACGCAAAGTAAATCTCTTCCACAGACTCCACACATCGCCCTCTTCGAATCCCTTCTCAAACAACAAACTCTCGACTGAATAAACCCAGAATTCCCAAAATCAAAATTAGAAAAGGAGAGAAGAAAACTCAACGAGAAACGGAATTGAAATCCACATCTACAAACCTCGAAGACCATTGACTGACGAACGGATCCACAAGAAAATAATTCCAACGATTTAGACTTGAGAGAAATTGGATGAGAAGGATGAAAAAAGGAGGAACTTTACTTGGAGAGAGAAGAAGAACGAGGAGAGGGAGATTGAGGTGTAAGCTGTCGTCTATGCGTCAGAGGCAGAGGAGGAAAATAAAAATAAAAACTAGCAACTCCCATCCTTAACTTAAAATAAATAAATAAAAAGAGAGAATAATTAATTTAAATAAGGAAGGGAAGAAAAAGGAAGCTAGTAAATCTTTTACTATCATAAATAAAATCTAAACAACCTTCCTTTCGAAGCTAATATAATAACAATTATAATTGTCATAAACTCCCTTTGCAGATCAGAAACAAAAAAAAAAAATGGGGCACAACATTATACCCCTCTTTAAAAGAATTTCGTCCTCGAAATTCAGTGAAACTCAGAATATAATCAAATGCACTTCAAGTGCTAGAATACTACGAAAACTAATACACACTTACGGGATCTCACACGTCTTAGAAAGCTTGGACCTCACCAGGAGCTAACACTCAGAACTCACTGCTTATTGACTATTAGAAGAATCATAGAAGAAGTTTACTATAGGCTCAACCTTAGGAATAGAAACTCTCAGATGACATCCTTATCCAAAGGACCAAACACACCTCGAACACACATCTCACTTCTCAGAACTCACAGCCCAAACTCATCTAAACTCACACACAGCACACCACACAAACACACCACCAAAGCTCACAACTTAATCACACCTGAACTCTCAAACGACATCCTTTCCTAAAGGACCTGACTCCCTCAGGCTCACACTCAAAACTCAGAATACACACAGACAAACACTACGCTTCCGCTGCGCTACTCTGATGGCAGACAAGCACTGAGCAGCCACATATAACAAACACCAGATAGCTGACAAATCACACAACAGTCAACACATAGCATATAGTAGGCAAAGACACGGAAGCGTAGACATGCAGACACCCACAAACCCAATGAAAACCAAACCTGGCTCTGATACCATTTTGTAACACCCCATATGGGTAACTGTCCAACAACCTAGCTCTTAAACCATTCAGGCTTGAAAACTAGCCACTTTAGGCCCTCAATCCTAACTTGGGCTTAAAATTGGAAGGCCTGTTGTTGTAGTCAACCCATATGTATCCTTATAAACCATTCACATTACTACTCATATCCCGATGTGGGATGGGGGTATTACATACTCCCCCACTCAAAGAACGCGACGTCCTCGTCGCAAGCCTAACATCCAAGTCCCATGGACCTCCTCGGTAGGTGTCGGGTAGCTCATCCCAGCCTTCTCTCTTTGTAACACCCCTAAAACCGGCCTAAGAGTAAAGGGTATTACACGCCGCGTATTTCTACCAATAACGCAAGGCTCTAAAACACTCAAAAGCAATAAAGGCCCAAAACAGAGTTTACATAAACGTTGTAAACCAGAGCATTCAAATACACAGCGGAAGCAAATACGAAATCCCAAATACATGTTCCAAACAGAAACAGAGGTCTAACAGAATAAGGCCCGAAGGCTACAAGTTTGAGTAAGCTTAACAAATAACAAATGAGCTGAAACATAAACTAAGCTCCAAAAACTGAATATGTGATCCCTGCTGATCAATCTGCAAAAATGTTAAAAGTAGGGGAATTAGCACACAACCATGCCCAGTAAGCGGCGACCGTCATCCGTAAGGTCGCTCAAAACAATTGAAATCAGAAGAAGGAGAAGATAAACGTAATATACACAATTCCCAAATAGTCAGAAGCTTTCAGAAACAGAAACAGAGTGGAACACAAGGGTTCCCAATTCAGAAACGATCAGAGCTCTTAAACAGAAAGGGACAAGACACAATGCACACACTCAGAAGGGTCAAAGACCCATAGACCATACCAGGTCTCTCGGCAACGCAGAAATGACTCGAAAGAGCCAAATGGTTTGTCAACCCCACAGAACAGAAAGGGAATGACCCACACTCAGAACGACGTCTACATGGTATACCACGAAATAGCTCGACCCAGCCATTCACGGCTTAGAAACAAAGTGTAATGTCCCAAAACAGAAGGATTGCTTAAACAGAAGCAAAAATGCATCAAAAATGCCAAAACACTCATAAATCAGTAGTACAGATCATAAGGAATCCAACGCCGCAGACGGCACTCAAATCGGAGTTCAAACGAAGAAGTTATGCTGAAAACAGAGAGGTGTCCGAACTTGTGTCCGGACATCAATGTTCGGACACAAGTCGAACTAAAATCAGAGAGAGGATTTCAGAATGTCCGAACATCCATGTTCGGACTGATGTTCGGACGGGTTACGGGAAAATAGTTACGCGGAGGGTCCGACCTTGTGTCCGGACATCAATGTTCGGACACAGGTCGAACTAAAATTCAGAGGAGAAACCAAGGGTGTGTCCGAACATCCATGTTCGGACAGATGTTCGGACATACCCCGAACTTGAAAATCAGAAGGCCAAAAACACACTGTCCGAACTTCAAAACTCGGACAGAAGTTAGGACAGTGCGAAAACTACAAATTTCAGAAGACGAACAGAGCAGAAAAACACCACAATTCGATACCACGAATTGCCAATTAAGCACACACACCAAATCAGACATTAAAACAGGAGACCATGGGGGTTTAGCCATTCAAAACGTAACCAAACAACAACATAATCAGACACGCACTTCAAATCAGATTAAAGCCTTTCAACACCCCATGGCTGAACTTCCAAACCGAATCGAGTAACCACCTACCTCAACAATCAGCGACAATCTGACGATCTGAACAGTCCACAGCAGCCCCGAGTAATCCACCAGCAAATACACGCAACGGCAACACTGAATTTCCAAACCAATAGACATAAATCAGAAACTGCAATGTAGAACCCTAGATCATCAAACCCCAAATCTGCAATACCAACCTGATCACGGATAACACCAACAGTAGTGTAGCCTCAACAATCTGAATCCCCAACAGAATCTCCGTCGCAAAATATATACTCATTATAATCAGAAATGAAGAAAGAAGAAAGCGAGAGTAACATCATCGGAGTTCCAAAATCAGAACTGAGAGGAGAGGAAACCAACAACGAAATTTGGAATTCTGCAGAACAAACCTGATAACGAGAGAGAAGAGAGAGAGAACAGCAACGAAGAACTCCAATCCAAACGTAGCAGCAGAATTACAATTCTCAGCAGATGAGGAGAGAGAGAGAGAGAGAGAGAGAAGAGAGAACACTCGTTCAACCCACGATGAGAGACGCTCCTCACGACTGAACTGACGTGAATTACAATGATCCGGAAAAGAAGAAATTAGGAATTCCTTTCCTTATAATCAGATAATTAATTACATTAATTAATGAATCAAATGACTTCCTCGTCCTTGGCAATTAATAGAGCGCCGCTGATGCCCCAACTGATAGCAAAGGATTTAAATCCAACTTAGATAGCAGATATAATATAAGGTATTAATTGCGGGTTATAACATCACCTCCCCCTTAAAAGAATTTCGTCCTCGAAATTAACTCACCTTACTGTTCGAATAGGGAGGGGAACTTGGCACGTAGCTCATCCTCGAGCTCCCAAGTCGCTTCGCTCTCTGACTGATCAGACCACTGGACCTTAACCATAGGCAGGGTCTTACTACGGAGCTGACGGGCATCTCTGGCCAAAATGCGAGTAGGCACCGCTTCGAAACTACAGTCCTCCCTCAACTGAAGCTAGCTGTGGTCGATCACATGAGACGGATCATGCAAGTACTTCCTTAGCATCGAAACATGGAAAACACTGTGGACAGCAGACAAGGATGGTGGCAACGCTAAACGGTAAGCCACAGGGCCAATCCTCTCTAGAATCTCAAACGGTCCAACGAACCTTGGGCTAAGCTTCCCACGCTTCCCAAACCAGACTACGCCTCTGACCGGTGACACTCACAGATAGACGTGATCTCCAATCTCAAACTCAAGCGGCCTGCGCCTCTGGTCCGCATAACACTTCTGTCTACTCTGAGCAACAAGCAAACGGTCCCGAATCATCCTGATCTTCTCTATTGCACCCTGCACCAGCTCGGGTCCAACCAAGACCCTCTCCTTCAGGTCGTCCCAACAGATGGAGACCTGCACCTCCTACCATACAACGCTTCAAACGGAGCCATACCAATGCTCGCCTGAAAGCTGTTGTTGTAGGCAAACTCAATCAGAGTCACGTGCTGCTCCCAACAACCTCCAAAATCCAGGACACATGCGCGAAGCATGTCCTCCAGAACCTGATTAGTCCTCTCTGTCTGGCCATCCGACTGAGGATGGTAGGCTTAACTGAACGCTAAATTCGTACCCAGGGCCTTATACAAACTGCGCCAGAATCTCGAAACAAAGTGCGGGTCACGATCAGAAACTATAGTAGTAGTAGGCACACCATGCAGCCTCGCTATCTCATCGAGATACAGACGAGCCTAACGCTCCATACTGAATGTCTTTTTCACTGGCAGAAAGTGAGCGGACTTCGTCAGACGATCAACTATCACCCATACGGCATCACAACCCGAAGGAGTCCTGGGCAAACCCATAACAAAATCCATCCTCACACTCTCCCACTTCCACTCAGGAATGGGAAGGGGCTGAAGCAAACCCGCTGGCCTCTGGTGCTCAGCCTTCACCTGCTGACAGGTCTGGCACTTCGAAACAAACTCGGAGATGTCACGCTTCATCCCAGACCACCAGAACGACTCTCTGAGATCTCGATACATCTTCACCCCTCTTGGGTGAACTGAATATGGCGCTCTATGAGCCTCCTGAAGGATCTCCCTACGCAGAACGGCGTCGTCTGGCACACACACTCGACCTCTGAAACGCAGACAACCATCACTGAAGACACTGAAGTCTGAACTCCGCTCTGAAGACAGCCCCTCTCTGATCCGACACAAAGCTGAGTCTGACTCCTGACCAACTCTGATCCTGTCGACCAATGATGACTGAACCTGAAGCGCTGCTATCACACTGGCACTGGCTGGTCTGACTACCCAAACGCCCATACGCTGAAGCTCTAAGGCAGACCTCTGAACTCCTGTCAAAGCACAAGCTACACCCGGAGCACCTCTCCGGCTCAAAGCATCTGCAACAACATTCGCTCTACCCGGGTGGTAGAGGATCTCTAAATCGTAGTCGTGAAGTAGCTCCAACCACCTCCGCTGTCTCAAGTTCAGCTCCTTCTGGGTGAACAAATACTTGAGACTCTTGTGGTCCGTGTAAACCTTACACGACGCCCCATACAGATAATGCCTCCAAATCTTAAGCTCAAATACCACAGCTGCCAACTCCAGATCGTGGGTAGGGTAGTTCTTCTCATAAGGCTTAAGCTACCGAGAGCCATAAGCCCCTACCTTACCCTGCTGCATCAAGACACATCCAAGTCCCTTATGGGACGCATCGCAGAAGACCTCGAAGCCGTCGGTCCCAGAAGGCAAAGTCAGAATCGGTGTTGTCGTCAATCTCTTCTTAATCTCCTGGAAGCTCTGCTCACAGGCCTCACTCCACTCGTACTTGATCTCCTTCCTCAACAGACGGGTCAATGGGGATACAATCTTAGAGAACCCCTCAACGAACTTCCTGTAATACCCAGCTAACCCAAGGAAGCTACGGATCTCTGCAACATTCGTAGGCCTCGCCCACTCCATCACAGCTCAAATCTTCTCAGGATCCATTAAGATACCATCCTTCGAGACCACATGTCCCAAGAATACTACCCGATCAAGCCAGAAGTCACACTTCTTCAACTTAGCATACAGCTCACAATCCTTCAGCGTCTGCAAAACGATCCTCAGATGCTCCTCATGCTCCTCTGCGCTCTTGGAGTACACCAAGATGTCATCTATAAAGACAACCACAAACTGATCCAGATAGGGTTTGAAAACCCGGTTCATCATATCCATGAATACTGATGGAGCATTAGTCAATCCAAACGGCATGACTAGGAACTCGTAATGACCATAACGAGTCCTAAAAGCGGACTTAGGCACATCTTCGGCCTTAATCCTCAACTGATGGTAGCCTGAACGAAGATCTATCTTCGAGAACACCGTGGCACCCGCCAACTGGACAAACAAATCATCTATGCGCGGAAGGGGATAGCGGTTCTTGATGGTCACCTTGTTCAGCTCTCTATAGTCGATGCACAATCTGAAGGTCCCATCCTTCTTCTTCACAAACAGCACTGGCGCTCCCCAAGGCGAAACGCTAGGGCGAATGAAGCCCTTATCTAGCAACTCCTGAAGCTGGACCTTCAGCTCCTTCAACTCCGCCGGACTCATACGGTAAGGGGCCCTAGAGATGGGCTGAGTCTCTGGCGCTAAATCAATCGTGAACTCCACCTCACGCACTGGTGGGAGTCCGGGCACGTCATCCTGGAAGACCTCAGGAAACTCCCTGACGATCGGGATGTCCTCCAAGCTCGATCCCTCGCGTACCTCCGGTAGGTAGCACAAAAAGCCCTGGCAGCCCTTCCTCAAAAAGCTGGCTGCCTGCATCGCTGACACAACCACAGGCGCACACGGGACTGCATTCCCAGCGTAGGCAAAATGGCTCCCGCCTGGCAGATCAAACACTGCTTTCCTCGCTGCACAGTCTATATGGGCATGGTGCTCTACTAGCCAATCCATGCCCAAAATCACATCAAAACAGGTCATCCGCATCGGGATGAGGTCAGCACTAAATGTCTTGTCCCTAACTGCTATGGGACAAGCCTTACACATAGAATTCAGCACACAAGGGGCAACCCCACCTAATGGACTACTCACACTCAAGTCTACCTCACTAGGCACAGCAGTCAGTCCAAGATCACCCAACAAATCACAGCAGATAAAGGAGTGCGTAGCTCCGGAGTCAAACAGACAAAACACATCCTGAGAATGGATCTGGAGAATACCTGAGACGACGCGATCACCAGCACGATCACGCTCCCCTGCCATAGCATACACTCGGGCCTGAGTCTGAGGCTTCTTCTGGTCAGACCTCACCCCTGAATCAGAACCGGTGCCTCTATCTCTTGTGCCTCTACTAGATGCCTGAGGGCACTGAGCAATCCGGGGCTCCATCGACCCGCACTTAAAGCAGGCACCAGTCTTCTTGTAGCACTCCCTACCAGGATGGGAATGACCACAGGACCCGCACTTCGCCCCAGCTGACGAAGATGAAGAAGCTCCTCGACGATCTCCATAAGACTGCTTCTTCTGAGGAGGGGCAGCCTCCTTCCTCTGAGGCTCTTCAGCATGCCTCTTTCCCTTGTGGTCCTTGCCAGCCTGTCTGCCCCTGATGTCGGCCTCTACTAGCAGAGCGACATCTGCCACATCTCTGAAGGTCCGGTGACGAAGAGGTGTCACAGCGGACCTAATGTCAGGTCTGAGCCCACTCTCGAACTTACGGGCCTTCCTATGCTCATCTGGCTCCGGAGCATACTTCGAGAGAGTTACGAACTTCCTCACGTACTCCTCGACTGACATCTCTCTCCCCTGGCGCAGCCAGTTGTACTCATTGATTTTCTGATCCTTGTAGACATCCGGATAGAACTGCTTGTTGAACTCCAAGCAGAACTGATCCCAGGTCCAAGGCTGGGGATGCCTACCCATCACCATACGCCACCACTCCTCGTCTCCCCCTTAAAGAGGAACGTGGCGAATTCCACCTTCTGATCGTCCTCTGACCCCATCACTCTCAGCAAGTCCTCGACCTTAGTAATCCAATGGCTCGCCTCCTGAGGATCGCCACAGCCGTCGAAGGAAGGCGGCTTCAACTTCATGAACTCTTGATGGGCTCGGACTCGGCCTCCCACTGCATTCGCCCCTGCTGGGCCTGCGCCACCAGCTCCTCTACCAGCTCCCCCAGCAGCTGCAGCCATAGTCTGCATCAGCTGAGTCACAAACTGCTGCACTGCCTCTGCAGCCTCTCCCTGAGGGGTCACTGGTGTCCTACGAGGAGGCATTCTGAGATTCACAAATCCAAAACCTGTCAGAACTGACTCACACTTCAACAACTGTCACAACTGAACCTCACACAGGCAAACACAACCACAGACCCTAAAGAAAGCCAAACCTGGCTCTGATACCACTAAATGTAACACCCCTAAAACCGGCCTAAGAGTTAAGGGCATTACACGCCGCGTATTTCTACCAATAACGCAAGGCTCTAAAACACTCAAAAGCAATAAAGGCCCAAAACAGAGTTTACATAAACGTTGTAAAACCAGAGCATTCAATACAGCGGAAGCAAATACGAAATCCCAAATACATGTTCCAAACAGAAACAGAGGTCTAACAGAATAAGGCCCGAAGGCTACAAGTCTGAGTAAGCTTAACAAATAACAAATGAGCTGAAACATAAACTAAGCTCCAGAAACTGAATATGTGATCCCTGCTGATCAATCTGCAAAAATGTTAAAAGTAGGGGAATGAGCACACAACCATGCCCAGTAAGCAGTGACCGTCATCAGTAAGGTCGCTCAAAACAATTGAAATCAGAAGAAGGAGAAAATAAACGTAATATACACAATTCCCAAATAGTCAGAAGCTTTCAGAAACAGAAACAGAGTGGAACACAAGGGTTCCCAATTCAGAAACGATCAGAGCTCTTAAACAGAAAGGGACAAGACACAATGCACACACTCAGAAGGGTCGAAGACCCATAGACCATACCAGGTCTCTCGGCAACGCATAAATGACTCGAAAGAGCCAAAGGGTTCGTCAACCCCACAGAACAGAATGGGAATGACCCACACTCAGAACGACGTCTACATGGTATACCACGAAATAGCTCGACCCAGCCATTCACGGCTCAGAAACAAAGTGTAATGTCCCAAAACAGAAGGATTGCTTAAACAGAAGCAAAACTGCATCTAAAAATGCCAAAACACTCATAAATCAGTAGTACAGATCATAAGGAATCCAACGCCGTAGACGGCACTCAAATCGGAGTTCAAACGAAGAAGTTATGCTGAAAACAGAGAGGTGTCCGAACTTGTGTCCGGACATCAATGTTCGGACACAAGTCGAACTAAAATCAGATAGGGATTTCAGAATGTCCGAACATCCATGTTCAGACTGATGTTCGGACGGGGGTTACGGGAAAATAGTTACGCGGAGGGTCCGACCTTGTGTCCGGATATCAATGTTCGGACACAGGTCGAACTAAAATTCAGAGGAGAAACCAAGGGTGTGTCCGAACATCCACGTTCGGACAGATGTTCGGACATACCCCGAACTTGAAAATCAGAAGGCCAAAAACACACTGTCCGAACTTCAAAACTCGGACAGAAGTTCGGACAGTGCGAAAACTATAAATTTCAGAAGACGAACAGAGCAGAAAAACACCACAATTCGATACCACGAATTGTCAATTAAGCACACACACCAAATCAGACATTAAAACAAGAGACCATGGGGGTTTAGCCATTCAAAACGTAACCAAACAACAACATAATCAGACACGCACTTCAAATCAGATTAAAGCCTTTCAACACCCCATGGCTGAACTTCCAAACCGAATCGAGTAACCACCTACCTCAACAATCAGCGACAATCTGACGATCTGAACAGTCCACAGCAGCCCCGAGTAATCCACCAGCAAATACACGCAACGGCAACACTAAATTTCCAAACCAATAGACAAAAATCAGAAACTGCAATGTAGAACCCTAGATCATCATACCCCAAATCTGCAATACCAACCTGATCACGGATAACACCAACACAGTAGTGTAGCCTCAACAATCTGAATCCCCAGCGCAGAATCTTCGTCGCTGAATTAACATATTCGGAGTTCCAAAATCAGAAACTGAGAGGAGAGGAAACCAACGACGAAATTCGGAATTCTGCAGAACAAACCTGATAACGAGAGGAGAAGGAGAACCAGCAACGAAGAACTCCAATCCAAACGTAGCAGTAGAATTACAATTCTCAGCAGATGAAGAGAGAGAGAGAGAGAGAGAGAGAGAGAGAAGAGAGAACGCTCGTTCAACCCACGATGAGAGACGCTCCTCACGACTGAACTGACGTGAATTACAATGATCCGGAAAAGAAGAAATTAAGGAATTCCTTTCCTTATAATCAGATAATTAATTACCTTAATTAATGAATCAAATGACTTCCTCGTCCTTGGCAATTAATAGAGCGCCGCTGATGCCCCAACTGCAGCAACTGATAGCAAAATCCATCTTAGATAGCAGATATAATATAAGGTATTAATTGCGGGTTATAACATCACCTCCTCCTTAAAAGAATTTCATCCTCGAAATTAACTCACCTTACTGTTCGAATAGGGAGGGGAACTTGGCACATAGCTCATCCTCGAGCTCCCAAGTCGCTTCGCTCTCTGACTGATCAGACCACTGGACCTTAACCATAGGCAGGGTCTTACTACGGAGCTGACGGGCATCTCTGGCCAAAATGCGAGTAGGCACCGCTTCGAAACTGCGGTCCTCCCTCAACTGAAGCTGGCTGTGGTCGATCACATGAGACGGATCATGCAAGTACTTCCTTAGCATCGAAACATGGAAAACACTGTGGACAGCAGACAAGGATGGTGGCAACGCTAAACGGTAAGCCACAGGGCCAATCCTCTCTAGAATCTCAAACGGTCCAACGAACCTTGGGCTAAGCTTCCCACGCTTCCCAAACCAGACTACGCCTCTGACCGGCGACACTCGCAGATAGACGTGATCTCCAATCTCAAACTCAAGCGGCCTGCGCCTCTGGTCCGCATAACACTTCTGTCTACTCTGAGCAACAAGCAAACGGTCCTGAATCATCCTGATCTTCTCTATTGCACCCTGCACCAGCTCGGGTCCAACCAAGACCCTCTCCTTTAGGTCGTCCCAACAGATGTGAGACCTGCACCTCCTACCATACAACGCTTCAAACGGAGCCATACCAATGCTCGCCTGAAAGCTGTTGTTGTAGGCAAACTCAATCAGAGTCACGTGCTGCTCCCAGCTACCTCCAAAATCTAGGACACATGCTCGAAGCATGTCCTCCAGAACCTGATTAGTCCTCTCTGTCTAGCCATCTGACTGAGGATGGTAGGCTGAACTGAACGCTAAATTCGTACCCAGGGCCTTATACAAACTGCGCCAGAATCTCAAAACAAAGCGCGGGTCACGATCAGAAACTATAGTAGTAGGCACACCATGCAGCCTCACTATCGCATCGAGATACAGACGAGCCAAACGCTCCATACTGAATGTCTTTTCACTGGCAGTAAATGAGCGGACTTCGTCAGACGATCAACTATCACCCATACGGCATCACAACCCAAAGGAGTCCTGGGCAAACCCATAACAAAATCCATCCCCACACTCTCCCACTTCCACTCAGGAATGGGAAGGGGCTGAAGCAAACCCGCTGGCCTCTGGTGCTCAGCCTTCACCTGCTGACAGGTCTGGCACTTCGAAACAAACTCGGAGATGTCACGCTTCATCCCAGACCACCAGAACGACTCTCTGAGATCTCGATACATCTTCACCCCTCCTGGGTGAACTGAATATGGCGCTCCATGAGCCTCCTGAAGGATCTCCCTACGCAGAACGGCGTCGTCTGGCACACACACTCGACCTCTGAAACGCAGACAACCATTGTAACACCCCTCTCAATAATCACGATATAATCTCTCACGTAGCAATAAATAAAACGTCTCGCAGTGGAAAAACAAATAACCATTACAAAACTCACTCGGGTGTCACCGGCCGTTACTCGCCCATGCGAGCAACGCAGCCAAACTACATCCAACTTCCAATACAAATAAACTGCTAACCGCAGTGATAACGAGAAACTCCTATACATCACACTAAGTCCATAAACCATAAACATCGACAAGTGAGCATCTACCCAATCCTGAATACACAACCTTACCATAATACAATTCACCAGCTTCATTGCTATACAACATCTCCAAGTGTGGTGACAAAAGTAATACTCCAATTACCCTGTTCCTGCTCTTCAGCTCCGACAATGATCAACAAACTGTAATGGTGTAGTATCAGCGATAGACGCTAAGTATGCGGGCCTGGACCCTAATGGTCACTTGTCATTTTAACCATCTTATTATTAGATTGGTTTCATGCTTTTCCTTTTTACAGTTATAATCAAAACTGAAGCATAAATGTATAATATATATTATCAACCATCCAAATATCCATAATCATTTAAATCCATCCAATCCAAACATTCATTTAATATTCCATACAACATTTATATATCGAACGTATCGAGAAATAACAATATAATGTACAATGTACATTCGCCGTAGCGTACAGTTTTCATATTTAATTTACCTTAGCCTTGTAGGCTCCATCCAACCATCAACACACAATAAAATAACCACAAGTATAACCAATGAACAACAAAGCGAAACAACGAGAACAATAAACAAGTATTAAGTCTCGTCCATAGTATTGTTCGTCACTGTATAAGTCTCAATGTTTTAGTTGTTCAGTTATACCTAGTGACAATGTCTCGTTAAAACGACATGTCTCTAGTTACCCATATATTATGGCGGGTCACCCACGGCAGTAGCCACTCCAACGGTAGAGTCTCCGACAACGAGCCATTCTAGCTCACGGGAAATTTCCTTGATACTTACGGACCCGTACGCGGACATCCTGGTATCGTTTTTGTGATCACAGCGCGCACCAAGAGCCACATCCTCTTGGCTTTACTTCCATTCCATTAATTAATTAATTATACCATCGCATCGCATTACCAAATTTTCTAACACAGCAGACTAAGGTCATTAGTCCAATCCGGAGTCTGTAAACTCGGGATCCAGTGCTAGATACAAGAGCGGCGTATAGAAAGGCCAATGCTCCGTATAAAAGTCTCAGATAATATGTATATGTTATTATCATAGTGCTACAACGTTTACTTATGTTCCTTATATTTCATATAAGATAGCACCATAGTCGCTAGTTCGTTTTATATATATAGGTTCATATATACGAACCAATACTGTTAACTCAACAACAGTAAATGATAAGCAGCTATAAATATACAGTTCATGCATATTAATTATCACATTCAGACAAACAATCTTATCACAGATCACAAACAACATACAAGTTATATCAACCAAATCCGAGCCCAAGGAGCAACCTTAGGACAACTCGGATCAAAACCCTTTACATACCGTTCACCCTGATTGTATTACGGTGGAGTATGAATCAGCAAGATCCTATGCTCCGTGTAGTCCGCTAGCTCGTCGAGCGTCTTGTCAGAGGTACAATCTAAACGGTAATAAACTATAAGTCAGTCTCCATGACTAACTACATCCGGTATCTCCGAACAATAAGTAACCCCGACAGTTCACCCCTGTTTCTACAGTTGTTCGTTACGGGTTTCTCTAAAACAGTCGGTTTTGTTACTTATAACGCGTACGTCATAATATTTCAACTGTTAAGTTTAATTCACTATTTCCTTTTTAATCTTATCCACCATCTAGTTTAGTTACGTAACCCATAGTTGCATGTATGCATGCATGATTATATTATATTATATTCTTTTTCTTATTGTATCATTTATTTTATTGTATTCTCTTTCGTATTGTTTTATTTTCCCACCATCCTTCATAATTCGACATGTTGTATAATCCCTTTATCTTTAGCAAATAATATTTGCTTCCAAAACTCATAACTTATAGCTCGTAACTATATTTTTTTAAAATAACCACCACCATTAAATCATAGGATTTCCAACCAAAATATATATCCACCTTATATACATTACTCTTGTGTATGTATATATTTACCACGTAGGTAACTTCCATGAGTTTAATAAACTCTTATATTATGTTACTTTTTATCATCTTTTATTAGATGATTATTCCCATTAGTTGTATCATATTGTACAACTTATATTAAGATGATTATCCTAACATAAGTAACATTTTATGTTGTATAATTACAACTCCTAAGGTTTATTCAATAAATACCTTAGCTTATAAATCCCATTTTTTTATAGTTTGTCACATTATTTTATGTGAGTACCCTTCCTTATATTCATTCCATTAAACCACCTTAATACCATATAATTGTCATAACATTTATGACATTGTAGACCATAGTCTAAAATTCATTTTCCAACTCTTATTAATTCGGTATAGCCCTTGAATTTATTTAAATTCCCTTTTTGACCACATAACATCATGTAATGTCATACCAAAAAATAAATACCATTTGATATGATATTTTATTTCCTTTAACTTATAACCTATAGTTTTTATAGAAAACTATGTATATTGCCTCATAGGCATATACTAAACCTTATACTTTTCCTAAACCATAATTTCCTTTATTTACAAAATCCCCTTTCTTTTTACCATGTTATATATACCATTTAATATAACATTTCTAACTTATAAAAGAGTATAACCTATGGTTATTTTTGTAAATTCCGAGCGGCCCTTGTGCTATTCTATAGTTGCCATTTGGCCCTATTTATAACATATAGTTCACCATATCATAAAACTATATTTTATACACATAACTTATTAAATTCTCTTAATAATTCTAAAAATCACCAAATTCCACCAAAGGGTTATAAATATCCTTATTAACCCATATACTTTCAATATTTACCATTCCACCATCTATTTTTCTCCAAAGTGTCATAATGACATTATAACTATATATTATACATATATAGTTCATTTTAAATTCCAAAATCCACCAAATAAATTCCTAAAAATTCCTAATAGCCCATGGGTGTTTAAAATACCATTGTACACCCTTTATTTTCGGTAATAACATATTTACCACATATGGTATAAAAATATTACCTTAAGATACTATCTTATTATAACACCTTAAATAAGTTATTAACTTATCTAATTTGGTCAAAACCTATCATATGGTCAAGGTTGACCACCTTAATATTTCCTTGACCACCAATTCCTTATAATTACGGTTTGCACCCAAACTTTCTAGAAATCACCATTTAACCCCAAAACTTTATAAAATCTTATAAACTTTATTTTAACTCCTTTTTACCTCTAATTTTCGGCCTTATTTTTTATAAAGCCCTCAAATTTAATTTAATTACACCTAATACCCCATTTATTTTCAGTAATGCATTTATACTACTTAAACTTAATAAAAAGCTTGTAAATGCATAAATAAAATGGCCTAAAATACATGGCCTTATTACAAAATTGGCTTGCAAAATAAATTACACATAAATGTCCCAAAATACATATAAAATTTCGGCCTCACCATATAATTTTCATTTATTTACCAAACTTCCACATAATGTCTTAAATTTGACATTTATGCTTGTTTAATTAGTTATAAAATTTATTAAGCCATTCCTTAATCATTTTAAGGTCAAACAAGACCTTATTTCACCTCTTCACTCACGGCAATTAATTAGGAATAGCTTAAACTTGTATTAATGTAACAAGTTAAGGTTTTAAGTAATACCTTGATTTAACCTAGATAGAGCCTGTTTGGTTCGGCCACCTTAAGTAGAAATTCTCCACAGCTTGTTTTACATGTTTTCAAACAGAGAACAAGGCCTAGTTAGTCTCCAAGCAAGATCTAACCATAAGAAGTAATTTAATGTAAGATTTAAGGCAAAAATCACCTTAAGAATGCAAGGAGAGTTCAAGATGGTTTCGGCCTGAATCAAACACACCACAAGGTGTTAGATCCACCATATTGACATAGGAAATAGCTAGATCTCAACAAACTACCTTGTTATTAGGTTTTACCTTGGAAAAATGCCTTAAAAGAGGGTATTTCCTTTGGATCTCGGCCACCTTTGCTCCAAATGGCTAACCAACAGATTCCACATGAAGAGGAGAAGAAGATGAGGCTATGACCAAAGTTTCACAGCCGAACTTGAAGGGAATCAAAAGTTATGAGCTTAAAGCACATTTTTACCTTAAATGGTCAAGACTTGAACTTTCCTCCTTAGATCTGGTTATGTACGAAACCAACACTTCCTATAACCTTAAAATCACTCTACATAGATGTATAGAAAAGGTTGGAGTGTAGATCAATCGAAAAAAGAAAGAAAGATGAAGAAAATGGGCATTTTTATGCCTTAAGAGCTTACCTAGAGCTTGAGCTCTCATCAATGGAGCTTGGGAACCTTACCTACGGTGGAGGGGAGCCAAAGAGAGCTCATGGACAGAGCAAACTCGGCTCAAGAGAAGAAATGAAGGAGAATGACCTATTATTGCCTTAAAGCACTTTTTTTTGAATATTTTAGGTCATTATTGGTTTGATGACTCATCATTCATTGATTGATGCTGATAATTGAAGGGGAATTTGGTGGAAATAAGGCAAGGAGGCAGCCGAACTTGATTGATAAAGGTAGGGCATGATTGGAGCCAATTTTGAATGAAAATGAGATAAATAATGTTACTTTAATTCCATTATTGTAAGGTGACTAAGCACTCTTGTCTTGTACCAGCTTGGAGCACCGAAATGCAAGGAGGAAGAGGAGCAAGTGGAGGCTCCAATTCGGTTGGCTCACATGGGTAGGGTAAGTGGAGCCCACTTTTTTGTTTTATAAGGTAAAGTTTGTCTTTTTTGTTATTTATGTAAAAGTAAGAGCATATATTTAATTGTCACACGTCTCTTGTCTCTTGGTCTGTTAAGAGACTTAATTATCTGATTTCATGTAGTCCATTTCGTGGTCAATGGTCAACATTGACCAACTTAGTCAATGTTGACCCAAACGGGCCCTACATCAGGGTTTTATTAATATTTTAATATTAAATTTGTAAAAATTCGTAAATTTCTGGAATTAAATTCCTAATATCATGTAATATGATATTTTATTTTATTTAAAGGTATTTATAACCTTTTAGCTCATTTAAAACCAATTTAGAAGACAATTTCACAAAAACGTGCTTTAAGGAGTTTTAGCGCACATTTTGTGTTGTCTGGTGTTTCTGAGCTTGGTTTTCTTTGAAAACGGTTTTTTTTGTGTTCCTTACATGATATTTGATCATGGTATTCAATTTTATATCATTTAGAGGTCATTAGACCTTTAAGGTATTCTTAGAGCTCATTTTTGCCCTTTTGACCTTGAAGCATGAAAGTGCTTTTTCTTTGTGTTGGAGTGTTGCCCAACAATTATAATATGTTTAGTAATGTGTTAATATGCCCTTAGGACAAATTTTTAGGTCCTAAGTAGTTCATTTGGGTATTTGTTTACCCTTAACAGTCAAAGGGTGCAACATCTCGTTTGTGTTGACCATGTTGTTCTCAGTTGGTTTAAGGCATGTTTAGGCCTTAATTAGTGTGATTAAATATTTAATCCATGTTTTATTAATTTGGGGTATTTCAACCATCACTGAAGACACTGAAGTCTGAACTCCGCTCTGAAGACAGCCCCTCTCTGATCCGACACAAAGCTGAGTCTGACTCCTGACCAACTCTGATCATGTCGACTAACGATGACTGAACCTGAAGCGCTGCTATCACACTGGCACTGGCTGGTCTGACTACCCAAATGCCCATACGCTGAAGCTCTAAGGCAGACCTCTGAACTCCTGTCAAAGCACAAGCTACACCCGGAGCACCTCTCCGGCTCAAAGCATCTGCAACAACATTCGCTCACCCGGGTGGTAGAGGATCTCTAAATCGTAGTCGTGAAGTAGCTCCAACCACCTCCGCTGTCTCAAGTTCAGCTCCTTCTGGGTGAACAAGTACTTGAGACTCTTGTGGTCCATGTAAACCTTACACGACGCCCCATACAGATAATGCCTCCAAATCTTAAGCGCAAATACCACAGCTGCCAACTCCAGATCGTGGGTAGGGTAGTTCTTCTCATAAGGCTTAAGCTGCCGAGAGCCATAAGCCACTACCTTACCCTGCTGCACCAAGACACATCCAAGTCCCTTATGGGACGCATCGCAGAAGACCTCGAAAGCCGTCGGTCCCAGAAGGTAAAGTCAGAATCAGTGCTGTCGTCAATCTCTTCTTAATCTCCTGGAAGCTCTGCTCACAGGCCTCACTCCACTCGTACTTGATCTCCTTCCGCAACAGACGGGTCAATGGGGATACAATCTTAGAGAACCCCTCAACAAACTTCCTGTAATACCCAGCTAACCCAAGGAAGCTACGGATCTCTGCAACATTCGTGGGCCTCGCCCACTCCATCACAGCTCTAATCTTCTCAGGATCCACTGAGATACCGTCCTTCGAGACCACATGTCCCAAGAATACTACCCGATCAAGCCATAAGTCACACTTCTTCAACTTAGCATACAGCTCACGATCCTTCAGCGTCTGCAAAACGATCCTCAGATGCTCCTCATGCTCCTCTGCGCTCTTGGAGTACACCAAGATGTCATCTATAAAGACAACCACAAACTGATCCAGATAGGGTTTGAAAACCCGGTTCATCATATCCATGAATACTGATGGAGCATTAGTCAATCCAAACGGCATGACTAGGAACTCGTAATGACCATAACGAGTCCTAAAAGCGGACTTAGGCACATCTTCGGCCTTAATCCTCAACTGATGGTAGCCTGAACGAAGATCTATCTTCGAGAACACCGTGGCACCCGCCAACTGGTCAAACAAATCATCTATGCGCGGAAGGGGATAGCGGTTCTTGATGGTCACCTTGTTCAGCTCTCTATAGTCGATGCACAATCTGAAGGTCCCATCCTTCTTCTTCACAAACAGCACTGGCGCTCCCAAGGCGAAACGCTAGGGTGAATGAAGCCCTTATCTAGCAACTCCTGAAGCTGGACCTTCAGCTCCTTCAACTCCGCCGGACTCATACGGTAAGGGGCCCTAGAGATGGGCTGAGTCTCTGGCGCTAAATCAATCGTGAACTCCACCTCACGCACTGGTGGGAGTCCGGGCACGTCATCCTGGAAGACCTCAGGAAACTCCCTGACGATCGGGATGTCCTCCAAGCTCGATCCCTCGCGTACCTCCGGTAGGTAGCACAAAAAGCCCTGGCAGCCCTTCCTCAAAAAGCTGGCTGCCTGCATCGCTGACACAACCATAGGCGCACACGGGACTGCATTCCCAGCGTAGGTAAAACGGCTCCCGTCTGGCAGATCAAACACTAATTTCCTCGCTGCACAGTCTATATGGGCATGGTGCTCTGCTAGCCAATCCATGCCCAAAATCACATCAAAACAGGTCATCCGCATCGGGATGAGGTCAGCACTAAATGTCTTGTCCCTAACTGCTATGCTACGCCTTACACATCACATAATTCAGCACTCAAGGGGCAACCCCACCTAATGGACTACTCACACTCAAGTCTACCTCACAAGGCACAGCAGTCAGTCCAAGATCACCCAACAAATCACAGCAGATAAAGGAGTGCGTAGCTCCGGAGTCAAACAGACAAAACACATCCTGAGAATGGATCTGGAGAATACCTGAGACGATGCGATCACCAGCACGATCACGCTCCCCTGCCATAGCATACACTCGGGCCTGAGTCTGAGGCTTCTTCTGGTCGGACCTCGCCCCTGAATCTGAACCGGTGCCTCTATCTCTTGTGCCTCTACAAGATGCCTGAGGGCACTGAGCAATCCGGTGCTCCATCGACCCGCACTTAAAGCAGGCACCAGTCTTCTTGTAGCACTCCCTACCAGGATGGGAGTGACCATAGGACCCGCACTTCGCCCCAGCTGACGAAGATGAAGAAGCTCCTCGACGATCTCCATAAGACTGCTTCTTCTAAGGAGGGGTAGCCTCCTTCCTCTGAGGCTCTTCAGCACGCCTCTTTCCTTGTGGTTCTTGCCAGCCTGTCTGCCCCTGATGTCGGCCTCTACTAGCAGAGCGACATCTGCCACATCTCTGAAGCTCCGGTGACGAAGAGGTGTCACAGCGGACCTAATGTCAGGTCTGAGCCCACTCTCGAACTTACGGGCCTTCCTATGCTCATCTGGCTCCGGAGCATACTTCAAGAGAGTTACGAACTTCCTCACGTACTCCTCGACTGACATCTCTCTCCCCTGGCGCAGCCGGTTATACTCATTGATTTTCTGATCCTTGTAGACATCCGGATAGAACTACTTGTTGAACTCCAAGCAGAACTGATCCCAGGTCCAAGGCTGGGGATGCCTACCCATCACCATACGCCACCACTCCTTCGCCTCCCCCTTAAAGAGGAACGTGGCGAAGTCCACCTTCTGATCGTCCTCCGACCCCATCACTCTCAGCAGGTCCTCGACCTCAGTAATCCAATGGCTTGCCTCCTGAGGATCACCACAGCCGTCGAAGGAAGGCGGCTTCAACTTCATGAACTCTTGATGGGCTCGGACTCGGCCTCCCACTGCATTCGCCCCTGCTGGGCCGCGCCACCAGCTCCTCTACCAGCTCCCCCAGCAGCTGCAGCCATAGTCTGCATCAGCTGAGTCACAAACTGCTGCACTGCCTCTGCAGCCTCTCCCTGAGGGGTCACTGGTGTACTACGAGGAGGCATTCGGAGATTCACAAATCCAAAACCTGTCAAAACTGACTCACACTTCAACAACTGTCACAACTGAACCTCACACAGGCAAACACAACCACATACCCTAAAGAAAGCCAAACCTGGCTCTGATACCACTAAATGTAACACCCCTAAAACCGGCCTAAGAGTTAAGGGTATTACACGCCGCGTATTTCTACCAATAACGCAAGGCTCTAAAACACTCAAAAGCAATAAAGGCCCAAAACAGAGTTTACATAAACATGTAAACCAGAGCATTCAAATACAGCGGAAGCAAATACGAAATCTCAAATACATGTTCCAAACATAACAGAGGTCTAACAGAATAAGGCCCGAAGGCTACAAGTCTGAGTAAGCTTAACAAATAACAAATGAGCTGAAACATAAACTAAGCTCCAGAAACTGAATATGTGATCCTGCTGATCAATCTGTAAAAATGTTAAAAGTAGGGGAATGAGCACACAACCATGCCCAGTAAGCAGCGACCGTCATCAGTAAGGTCGCTCAAAACAATTGAAATCAGAAGAAGGAGAAGATAAACGTAATATACACAATTCCCAAATAGTCAGAAGCTTTCAGAAACAGAAACAGAGTGGAAAACAAGGGTTCCCAATTCAGAAACGATCAGAGCTCTTAAACAGAAAGGGACAAGACACAATGCACACACTCAGAAGGGTCGAAGACCCATAGACCATACCAGGTCTCTCGGCAACGCAGAAATGACTCGAAAGAGCCAAAGGGTTCGTCAACCCCACAGAACAGAAAGGGAATGACCCACACTCAGAACGACGTCTACATGGTATACCACGAAATAGCTCGACCCAGCCATTCACGGCTCAGAAACAAAGTGTAATGTCCCAAAACAGAAGGATTGCTTAAACAGAAGCAAAACTGCATCTAAAAATGCCAAAACACTCATAAATCAGTAGTACATATCATAAGGAATCCAACGCCGCAGACGGCACTCAAATCGGAGTTCAAACGAAGAAGTTATGCTGAAAACAGAGAGGTGTCCGAACTTGTGTCCGGACATCAATGTTCGGACACAAGTCGAACTAAAATCAGATAGAGGATTTCAGAATGTCCGAACATCCATGTTCGGACTGATGTTCGGACGGGTTACGGGAAAATAGTTACGCGGAGGGTCCGACCTTGTGTCCGGACATCAATGTTCGGACACAGGTCGAACTAAAATTCAAAGGAGAAACCAAGGGTGTGTCCGAACATCCACGTTCGGACAGATGTTCGGACATACCCCGAACTTGAAAATCAGAAGGCCAAAAAACACACTGTCCAAACTTCAAAACTCGGACAGAAGTTCGGACAGTGCGAAAACTGCAAATTTCAGAAGACGAACAGAGCAGAAAAACACCACAATTCGATACCACGAATTGCCAATTAAGCACACACACCAAATCAGACATTAAAACAAGAGACCATGGGGGTTAGCCATTCAAAACGTAACCAAACAACAACATAATCAGACACGCACTTCAAATCAGATTAAAGCCTTTCAACACCCCATGGCTGAACTTCCAAACCGAATCGAGTAACCACCTACCTCAACAATCAGCGACAATCTGACGATCTGAACAGTCCACAGCAGCCCCGAGTAATCCACCAGCAAATACACGCAACGGCAACACTGAATTTCCAAACCAATAGACAAATCAGAAACTGCAATGTAGAACCCTAGATCTTCAAACCCCAAATCTGCAATACCAACCTGATCACGGATAACACCCAACAGTAGTGTAGCCTCAACAATCTGAATCCCTAGTGCAGAATCTCCGTCGCTGAATTAACATATTTGGAGTTCTAAAATCAGAAACTGAGAGGAGAGGAAACCAACGACGAAATTCGAAATTCTGCAGAACAAACCTGATAACGAGGAGAAGGGGAACCAGCAACGAAGAACTCCAATCCAAACGTAGCAGCAGAATTACAATTCTCAGCAGATGAAGGAGAGAGAGAGAGAGAGAGAGAGAGAGAGAGAGAGAGAGAGAGAGAAGAGAGAACGCTCGTTCAACCCACGATGAGAGACGCTCCTCACGACTGAACTGACGTGAATTACAATGATCCAGAAAAGAAGAAATTAAGGAATTCCTTTCCTTATAATCAGATAATTAATTACCTTAATTAATGAATCAAATGACTTCCTCGTCCTTGGCAATTAATAGAGCGCCGCTGATGCCCCAACTGATAGCAAAGGATTTAAATCCAACTTAGATAGCAGATATAATATAAGGTATTAATTACGGGTTATAACATTTCTCCTCCTTCTCTCTTTCTTGCACAAATCGGTCAAATGGGAATGGAGTTGTCAAACTCCATCCCAACACCCAAGAAACACAAAAATGCATTTTAATTATTCTTCTAAACCCTTAGAGAATTCCAATTCAATAAAAGAGCTTAGAGCACATGTTAGGGTTTTACCTTTAGAGATTTTTGAGAGGGGTTCTCACCCTTGAATCAAGAAGAGGATTACTCCACCATTGGAGGGTTGAAACAATGCTCCAAAGTAAGAAGAAAACAAGGTGTTACAAGAGCAAAAATCGGTCAAGAGAGAAAGGTGAAGAAAATGAATTTTTCTTTGGAACTCTTTACCTTAGAAGAAAGAGGAGGCTCCAAGCTACAAGGTGGTAGCCCTTTTCCTTCAATGTGCAAAACCCACGAAAATTAAACTCATCCTTTTCGAATTTTGAAAAGAGAGAAGTGTGGAGCTTGAAGAGGGGAAGAAGATATGTGTTCGGTTTTTCATTTGGAGCTTTAAAATGGCTTGAGCATGGAGATGAAGAGAGGCTGCCATGGGAGCTTCAAAATCGCCAGCCAGGGGAAAGAAGGGGGAGATCGGCTGGGAGGAGAGGGAGCAGTACGTGAGGGAAATGGGAAATGAGGGAGAGAGAGAAATAAAGGTACTTTTGTACCTTTTCTTTTTCTTTTGTTTACTTTTTGCTTTTCAGTTTATTTGTGTGTGTGAGAGTGGGGCTGCTTACTAATTAAACTGGCCCACTATAGTAGTACCAGCTGGAGCATTTTTTCGTCTTTTACAGAAAACGCTCGTTTATTTTACCCGATTTCGGTACTATTCACGAACCGGGCCCGTTTTCCGGGAATTTTCTCGTTTCTTTATTTTTATGGTTATTAATCTTCCATTAATGTTTAATTATAGTTATTTAATGAACTATAATTTTTACAGGTTCGTTTGACCACTTAAAGTCACGTTTCCGGGTTTTCTTGAAAAACGCGCGCTAAAGCTCTATTAGCGTTTTAATAATATTATTGTTCCGTTTTCTTCGGAAGTTGTTCCCATATATTATTTTGGTCTTATTAAGCCCTAGGAATCCATATAATACACTAACCAAAGTCTCATACCTCCTATGGTTATATAACGCTAATTTAACATTTTCACTTTTTAAGCGTTTTCTCATTTCTTTGGATTTATTTTCCTTACCAAAATTACTTAGGCACTATTAGGCCCTTAAATACTATATTTAGAATAATTTAATCACCATATTTAAGTTCGGGGTATTTCAGCTTATGTCTCCCTCTGTTGGTCGATTAGTACTCCTTGACATGTCCCTAACTAGACCTAGACGTGTCGTGCGGTGTTAGCTTGGGATTGATATAGGGGTAGAAAATCATGAGTACTTCAAACTGGAATCTCTTCTTCGATTAAGAATTAACACAGTAGTAACTCACTCAATATCCTTCTATCCTTCTCGCCCCTCCTACCCAGGCCGATCACTATCGGTCTCTAGTCTCCCAGCAGTCCTCGACTGCTCCCGACTAGCACTAGTGCAGAAAATGTTTTTTACCACGGTTATTTTGCTCACATACCACGGTTAGAGACCGTGGTTTATACTCGCGTGGTATATCGGAAAATTCACATAAACCACGGTTTGAAACCGTCGTTTAAAAGAGGCATTATAAACCACGGTTCGTAAAACCGTCGTTTAAAGCCCGTTGTGGCGCGGGAAATCAGACGACTTATACCACGGTTATGACGGAAACCGTGGTATTTAATGTCGTTCCATTGCGTTTTATACGACGGTTCGGGTAATTAACCGTGGTATATGAGTACTTTATACGACGGTTCTTTAATAAACCGTGGTTTATACTCCCGTTCCATTGAGTTTTAAACCACGGTTTTAAGTGAACCGTGGTTTTTTTTTATTTTTTTTAGTTTTTTTGTTTTTTTAGCATCTACCACATATATTTTCCAACACAACCCAATTTACAATCGTATATACAACCTGTACAGGGCATCCAACTGGTATTGCCCTTTGATAACCAACCACACTATGTCCATAAACAAGTTGCCAGTTTGAATTGCAACATTGAAAACGAATTGCAAACAAACCCATTCAAACTTTCAAAAATAGAGAGAGTTGAACTTTACAAACTTTGAGAGTTGCTTCAGCAAAAAAAAAGTCTAAGTCTAACTACGTACACTAGGATATAGATCTAAGAAACACTCAAGTAATTTTTACACCAAAACTGCGATAAATGATCTCTTACAAAGTCGAGATCCCCTTTGGAATACGTGCTCCCTGCTTGTGTGAAATAAGAAACGATCTGTCCATAAAAAGAAACTGATCATCATAGTACACAATTTTCTTTAAAATGCAATAACTTTAACTGAAACTTTGATTGGTATGGGTTACCTTGTCATCATCCGTAAGCGTGTCAATATTTTGTACCATCTCGAACATGTACCACATCACATAATAGCCACAGCTTTTTGAATCAGGCTGTTGAGGACACATCATCACACCACCATCCATGGATTACCAACTTTAGACAGATCAAAAATTAAACGTTTAACTTTAATACAAAATGCATAAATTAAATGATTACTTACACGTATGTAGTGGAAGTCCAAGATGGAGAATGGTTTTTTTTTCATCACTTAAACCAAGCTTATGGCCCCTGCATAAATACAACATTTTAAAATGAAGCCATTTATTGTCAATAATCTAGGACAAGCTTAAAATAAATACAGAATGCATTAAAATTTTGAATACTCACTCCTTCAAATATTTCTCTACAGCGATCTCTCGCGAAGGTCATCAAGGCCGCCCAATGGGTCTAGTATCAATAAGCATGAGGTGTCGATACACAACACCAACAGCATCCAATGATTGCTGCCACAGATAAAACAAAGAATGTTTTGTAGAACAATTATTAAATATCACAATTAGGAAGCAAAAAATTCCAGTTATTGTGTACTTACATCTGATGATATGGGATCAGCAAATATTTGCTTTTTCTTCGCACCGCAATACAAAATCCCTGCCTCACATGCTGTACACATCCTTGCTCATCCAATGCGGCCTGATTTGCTGACATCAATTGCGGACACAAGAAAGAGAGGCACATAATCTCTTGCTCGCTAGCAGTCTACTAGTCAAACACCTAAACAACATTTTTTCATAAGATATGTTAAATAGCTTAAAAAATGAAAGATAATGTAATAATTTGAAAGATACTTACACACAATAGGCCTGAATCACAGAGATGTTAAGCAGGTCTCCCATCAAAAATTCTCATAGATCGCTCACGGTAATCATCAGATCTCTGGGCTCAGAGGAGTGGAAAACATGCTTAGACACTTTCATGTTGAAGTTGGTGACAGACTGCGGCCTCGTCATGAAAAAGTCATACAACATTTTTTGTTTGACTGTCAACTTCTTCAGATACTTGGGTGTCAGAATGGGGGATCTCCTAGGAGTCATATCGAAAGGTTTCACACCACTTCCTTTCTCACCCTCTGACTCTCCTCACTTGATTTCACAACTTCCTTCCCCTTATCCAGTTTCCTCTTCTTAACCGGTCTTAATTCCTTATCAATCTAATAGTATACAAAATTTAAATAATAAACATATCAGTCAACAGTCAAGTTAAAAACTAAACAGTAAGCATGTAATTAAATAGTTTACCTTGTCACTACTGACATCAATGAGAGAATATGGCCATGGAACAACTGAAGATTTTGCTTGACCTATTTTACTCCACTCATTCCACTCCAACGGAAGGGGAGAGTCCTCATGACCTTGCACAATATCGTCTACCATCACACGAGCGTAGAGAGGTGGGATGACCTTGAAATGTACTACAGAGTTCGTCCTGGTCTGTAAAACCCGACCGAATGCAACATGCACAATCCCACCATCCAACACTTGAAACAGATGACATGATTTAGCCATCTACATCAACTCACAATAGTAAGCAAGCTAATAAAATTATATTGTTTTAAAAGTAATGTTAAAATAACTAAGGAGGAAAAAAGAACAAACCGAAAGGTTTTGATGAGGAAATGTGTCTCTGGTAGGAGAAGAAGGTGCAGGATGATCGACCATCGGAGTATCCGCCGTCGTGGTAGGAGCAGACGTCGGTGTAGGATCATCGACAGTATCCGCCGTCGTGGTAGGAGCAGACGTCGGTCTAGCAGTAGGTGCCGGTGTAGGAGACGCGGCCACTATCGATGTATTCGCCGTCGCGGTAGGAGTAGACACCGGTGTAGGAGTAGTAGGTGTCGGTGTAGGAGCATGCACCTGGCCCAATACTAAAGCCTCAAGTCTTCGCAGGCGCTCCTCGTAGGCTTGACGCTCCTCAGCGTGGCGTCTTTCCGACTCAGCATGACGTCTTTCCGATTCCTCCAACCGGTCATGCACCCGTTCATCCACCATTCTCTCTATCATTTCAGCCTGTGGTACTCTCGATCGAGACGTAGGAAACACGTTCTTTCTGGCGAACTTCCCCTCCAAGCCCCCGCACTCGCCCTGGATGATCCTTTTGCCCAAGGGCCTTATTCAGTGGATCATCCTGAGACGGAGGGGCCGGAACCATCTCCCATCGCTCATTCGAGCTAGACTGTTTTAAATTAACAAAAATATTAGAAATGAACTTATTAATTAGTAAACAACAACTTTTAAATATATATACTTACAATCTTGGACGCCAACTCAGCAGTCTCGCTCTGCGGGAACACATACACCCCCTCGTCATTTTTCACCATTCGACCCAGCATAAATGTCTGCACTCTACTTGCATCGTCAACATCATCAATAACTGACTGAGTGCCGTCTTCATTAGTCTTAGTCAGTAAGCCCTCGCTCTTCCCACTTCTCCAACCGCCCCGTGTATCCAGCTCGCCCCATGAAGTGCTTGTAGATATTCTTCGCCCGGTTACCTCTCGCTTTTTCTTGACGTAACTGTTACAAAAATTTGTACATTTGTAAGTTATACATAATAAAAAAATATTTATTAAATTTTATTCCTTAAATAATTAAGAAAGAATAATTGTAAAAGTACCTTAAACTCTTCAGTCTGGCGATGGTCGTAGAATATCTTCCACTCCTCCTCCGTGATCATACCATCGTACACTACCCACGGCGGTGACCTCTTGGAGCCCGGTTTGGTAATCCAGCCATCTACCAACCGATGCTTGAACTGTCGCAGTGATGTCGCTAGAAGTGATTCAATCTTCGTCCGAAGTTCATCCGCGACCTTGTACTTCTTCTGCACCATCTGCCATATGATGTCTTTGTCTGCTTTTTCTTGATCTTTCCAGTCCTTATTAATCGAGCAATGGGATTTTACCATCTATCCCAAGTAGGAAGCAAACTTCTGCTTCGACCCACCACGATGTCGAAGGTACTTGTCCCAGATCAAATCGATGGGAGAATCTTTCTTCTCCTTCAACCCACGGGTCGGTCCACGTCCCTTCCGAGGGGGCTGCGAAGTAGATGCAGCTGGTGGTTCTTCAGTAGGGACGTCATCGTCAATATCATCCAGCCCCAACAGTAAGTCCTCTTCGACTCTATCGTCAGGATCCATAATCTGAAAAATAATCAACAATTAACAAGGTTAATACGAACATCTACTGAATCAAATATTGAAACATGACAAAAATTAAATAATATAATATTGTCAACCAAACTTACAAAATAACATTTCATCGTTCAATCCACAATCCTTCATTGTGGTCGGACCTTCGATATTCAAAATTAGTTACATTATCTACCTCCATCGGCAACCGAATAGGTACATCTATTTCATCTTCACAGTCGTATTCATCCTCATCAACAATATTATCAATCCCAACTATCGATCTTTTACTCTGCATTACAATAGACCATCTGGGATTAGATTGATCACGACAGTAGAATACTTGTTTTGCCTTTGATGCAACAATAAAGGGTTCATCAGTAGGAGCCGCTGTCGTTAAATCAACTAGCTTCATACCATGATCCTCCTCACGATATCCCTGTTTGTTGTCCACCCATTTGCAACAAAATACGCAAGTTTCATAACTAGTGTAATTCAAGACCCAAATATCCTCAATAACACCATAATATTCATTCTTCAGTGTGTTACGACTTGTTCCTGTGAAATGTCTTGCGAAGCGATAAGATGCACACCACTATTCTGGTTTGTCGATTTACAATCTTGACGTGCAGTGTAAAAAGAAAATCCATTTACATCATATCCTTCATACGACAACACATCGAGATTTGGACCAAGTGCCAACAATTGGATCATTTCATCCACGCGCTCCTTGAATCCTCATACAACACCTTCTGTCTGAACCACTTAACAAATGTTGCATTCTGCTCTTTTTTTAATTTGGCATTACTCATCGTTGGGTGTTTTGTTTTGAGGTACGCTAGGTGCATCGAAATACGGTTCAACAACTTCTGAATGATTCAACACAACCAGATGTGCCTTGTTCAATGTATCAATATCAACTCTGCATAATTTTTTTCCACAGGTACCAACCCCCTTTAAGCCTGCCATCATGTCTTGCTTTCGGTAATCCAATAACATCAACACCGTCTAAGTAATGAGTGCAGAAGTCAACTACTTCCTCTGATACTGTCCCTTCAATTATGCTCCCCTCGGGACGCCGACGGTTTTTCATTTTCTTTTTCAGTATACCCATATATCTCTCAAACGGATACATGTATCGAAGGTATAACGGACCACAATGTTTGATCTCTCTAACAAGATGAACAAGTAGATGCACCATAATATCAAAAAACGAAGGAGGAAAATACATTTCCAACTGACACATGGTGATCACAAGGTCATTCTGTAGTTTATCCAGCGTCTCCACATCAAGCACTTTACACGAAATTCCTTTGAAGAAAACACATAAATTTGTAATAGTTTTCCTGACATCAACTGGAAGGATTCCACGGAGAGCAACCGGAAGTAAGTGCTGCATCAGCACATGATAGTCGTGAGACTTCATCCCTACCAATTTAAGATCAGACATTGATACCAAACTTGATATGTTCGATGAGTAACCGGATGGCACTTTAATATGACGAAGAGAACTACAAAAACTTATTTTCTCTCTTCTTTGGATAATGTATGACAAGCGGGAGGCAAGAATGTTCTTTTCCCTCTTTGTTGTGGCGCGAGTTCTTCTCTCGTATACCCAATTCAACCAGATCTTTTCTACCCTTTAAATGGTCTTTTGTCTTTCCTTTCACGTTTAGTAGTGTCGCAGATACACTTTCACCAATGTTTTTCTCCACGTGCATAGCATCAATGCAATGTCTCACCTCTAAATGTTGCCAATATTCAAGTTCCCAAAATATTGATTTTTTCTTCCAGATGCTCTTTTCAGTGGCTTTAATTGGTGGACCGAAGTTGTTCACAACATTCTTCAACTGATTGTAAGTCTCGGCAGCAGATAGTGGTGGTCGAGCGACTGCATGATCCGTTTTTCCATCAAACTCTTTTGTCATCTTACGGTATTTGTGCCCTTTAGGAAGGAATTTCCGATGGCCCATGTACACATTTTTTCCACTGTGTTTTAACCGTATACTGCAAGTTCTATCTCCACATATAGGGCACGCTAGAGCTCCTTTAATTGTGTATCCCGAGAGGTTACCGTATGCAGGGAAATCATTGATCGTACAAAACAACATAGCCCGGAGCGTGAAGTTTTCCATACCATATGAATCATACACCATCGCACCTTCATTCCACAACAATTTTAAATCGTCAATAAGTGGTTGCAAAAACACATCAATTTTGTTTCCCGGTTGTTTTGGACCCGATATCAACAGAGAGAGGAGAATATGTCTGGGTTTCATACACACCATGGTGGCAGATTGTATATTGTCAATAAAACAGGCCAAGTACTGTGTATACTGCTCAAAGTGCCATAAGGGTTCATCCCATCAGTGCATAAACCAAGTCTTAAGTTCCTTGGGTCTGTACCGAATTGAGGGTATATTCTGTCAATGTTTCTCCATTGTGGTGAATCGGCTGGATGTCTCAATTTACCATCATCCTTTCTATGGGTAGCATGCCATCGGAGGTTCTCAACATCTTTCTGAACTGTAAACAAACGTTTGAATCGGGGAATTATCGTAGATACCACAACACCTTCGCAGGAGAGCCCACTTTAGTGCTTATGTGGTTTCTGTCACCCTTTTTTACATAGCGTGATTCCCCACATTCAGAGGTCATCCAACTCATTCTCCTTCCAATACAACATACACCCATTTGGACAAGCATGTATTTTTTTATATTCCATACCCATCGGACACATTAACTTCTTTGCCTCATAAGTTGTTGTGGGTATCACATTGTCCTTTGGTAGTACATTCTTCAGCAGTTGTAAAAGATCTGTAAAACTGACATCACTCCATCCATGTCTCGCCTTCAGAATGAATAGTTTTAGGACAACGCTCAATTTGTTTTGTGTTTGCGTTTCACATCCACTGTACAACAGTTCCTTTGATGCTTGCATCAGATTTTCGAATGATTTGGGTTTGTTGGAAAAATGTTGTTCAACATCTTCCATCATTGCATTAAGGTCCTCATGATCATCTGAATCACTACCTAGTGAATCATCTTGAGTATCCCCAAAATCGTGTGAAGCATCCATTTCTGATTGTTCTGCAACGACGTTATCAGCACATTCAAATACTTGTACTGAATGTTGACCATGCAGTATTGTTATGGCTTCATAATCATCTGTAAACCCTCTGCGAATCAGATGATCCTTAATCTTGTCCACACCTCGGTATTTGAAGTCGTTCTTGCAATCGACACAAGGACATCGAATATATCCCTTATCCCTTGGTTTAAGATTGTCAACAAGGACTTTGCAAAATTTATTGACCCCTTCTAGGTACTTGATGTCCAATCTGTCACTGTACATCACTGAGCGCTCCATCTCCTTTTTCAACACACCAGATGTCGTGAACTCGTTCCATTGATCTCCTCTTTTTTTATTTACAGATTTAACAACCTAAACCTATCCAATCACCGTCGATCTCACCTAGGAACAAGTTAATAATACACAGTAGTTCAGTGATAATTTCGGCAGCATTACCCTACAGTTCTCCTAGTGTAGATATATATATATATATATATGATTGTTTCAATTCACATATATATATGTACACTAGAAGAACACTACGGTAATGCTGCTGAAATTATCACTGAACTACTGTATATTATTAACTCATTCACAACCTAGATGGTGAGATCAAAGGTCATTGGACAGTCCCAACAGGGACTATCTAAGACATACCTCTATCAGGTAAATCTCAGACAGGTAATTCTATGTTTGAATTGATTTTCCATTGTTTTAATAGAAAAACAAAAATAAATTGAAACGTTTTAAATACCAACCTGATGAGTACTGGATGGTCAGCGCGAACAGCACAAGATAGAGAAGAGACAAGTAGACAGATGTTCTTGCACGTAGTATATGACACCTATTCAATGAAATAATAATAAGGTTTTAATTTTATAAAAACTTGAATAATAGAACATATTAAACAAACGAACATAGCTAATGTTATTACCGGTTTTTTTGCTCTCCTCGTCTTAATTCGATTGTCTTCTACCTCAGAGCAACCTGCAAGATGAAAAAAAACTGAAACTGTAAGTAATTATGAAGAAAGTTAAATTCGATGGAATTAGAATCAGCTTAAATTCTGGAAAAAATTCGGCATGACCTTTGCGTATTTTTAGACACTCCACATTTTTTTAAGGCAGAAACAAACACAGTAGCAGCAAGAACATTTATTCTCAGTAAACCATACGAATTATTATCAGACAGACAAGTATATAATAATATATATGATCAATGAACAAAAACAACCACCCCATTTCAACTTAATCTCACATTTCACCGCACTATGCAAATATATATTCTAATGATTGCATAATACAAGCAGAATTTAGTACAACGTTTATTCGTGACAATATATAAGTATTTGTTTCTAAAATCATAATCAGAAACGCAAGTGTTTTACCGTGGGTTCTGATCAGGCAAACCGGTGGCAGCGGTTGACAGCAGCAGATGGTGCGACAAGTAGAATAAGGTTAAATCCTGGAAAACATTTGGCATGACCATTGCGTTTTTTTTATACTCCACACTTATTTTTTGGCAAAAAAACAAACATAATAGAAGTACAACAAAATTAATAATATGTAACATAACACCCGCCAGAATACTAGCAACAAACAGCAACACTTAAACAATAATAATACACCAACAACAAGGTATGCTTTATTTAATTACTTTGGGTTTTTAATTCATTAATATGCATGAATATTTCTTCTTCTACTACATATGTTCTACACTTTCTTCTTCTCAGTTTTGTTATCTCTTGCATACAGAGACACACAACAACCACAAATAATAGCAACAAACAGTAACTCTAACTACTACTATACATATGTTCTAACATTTCTTCTTCTCAGTTTTGGTTCTTGCATACAGAGACACACAGCAACACAATAACAGATAATTAATCACTCCTCAAAGCACAAATCAGCCACTAATCAAAAAATACATAGCTACGGTTTAATTACCGAAGTGGGACGGTGGTTGACAGGAGGGACGGTGGAGGGGCGGAGGTGCGGTGGACGCGTATGTTGTCGAAACCAGAGGAGTGGCCGGGCGGTACTGGAGGGGGAGCTAGGCGATGGTGGAGAGGCGGAGGGGCGGTGGTGGTAGTTCTCCCGTATGTTGTCCCCGCGACTGGAAGAGAAGGAGAGGGCGGAGGCGCGGGGAGCTAGCGACGTCGAGAACGAGAGAGGGGGCGGTGGAGGGGCGAGCTGTTCCGTTTGTTATCGACGGGAGTGGGGCGGTGGAGTGGAGGGTGGCTCGACGGCATAGAGGAGGCGTGGAGTGGAGGGTGGTGGCTCGACGGCAAAGAGGAGGGAGTCGGGAATCGCCAATCAGAGAGGAAGAGAACGCGGGAGGAAGAAGAAGAAGAAGGGCGACGGGTTTTTAATTAAAAGACTTTTTTAAACGACGGGTTATTAGACAAAAACCGTCGTTTAAAGGCTAATGGACAGAAGCAATAAACGACGGTTTCAAAATACCCGTGGTTTAATTGTTGGCGTGACATTTAAAACGACGGTTCATTAGGAACCGTGGTTTATAGTAGCTTTATACGACGGTTCCAATACAACGTGTTTTTGCTTCTAAGCGGTTGTAGTTAATAAACGACGTTTATTTACAAAACGTCATTTATCTGATGAGCATGCAACATAAACGACGGTTTCCCCAAGAACCGTGGTTTATAATGTTTAAACGACGGTATTTTTTTAAACCGTGGTTTAAAGTGCGTCATTTAAAATCATTTTTTACTAGTGTAGCCTACAATAACCCCTTGCTAACACTTAACAAAGTGATTTTGAGTTTCCCTTCCACCCACTCACTACTGCCACTCTATTACAGTACTTAAAGACTCATAACAAAAGCTGAAAACTCTAAGTTACAAGCCTAAGCTCTTTAGAAAATATTAACTTCGGTTTAGCAAATACAGCCCTCTTAGCACACCCACCTCTGTTGGGAGCTGTGTTATCTTTATAGCCAATGTTGATTTCTTCTCATTAGTGGATCCCATAGCTTGCTGTTGAAATCTCTGAAGTCCATACTTCTTAGTGGCTTAGCCACTGTTGTGTCGGAATGGGGGTTCACAGACAAGATCGCTTTCCAAAAGACATAGGTGCCAATGAACACTTCCTTAATTGGCTCATTGTCTTACCCACAATATTGCCAGTAGATGAAGAAGGCAAATGCAAGGACTTAAGAGATAAAGCTCTATAATATGCAGATATCACTGTGAACAAACAAGATTTTGTTAAACCCCAAGCCCAACAAACAGAGCAAGCTAGATATGGTAGATTCATAGATAAAACAAATCTAGCATGCTCAAGAGAAAAATGATGTCAAATAAAATCATCCCAGTCTTTCTTGCTATGGTTAATCAACCAACTAACATGAACATTGTCATCAATAGGTTAAGCATACAATAAGAGTTAACCTTACATCCAGGTTTCTCTCGGAGCCTATGATCAGTAATAATGGTACTTTTACCATCCTTAATAACTCGCTTTGCTCCGCTGCACATAGCACTAAGCCTGGAACCCAAGCATAGCTAGACTTAAAGAAATAGAAGGATGATATTGGATTTAAGGACGAGAGAGACCAATAAGTCAAGGTTACTCAGAAAAGGTCAACACTGTTCAGCCAACAATATGGTATTAAAGCAGCCCAAATCTCTAAAGGCAAATTCTTGCCTAGATGCATATGTAGCCAAAGATTGCTACATTTACTGTACAATCCACAATCAAAACATGTACAATGAACAAGGAAACTTTACAACAAACAACTCTACTGAAAGTAAAGTATTATTTTATGTGCAATATTTGTACATAGTAATGTACAATTTTTATATGTGTAATGTACAAGTTTCCTCTACTATACGTACAAATAATGTAGCTATATTAGCTACATGTGGGTGTAGCCAAGACTTGTAGATCTTTAAAACCCATCCCACTTTCACCCTGCCCCTTACATAACGAATCCCATCTCTTCTAGTGTAAACCTTCTCATCTAGCACTCCTTTCCACCAGCATCGAGACAATAGTTGTCTAATATTATGTAGTGAAGTTTGGGGTAACTAAAATGCTCATAATATAGGTAGGAATAAATTGTAAAACGCTCTTAATTAAAATCCCTTTGCCAACCTAGGAAACGATTCTACTCCATCCCTGAATTCGTTTGGCTATCCTATCATATATATAAGCAAACCCCTACCTATGATGTCATCCTACTGTGCTAGGAAAACCCAAATATAAACCTGAAAACACTTACTTCTTGATCCCCAAAGCAATTCCGAATGCTCCCCCTTACTCAGACCAACACAGTTTTTGAAAACATAAGGCCAGACTTACTAAATATATACTCTGGCCTCATGCTTCACTAAAGTCATCTAAGACATTTTTAATCTACAAAGCGTTTTGGATAGTAGCCTGTCCAAACACAACAAAATCATCCACAAAACATAAGGATGTGATGTCAATAATCCAAACCCTTATGGAAGAAACCTTTAATGACCTCAGCGGCAGAAGAAACTTGCAAAATTGTAGACATCACTTCCATACATCATAAAAACAAAAAGGGGGAGAGGGGATCCCTTGACGCAACCCAAATTAAGGATGGAAAATTTTCCCAGGGAAACCATTAATCAGCACAGCCATAAAAACATTTGTAACACAACGTTCAACCACATTAACCCAGTTCTCACTAAACCCATTGACTTAAAATAGCAAACCCCATTCGACTCGGTCAATGCCTTAGCCATGCTGACCTTAAGTGCAAACTGACCCTTGTATACTGCCTTAGACATGCGCATACTATGCAGGAGCACATGAGCAATAATAATGTTATCAGTAATTAAACGGCCTAGAATAAATGCATCTTGATCTAGAAAGATAATATCATTCATAAAAGGTTTAACCTTATTGACTAAAACTTTCGATATGACTTTATATATGGTGATACAGAGAGAAATTAGCCAAAAAACTTTCATATTGCATGCCCTTTCTTTCTGCAGTACCAAAACTAAGTGTGTACGATTTAAACCAGGCGGTAAATCCCCAAAATTCAAAACACTGAGAGGAACTTCACAAAGTCGTCAGCAATGATATTCCAGAAAGAAGCAAAGAAAAGTATCATTAACTCTGTCGAGACCTGGAGCTTTCAGTGGATTCATCTGCTTCAAGGCTGCAATCACCTTCTCCCGGCGGTAAGTTCATCCAGACTTGAATTCTTATCCTTGGTCACCCAGTTTTCCACACAAGCTAATAGATGGTAGTTTTGTTCGGGATGAGAAGTAGCAAAGAGGTTCACAAGAAATGCCTCACAATAGACTAGACCTCATCCCACCTCGTAACCACATCCCCTTGCTCTGTAACCATATAAGGAATGAAATTTGACGCTGTCATGCCCGACCCCACTAAAGAAAAAACTGGAAATTCGGTCACCTTGAAGGATCCATTGCTGTCTGGATCTCTGAAACCAACGTATTCCATCCCTATAGAGCAATAGATTCTGGTTAGCGCACAACTTTTTCCAATTCTGTATGTTGGATCGGTTGAGAAATCTCCTTCAAAAAAGGCCCATTTGTCTCTTAAGCCCATCTATTGCACATCGTTCTTCTTTAAGCTTATGGGCCCCCTATTTTTATAGTGTTTGACCACAGTTCTGGACCTTCCAACATAGTCAAAAATAACATAGGCAGGGTTATCCCACACTCGTCTGACCACCTCAAGACAACCTATGTCCATGGCTCAACAATTTTCAAATCCAAACGGCCGTGTTCCCCTTCTTTGCTCAGGCTCAAAAAGAAGTTTAATCGACCAGTGATCCGACTGCTCCCACTGAAGATTTAGATTTACGCCACCGGGAATAACTCCAGCCATGATGATTTCCTAGAAACCGGTCCAAATGGCTACAGACATTACTAACTCCCCACTCATGATTAGTAAAAGCGGAAGTACCCCTTTGAAGCCCGTATCAGATAATCCCCAATCCTCAAGCACTCACGAAAATTCCTCATACTCGTATCATCCCTCTCTCGCACCGTCTTGAGGTTCATGAGCAACAAAACTTCATTGAAGTCTCCACTAATCAACTATGGCCCGCATCCTAGACAGATCACGAATTAGACTCCACATGCGCACCGATCAGAATGGGAGGGCCAGCCATACAACCCTGTCCACCGCCAAGGTAAAGCTCCATTATCGTCCACCACAAAATCAAGATGTTATGTAGAGAAAAAACAACTTAACAGACACCAAATCCTTCCAAAAAGCCGTGATTCCTCCACTTCTACCAACACAGTCTACATCAAAACCATTATAACCTGCATCCTCCGTCGAATCCCTACCACCTCATGAGCAAAATGCTTTGTTTTTGATAAAAAGACCAAAACAGATGACTCATCCCAGACCAAGTTCAAGAACCACCGAACGGCACGGGGGTCACCTAGCCCTCGGTAGTTCAAAGCTAAACAACTCATGGCGACAGGCGTCCTGGGCCTCCCCCAAGGTCGTATCTTGGTTAGTTGAAACAGAATCACGAGCCTTCATTGAAGCGGAGGACACACCTCGACCCTTCTTGCCATGATCAGCCAATCCCTGCATTACAATTATCCTTTACAAATGCAATCCTTCTCTCTACCCATTTACTAAAGTTTCCCCTGAGTTTTTGCCATTGTAAAATGACCGAATTTCCATCCCCGTCACAATGCGCACCACTTTCAAAGCACGGTCCCATCTGAGACAAAACCTTGCCAACCCCCATGGAAACATCTCCAACCGCCCTAAAGCTATCCTGATTAATTGGTTATACCGGCGCTTCATAGCCAGCTCCCGCCCACATGCTCTCAATACAGATGCGACCACCTCCTTTACTACCAGCACGAAACCAGGGGTATCTTGTGTCAAAACCATCTTTCCGTTCCGGGTAGTGCTTAGAGCCATACAGAAGCATCCTGCAATATAAACATAAAGCAGGGTGGCGTTCATATGATAGCCGCATGTTAGTTGGAACCCTTCATAAAGCAACTGTCACATAACACAACTAAGGTTTAAAGACATCGATGAGCACCTTAATCCTTAGAAATGAACCCGCACGACGACCATCATTCCCCTAAACTCCAAAAAAACAACCAATCGTGCCACCTGGCCTCTTCCCTAATTCATGATAAAACATGAAAGGCACATCATGTACCCTTACCCAGGACGGGACTCAATGAAAGAGATACTCAGTAGGAGATTTAGATCGATCAATCTCCATAAAGGCTAAGAGAAAGCCATTGAATGACCAAGGACCCCTATCCTGAAGTTGTTGTGTGCCTTGAACATCGTCAAATTGAAATAAATAGAGGTTGAATCCCAAAGAACGAACCTTAAATGTATTCTCCTGTTGCCATGCAATGCCCTATGTACGCTCTGAAACAACAACGTCAACCCTCTTTGAGTAGAACATCTTGGCCAGGAGACAGCGCTCAAAAGGCAAAGTCGGCTCCAGCTCGACGATATCCTCTGTTTCCATCAAAGCTCCCTCATCGGTAGTGAAAGTAAGGGTGGAACAACGTTCCACCAAGTCATCTACACCTTGAGGTCGCGAACTCATTGCGCAAGAAGCCACAAGCAAAATTTTATAGGGAACAAGGTACAGAGAACAGAAGCAACAAGGGTATACAAGAGAGGAAGACAGATGAGAGTTGGATGGCAAGGATAATACTACCCAACATCGATATATAGATCGTATAGGGATTGGGGGAAAGGAAGACATGCAGGCGAAAGATTCAGAGGACCATCCATGCAAAGTAATGATGACTCTATTAGCTACTACACCGCATGCATGGAGGGATGTCAAAAGCAAAAAAAAAAAAAAAAGCACCTGCCCAAATCTTTTGCTTAAACTGCCACAAAGCAAAGAAAGACTAGTGACAAGAGGAGCCACTCAACAGGTAGCTAAGCTAGGGAAACCACTAAATGGAGAAAACGAAGAACCCGCTGCTAGCAAACGAGAAGGAGGATGAAAACCCTAAACGTAGTCTCCACCGCAGGAGAGTTTTCTCCGTGAAGGTGTAATGTTGATTAATACCTAAGAATTTGTATTTTTCTATTGTATATGAATACAGTATAGGATTTGTCATCAATCTTAAATGGACAAAATCCAAACTAAACATTCTTGATGTACCAAATTTTATGGTGTGAGGAATACTGTAAGAGGAATTAGAGTTAATGTCCAAAAGTCAATCCAAAGGATGATGGCTCAATATCAAACGTATGTAGAGAGAGATGATAGATAAACCTTAAGAAGCTCGTGACTGCGGCTCGTATTTTCGCTTGTTGTCCTTGAACAACATACATTTGTACACTTCGATGAAGTTGGAGTCGTAGCCTGCTAAGTTACTATTGTCCGACAATTGTATTGTGAAATTAGACGCAGAGTAAATATATGATATCTAACAGTTATCCAGGGTAGAAATAGACTATCGAAAATCCGCAATTTTTTAGGTCGTAGAGTGCCGAACTACCTGACAGTACAATATTCTCAAGTCTTGCAAGAAGTTGCACATTCACATCACATGCCTAACATAATGTCGGAGTTGAACATCACGCCTAAAATTATCCTATCACAAACACGTCTAGTGAGACCATTTCTCCCTCACAACAACAACCACTAGTGAATACCTACCAAGCTAGTCATAATCTTAACGGCGCCTATCAGGCTTGTCTCTATAGCCCTCTTATAATAGTACTCCTCGTCAACAATAACTGTCATTTTAGAAACTTGCACACTATTAAGAAAAGTAGACAATGACGCATGTGCCCCACTTTTACTTTTCCATTTAACAAAATACTTTTAGATTGAATAGTTAGGGGTATAAAAGTGGAAAAGAGGTGTATCAAAAACAGAATGACAGATATTTGAACAAGAATCACTCCTAAAACGACAGATATTAATGAAGGATTAGTAGTACAATCTCTGAGAATTCTAGCAGACAAAGCAAAGGTGCATGCAGTGCATAACGACAAAAGAGTACTCCTCGTCTCATTTGCTACCTCTAGTCGCCACAAAGAATCTCTCATAATCACAAAAGAAGTTGATTGGAGGTACCTTTCATGATTACAAACATAGACAAATGGGGACCTCCTTTTTGTTGCTACTTAAGAATCCTAAAGCCTAGCAACGTGAATGAGTGGTTGGTGGTGGTCCCTTTATTCGCATACACATAAATTTTGCTTTCGGAATTCAATTCACTTCACCGGACATTCATACACCCAATAAAAAGGACTGGAAGCTGAGATGTTGCACATTTCGATATTGGAAGAAAGAAATCAATCTTTTTCTAAAATGATAGAGATATATTTTTTTTACCGTAAACTCTGATTTTCATTCTAATAAAACAAAAGACATTTTAAGGGAATACAAGTTTCCCAGAATCTGAACCATCCCAAACAAAGGTGCAATGAAGTTTGAAGAAACGGGAACATCCCCTGTCAACTCAAACGGAATCAAAAATGATGATAGTCCAAAAGAAAACAGATCCTAAACGGATGAAAATCGAACATTCATACATCATAACATACAACATAAACTCCACTTTAGGATAAGAAAGCTAATTCTAATACTATCCATCAGCATAGTCATTCCTTCAGGGGCGTATCCAAGGGGTACACGGGGGTCACGACCCCACGTTTTTCAAAAAATTTAGAGATTCCTATATGTACAATAAATTAGAGTAGTTTATATATATATAGTATAGTGACCCCATAGTCATAGAGTTTGATGGTGGTGTAGTGGTAAGGGGTAGAAGCATTGAGTAAATTATCCTGGGTTCAAATCCAATTAAATTTTTTCCTCTAAACAATAGTGACCCCACATAATTTATATTCTGGCTCCGCCCATGCATTCCTTGCCCATAAATAACCACCAAGGTAAGGAGAAAAACCGGACCGACTTGAGAGTGGTATCATAACTAACGTTATGGTACCCACCAGAATGACAAGCTCCAAGTAGTAGAAGATGTTATGATACTAGCTAAAAATACTTTGACAGTGCTAGACAATAACCAATGGAAGCCAACTTGTGATAAATTGCACAGTTAAGGAAACTTGTAAAATAGAGAATCAAGAGCAACTAAGAAAAGGGAATGAAGCTCTAAGCAAATAAAACCAGCAAAAGTATATCATCCACAAAAGGGCCAAGACAGCACGAGTGCACCTGCACCACTTATTCAGATCTTGGTGCTTAGAAAAACATAGCAACACCTAGATCCATGATACCCAAAGATCCGTGGGTCACACTAGTACAAAGCAACCTTCAAGACTGAAATTACACTGTAACGGAAGTGTGTGCCTACTAACAACATCATCGATAGATGGCAAGATATAACGATGATTACCTTGTTTTTGTAAAACAAGGAATAGTCATTTTTAGACCGGTGAAACCCAAGATGCTTAAGAAACTCTGCGAGCTTTGAGAACCATTGTCGTGACGCCTGCTTTAGCCCATATAAAGACTTCTTAAGAAGAAAAACTTGTTATGTCTCGAAACTGGAAGCCCTAAAGGAACCTTCATGTAAACCTCTTCAACAAGTTCCCATGAACAAAAGCATTATTCACATCCAAGTGATTAATGATCCAACCTTTGTGAAGGGCTACTGTAATGACTGCTCGTATAGTAGTCATTTTCACCACAGGGGGGAAAAGTCTCGTGATGGTTGAAACCATGTCATTGGGTAAAACCTTTAGCAACAAGTCGTGCTCTATATCTTTCAAATGCACCATCTGATTTGAGTTTGATCTTGTATACCCACTTGCAACCTATAGATCTTTTGCCTTTAGGTAAATCAACGATCTGCCAAGTTTATTGGTTTCTAAGCCCGTAATCATTTGCACGGCTTCACACCATTCTTCATGCTGAGAACTCTTGGTAAGTCTGTGGCTCGGTCATATTGAAACTGGCACCATGAGTTACTAATAAGGTCATAGAACTGCTAGGTCATTGTCTGTAAGATTATCACAGTGAAGGAGATTACTTGTCTCATGGGTATGACCAAAGACACGCTCTCCAGAACGTCATTCAAGACATTATTACAAATGTAATCCTGAAGCTAACTCAGCTTGTGAGTTTCCCTGTTGGAGCGACGCGGCACCTCTGTTGGCAAACACACCGTTTTGTTCCTTCACTTGTTTCATGCATTAAATCATGGCCGGTAGTATTAGGATCAGAAGTGGTAGCTGATACGTTAGTTTCGGTATCATAAAAACCCACCTATGGCACATTTCTTATCTCTTGTTTTCTAACACTGGAGTCAGGAACACGTTGCGTGAATGAATATATGTCAGTGTGAAACCTTACATCTTCATGCTTCTACCTTTCTCGTAGACAAACTCAAAACTTTGTATCCTTTATTTCTCGGTTCTTCTCCTAAGTACACTCAAGTTTCTACTCTAGGATCGAACTTGATTCCTTTGTTACCCACTATTGTGTTTATAACATAAACATCCAAAGGGCTTAATGTTATCATACTCCGATTTCGCACCATGGAAAGACTTTGAAAGGAGTTTTGTTTCTAAAACTTAATGGGTAATCTGTTAACAAGATAGGTGGCATGAAGTATACACTCTCCCCAATATTCAATAGGAACTTGTGACTGAAAAAATATCGCTTCGCTGTTTCAAGGAGGTACTTATGTTTTTGTTTTATGACGTGTGTTTGCTGAGGTGTGTGAGCACACGTCGTCTGATGATAATTCCCTCCTAAGCATAAAATCGCTTCCCTTCATTGAACGGCCAAGTTCGTTAGCATTATCACTACGGATTACCTTAACTTTGGTATCAAATTGTCTTTCTACCATTTTAACAAAACACAATAGCAGACCATGCACTTCCTTTGTGTTGTAGCAATTGCGTCCAGGTAATTCGTGTGTGTTAATCCATGAAGCATATGAAGTATCTATAACCATTATATGTGTTGGCCTTAAAAGGACCCCACACATCCAAGTGTATTAAGTCAAACGCCTTGGCTGTTTTGATTTCAGAAGTACCGAACGGTAGTCACTGAGAACGCGATTTAGAACATATGTCGCACGCATAAACCAGAGAAAAAAACAGACTATTTTATTAATTGCATTTGAAGCAGTTTTCTATAGGGGGACATGCCCAAGTTTTACATGAATAGCCTCAGCACTTTTAGTCACAAAATTCATAAAACTGACCCTACTTTCTTCAAGTTAAAACGCACCCCTAATCAGACATCTCATACCATAGACACCTCTTGTGGTCTACCATCCGGTAGAATAAACAACGTTTATACCTCAAACGTTTCCAATTCAGAAATGTACTTTGTACCCCAAAACATATGGTCTATACCACGTATCCAGAACCCATTTTCCAGAAAATCCATCACTAGTTTGTAAATTCTCCCAGAAAACATAGTTACTCACGGTAAGACCAGGTTGTTTACCTGAAAACTGAGAAGGACTTGACGCCTCTATCTGCAGATTACTACCTCGTATGATTTCTGTAATCTGTTGATTTCTTCCGGGGTAAAACTTTCACCACAGCACCACTGCTGCTACTACTGGAGTCCTCTACCATGGCAACAAATTTTTCTTTCTTCTAGCCAGGACTTGTTCTTCCCATGAAGATGAAAGCAATCTCCAATCAAGTGCCCAGTTTTATTTGCAATGCCCACATTTCTGCCTGCCATAACACTCTTCAACAAATACCCAGTCTTTTTTACAGAACCACAAACTCTTGCATCTTCTTTAGCCTCTAGTTCTTTTATGAACATTTGAGGCCTAAACAGAACTGAAAGAATAATCTATAGAGTTGCAAGGAGGTAAACTTGTTGACTCAGTTTTTTACCACCCGAGTCGACCGCGCTCAAGAAAAACAAAGAAGTCTGTTTCCCTTCCTCAGATTCCTGCTATTTCTCCTTGTGAATTACCAACCCGTAAGCTTGCTCATCGAAAGAGTCGCCTTCATTGCAAGATTTTGACTTCTCACGTGCGTGAATTTCTTGTCTAGCCCATCAAGAAGTGGATAAGTCGATCTTCCCTTCACTGTTTATCGAGAAAATCCTTCACTTCCTTGTGTCATTTCGGGAGCGGACGCATCAAATTCAGTTCTCCTAGATCACCTTCAACTTCCCATAATATTTTGTGACCAAATCTCCTCCGTGTTTGAGCTCGCTTAACGATTGCTTCAGATTATGAATCGGAGCTAGGTTATGTGCTCGTACCTCTCAATCAAGCTCCCAACTTTCTTTAGGGTCTTATGTGTATTTAGCACTCTGTGCGATGTACGCGTCCAACGCCGTCATCAACCAAGAATGAACCAAAGAACTCGCCCTAACCCAGGCTCCAAGACGCGCAGAATCTTCGGACGTTGGTGGGTCACGGTACCATCTACAATGCCATATTTGTTTTGGCTTTTGGGGAAGAAATCATCTCACTTCCAACTCATAAAACCCATGCCATTAAACTTTGGAGCCAACAAGGATCCTGGCTGCTTAGATGCGTGGACAAATAAGGGAGCTCCTGCATCGATTTCTTGCTTCCCTGATGTAGACGTCAGCAATTCTTTCTCTACTCCCGATTCCTTTGCCATTGTAAATCTGACTAATGAAGCTTTGATACCATGACGGAAGTGTGTGGCTAAACATGTTTGTCAAGAATCAAAGAGAGCATTGAGAAGCCAATTAGGAATGATTGTGGCTTGTTCAAGAGTAATTTCATTAGACTTTCTTAATTATAACCCTAAACCCGTGTTATATATATACTCTAGTGACAAAAAGATAAAAGATAGAGATACAAATATTTCCTACTAATTAGTAATCTGTCTAATGAACTTGATAAAAGGGAATAAAACAAAAATAGATAAATTGGATTAGCAACATTATACTTGGGCTTTCCACTGAACAGCCCACTCCAACACACTGCAATCATATCGTCCACTTAAACTCGACAACCTTGCAAGTAACCAAATTAAAGAAAGAAACTTTTACAACCATCAAAATAATTCCCCGAATAATCTGTCTAAAAAGAAACCTATTTCGGCGGTTCCTAGATAGAAACCGCCGAAATAGGTGAATGTTGGAAAAATTTCAGTCTATTTCGGCTATTATTAGTAACAACCGTCGAAATAGACTTTATTTAATTTTATATTTGCTGTGCCGGACGCCTCTCTTCATCCTCTCTTCTCTCACGGTAATTTTGCAACCCTAACTAGCGAATACATGCTTTACACTCCTCTCTTCATCCTCTTCTCTCATGGTGATTTCACAACCCTTACCGGTGATTATACATGCTCTGTGCTGATCTCTTCATCCTCTTCTATCACGGTAATTTTGCAACTCTAACTGGCGAACAAACATGCTCTGCACGCCTCTCTTTATCCTCTTATCTCACGGTAATTTGTAGGCGAACATACATGCTACGCGCCTCTGTTCATCATCTTCTCTCACGGTAGTTTTGCAACCCTAACTGACAAAACAACATGCTCTATGCGCCTCTTTTCACCCTCTTGGCTCACGGAAATTTCGTAACCGTAACTGTCGAACATACATGCTATGTGCCTCCACCTCTCTTCCTATGTATGCACCTCTCTTCATTGTCATCTTGTGTCTGCTCCTCTACATAGATGAATCACTGGAACTACTTCATCTTGATCGTGAGCAAGGTTGAAGATGGGGAAATAGTAACAATTTTTTTATGAAAAAATTATACCTATTTCGATGGTTGTTAGCTCGGAACCGCCAAAATAGGGTGTTTTTTTGTTCTAAAACGCGCCCATCTAGGCGGTTTTAGTTAACAACCGCCAAAATAGGTACTCTATTTCGGTGGTTGTTCAACCGTCAATATAGGATTGCCCACCTATCTCGACATACTCCATTTTGGCGGTTCACAACCTCCAAAATAGGCTATTTAGAATAGCAGAAACAAACTGTTTTTCTACTAGTGAAACACTTGACAAATTCCAACCAAGATCAACGACCGACTCCACTAGCAAACTAGGATCACAACTTGCTTCTCTTCTTCACTTATGCACCTCCTCGTGCAAATAGGGGCAACTAGATCTAAGTTGTTACACATATCTTCATCATTAGGGAAGAAAATAAATCAACCGTTATAGATGAGAAGGGAAACCAGCACTAGAGCTAGGAACTTCATTGGAACCAACAAGTTAGCAGTAGTCATTATTCACCCCCCCCCCCCCCCCCCCAACTTCACCAGTGTTTTTAACCAACACCTTCAAGCTATCATCATCGACCACCACCTTGAATCAGACATCGTCTACACCTGATCTCTATGATAAGCGTGAATATATATATACTTTTTATGGGCTATTTAATTTAATATTTGTAATGAATTGGTTTATTTCACACTTATCTACGATTCTCAAATATTTATATTTAGATGAGAACTGATATATTATTTGTCAAATACAGGAAAACATCATGTATATATATACATATATATAATACATATATATATATATATAATATACATGTATATGCATATTATATATATACATAAACGTATTATATATAGTGTATATCACTGGATGCATTTGACGTGCATGCAGCACGTAGGCTTCATAGTGGACCATTCACCATCATTCACACAAGCTGCATGATATTTACGTAACACATCTTGGATTTGCTCACGTGGTTTTTGCTTGGAGTTATCTAATGCATTGCATGGCTTATTTGGATCATGAACAAGGAACGTGCACATGCACGTGAATAAGTATAGTGGGCTGCAATAAAGAATAGCATTAGCAGCATCATTTATGGTAAAGAAAAGAAGAGGTCCGACGTGGGCTTGGAGATTGGACGGGCTGGGACGAAGCAAAGGAAAATGAGTCCGGTTCCAATATGTCCACGTTAGCTCTGCATCGAGATAAATGCTGCACAGAAGTTGATAAAGAAAGGGGAAAAGATAAAAAATAATATATTTGTTTATCTCTACCGCCGAGATAATGTTTCGATCTACATATACGCCATCAATGCCCCGGCCATGAGGATCATTATCCCCCAATTAATTTACCGGATTCCATCATTCTCGAACCATCTTCAATTTTCCAAGCCCTGACACATTACGATTGTTCCACCAATCTCCTCCCAACAGGCTGCAAGCCGGCGTTGCTCCATTCCCTTAATCCCGCACCACCATCTACTTTAGTCAATCAGCCCTGTTTCATCATCATCCATCACGGAAACCACACCACCTCCATACATCCATATTTCGTTACCAACTCAAGAACCGAGGCCACAACACAGCAGCAATCCCGTGCGGAGGAGAAAGACCGAGGACAACCCGAGACCTTTAGTAAACTGAAAACATTGATTTCTTTATTAATCTATTTGTTACAGTTTGTTTAATGTTTATTTTGCTTATTGTTTTGTCTTTGAAACCATGAGTGGTTAATTTATTTTTAGCTTCCCGAGTTAGGAAGCGAGCCTAATTCTTGACGATTATGTTATTTTAATTTTTCGTACAACTTTGTTATTATAATTAGTTCGATTCCTGTTCTTAATGTGTTTTAATTATCTGGCCAATAATTAAGATAATTTTTGTAGTTTTCTAATCAACACGCGAGAGCTGAGATAGTGAACTAGACATAGGAAGTCGAACCTGATTAATGACTAGAAGCGTGATCCCGCCTATAGTTTAATCGGACTCCCATAGAAACTGTTCTTTATGCGATTAGTTGTGTCCGGATTAGAGCATTAGCCTGCTGCTAGTTCTAGCAACTAGTTAGGATTCGTTAGACTTAGCCGTTGACGAATTATTTAAAGTTTCTGAGTGAATTATAAAAAGTTAGGGGAAGAGTTAATAATAAAATCTGAAGAATTAGGTAAGCAGAACAACTCGGGGAGCGCCTTTTAATTATTAGATTTTCAAATCATTATTTGTTGAGTTTGCTTTATTTGGTTTATTTGTTTGTTAATTTCTTGGTTATTTAAATTTGCTTAAACTAGTAAAATTCCTTAAAAAGTGACAATTTCCCGTTTATTAGTTTAGGTTAGTTTTCTCAATTAGGTTAATTCAATTTGTCAGTTAATTGAAAGAGGTCCCTGAGTTCGACAACCCACTTAATCACTATACCCGCAAAACGATAGGTACACTGCCTAGGTAGAGATAGTAACATATTTCTGCTAACAAGTTTTTGGCGCCGTTGCCGGGGACCTCTGGCACGGTAAATTGACATTTTATTTATCTGATTGAGATTTTTGTTCTTATTTTTCTTCTTTTATTCTCGTATTTTTTTTAATTCAAGTTTATTTCGTTGATTTCTTTTCGGATTAAATTTTCTTTCTCCTTTCACTTTGTATAGTTGGATACGTACAGTTGGTTCCGTTACTTCTTTTACATTTGGATTTCTTTTATTACTTTTCCTTTTTGATTTTTACGTACTTCTGTTTTGTCTTTCACGGTTGCATATTTTTTTTTTTTTTTTTTTTTTATATTTATCTTTATTACGTGGTTTTTTTTTTTCTTTTTTTAAAAATTTTTCCTTTATCTTATTCTGTTACTTTATTCATTTTTTTTTCTTTTTAATTTATTTACTTTATTTCTGTTCTTTCGATTTGATCTGATCGTACACTTATTTCCTAAATTGAATTTGATCTTATTTATTCTTTTTTTTTTTTCTACGTGTTACTATTGTTACGTATTTAAGTGTTTTTTTTTATTATTTTCCTCTTTTAACTTTGTTTTCTGTTACTTTGATTAGTTGGATTCGGTTTCTGTCAGTTGTTGGTTTCTACGATCTTGAATTTCATTTAATTCGTTACGTACATCGTACAACTTACGATTACTCTTCTTGATTGCCTTACAATTGTTTGATTTTTATTTTATTTTATTTTTTTTATTTTATTGTTTTTTTATTATTATTATTATTATTTTCGTTCTTATGCCCTAGTTGCACATCGTCCCTTTAATCTTGCTTTCAATTCGGTTTATAGATTAATTAGGACAAATTTGATTAGCTTTTAGTTCAGATTTTGGAATTGGTTTCCGATTGTCTAGTATTTTTATTTTATTTTATCTGTGTTCCCATTTTGCATTTGTTGCTCGTTGTCCTTCGTAGTGCTAATTCATGTCTTTACGTCGAACTCGATCTGCAGGTGGTCCACTAGCTGATTTCGAGCCGGAAATCGAGAGATATTTCCATAGCCGACGACAGTTACAGTTTCCATGGCAGCCAGACCGACTTTGGGTGAATATCAGCAACCGTCAGTCGAAGGGAGGCCTTCTGCTATCGTCCTCCCCCAGGTGACGCAGGCTGAATTAGATGCATGGCAGTTCAAGACGAGTTTCATCACCACGTTGTACCATCAGGGGCAATTCAGCGGGCTCGATTCGGATGACGCTCCACACCACATCTCTGCATTCCTGGACTTCTGCAATACTTTCAACAAGACAGGAAACCTGAATGAGCGCATCCGGTTGCAGTTGTTCCCGTATTCTCTGAAGGATGGGGCAGCTAGGTGGCTACGAAGTCTGCAGCCCAGTAGCATCCATACTTGGGCGGATTTGGCGAACAAGTTCCTGGCGAAGTACTACCCTCCATCAAAGACAAGGGAGAAGATTGCAGAGATTACAAATTTCTGTCAGGAGCCAGGAGAGTCTCTGTATGATTCGTGGGACAGATTCAAGGAGTTACAGATTTTGTGCCCACACCATGGTATGAGCAGCGAGGAGTTAGTGTTGTCGTTCTTCAAGGGCCTAAGCGATTCGAACAAGATGTTGCTGAGTTCCTCATCTGGAGGAAATTTCATGGCGAGAACTGGAGATGAAGCAATGGAGCTTCTGGATACCATGACTGCTAGCACCAGACAGTGGTGCAAGAACAAGGGGAGAGGTGAGCCGAAGAGAGATGCAGGTATGTATAGTCTTCCCCCGCAGGATCATGTATCTGCTCAATTAGCTGCTCTCACTAAAGTTGTAGAAAAGCTAGCCCTGAATCAGACACAGCAGCAAACAGCGAAGGCAGCTACTTCTTCGCCGTTCTTGACTCCTTGTTGTGAGAATTGTGGAGGTGCCCATGAGACCTTCAACTGCGAGGGACCTGGTTTAGCTGGAAATCCAGAAGAGGTAAATTCGATAAACAACAGGCCAGGTAACCCTTACTCTAACTCTTTTAATCAGAACAGTTGGAGGAATAATCAGCAACCTCCTTGGAGGGTAATGATCAGCAAATGGGTAACCAAGGTTTTAATCAAAATAGACAATCTTATTTTAATAGGCAACAGGAACAGTCTCAGAATTCTCAGGGAGGTAATAGTAAGATTGAAAGTATGCTAGCGGAGCTCCTTAAGCAAGGACAGGCTAATAATGCTAGATTTACTGAAATTGAATCTAAGTTTGATGCTAAGTTTGCAGAGCAGGCAGCCAGGAATGCTGATCAGGCCGCCATTAATCAGAGCTTAGAGAGACAGATGAGCCAGATTATGGAGCAGCTAGCACAAAGACCTTCAGGGTCACTCCCTAGTCGGACCGATCCGAACCCAAGGGAGCATCTTAAAGCAGTAACTTTGAGAAGTGGCAAGGAGTTGGTTTCCAGTGTTCCTGAAGATGAAGATGAATCTGACAAGTCAGGAGAGTCTCCACCTGAAGTTGAAGAGATTGAAATTCCAAGGAGAAGGAGTCTTCTGAACCTTTAATTGTTAAACATTCTCAAGTTTCTTATGATCCTCCTATTCCTTTTCCTAACAGGCTGAAGAAAAAGAATTTAGATGATCAATTCGGAAAATTTCTTAATATCTTTAAGAAGTTGACTATTAATATCCCTTTTTCCGATGCTTTATCTCAGATGCCTATTTATGCTAAGTTTATGAAGGATATTCTATCTAATAGGCGTTCTTTGCAGGAACTGAACTAAACAGTAAGCTGACAGAGAGGGTGTCGGCAGTCCTTCTGAAGAAGCTACCACCAAAGTTGGGAGATCCAGGTCTTCCTATCATTCCCTGCACTATTGAGGAGGTAGATTGTGGTAACGGTTTATGTGATTTGGGAGCAAGTATTAATTTGATGCCTCTTTCAATTTTGAGAGATTAGGAGTAGGACAATGTTCTCCAACTTCAGTGCAATTACAATTAGCTGACCGTTCTATTATTTATCCAAAGGGTAAGGTGGAGGATTTGGTAGTTTCTGTTGGTAAATTTATCTTCCCTGCCGATTTTATTGTTATTGATATGGAGGAGGATAAAGATGTACCGTTGATTCTAGGCAGACCATTTATGAGGACTGCTCGTACTCTTATTGATGTTGAGGGAGGAAAGATAATTTTAAGATTTCATGATGAACAAGTTGTTTTTGATATGACGCGTAATTTGAAGCGTCCTGCAGCTGTACAGTCCTGTTTTGTGTTGGATCCTGTTGATTCTTTAGTGCAGGAAGTTCATCTTAGCAGGGAAGAGGAGGAGATTCTGGAGAGATGCCTTATGGCATCCTGCGAGGCAGATGACGAGGATCCAGATATCGCCCTCATGGCTGAGGAATTGAACAAGAGACGGCCACACTTCCATTCTTACCAGCAGAAATTCGAGAAAGTGGAGAGAAGTGCTGATCGACCAAGACCTTCCATAGAAAAACCTCCCACAGTGGAGATGAAACCCCTTCCTCCTCATCTGAAATATGCTTTCCTTATAGAACCATCTGAGTTACCTGTGATAATTTCTTCTGATTTGACAATTTTGCAGGAAAAAAACACTTCTGGAGGTGCTACGAAGACATACTAAAGCTATTGGTGGTCGATAGCAGACATTCAAGGAATCAGCCCTCAGTTGTGCTCACACCGGATCTACATGGAGGATGCTTACCGACCACTTGCTCAGCCTCAGAGACGTCTCAATCCAGTTCTGAAAGAGGTAGTTAAGAAAGAGGTAATCAAATTACTTGATGCAGGGATTATTATCCTATTTCTGATAGTAAGTGGGTGAGCCCCGTACAGGTAGTACCGAAAAAAGGGGGGATTACTGTTGTTCCTAATGATAAGGGTGAGTTGATTTCTCAGCGCACTACTACAGGTTGGCGAGTGTGTATTGATTATAGAAAATTAAATGAATCTACACGTAAGGACCACTTCCCCCTTCCCTTTATTGATCAAATGCTTGAGAGATTAGCGGGACATGATTACTATTGTTTTCTAGATGGTTATTCTGGTTACTTCCAAATTCCCATAGCTCCCGAGGATCAAGATAAGACTACTTTTACTTGCCCTTATGGAACTTATGCTTATAGAAGAATGCCTTTTGGATTGTGCAATGCTCCTGCTACTTTTCAACGTTGTATGATGGCTATCTTTTCTGATTATATTGAGAAGTGCATTGAGGTTTTCATGGATGATTTTTCCGTTTTTGGACTAACATTTGAAGCTTGCCTAGAGAACCTTGATCTTGTTTTAGCCAGGTGTGAGGAGACCAATTTAGTGTTGAATTGGGAGAAATGTCACTTCATGGTTCGAGAAGGGATCGTTTTAGGTCACAAGATCTCATCAAAAGGTATAGAGGTGGACCGTGCGAAAATTGAGGTAATTGAGAAGCTTCCACCTCCTTCTTCTGTTAAAGATGTTCGCAGTTTCTTGGACACGCTGGTTTTTACAGAAGATTTATTAAGGACTTTTCTAAGATTACTAAGCCTCTCTGTGATCTACTTGCAAAAGATGTTAAATTTCATTTTCTGATGAGTGTTTAGCAGCTTTTAATTTATTGAAAGAGAAGCTTATTTCTGCACCTATTGTCGTATCTCCTGATTGGACTCTGCCTTTTGAAATCATGTGTGATGCTAGTGATTATGCTGTGGGGGCTGTTTTATGTCAGAAGCTGGATAAAATTCTTCGGGTTATTTATTATGCTAGTCGTACTTTAAATGATGCTCAGAAGAATTATGCAACCACAGAGAAGGAATTACTAGCAGTTGTTTTTGCTTTGGATAAGTTTCGATCTTATTTGCTGGGTAGTAAAGTTGTTGTGCATACTGACCATTCCGCGCTTAAGTATTTGTTTGCTAAGGCAGAATCAAAGCCCAGGTTAATTAGGTGGATTCTTCTCCTTCAAGAGTTTGACATTGAAATCAGGGATAAGAAGGGGACGCAGAATGTTGTGGCAGATCATCTATCTAGGATGGAGGCGAGTGATGACGGTACTCATATCAATGAGTCTTTTCCTGATGAATCAGCACTTGCAGTTGAAGAGGTTGATGATCCATGGTTCGCAGATATTGCGAACTACCTTGTCAAGAAGATTGTTCCAGCAGACATGACATACCAGCAGAGGAAGAGGTTCTTTTCTGTTGTTAAGCATTATTTTTGGGATGATCCTTACCTTTTTAAGGTTTGTGCAGATGGAATCATTAGGAGATGTGTTCAGAAGTCCGAAGTTAGAGACATTCTCCTCCATTGCCACTCTAGAGAAGCCGGTGGACATCATGGTGCCACTCGTACAGCAGCGAAGGTACTCGAATCAGGTTTCTTCTGGAACACCCTTCACAAGGATTGTCATACTTTTGTTTCTACATGTGATCGGTGCCAAAGGCAAGGTAACCTCTCTCGTCGTAATGAATTTCCATTGAATAACATTCTCGAAGTTGAGTTATTCGACGTGTGGGGTATTGATTTCATGGGTCCTTTCCAAATTCATTCGGTAATCTTTACATCTTAGTAGCTGTTGATTATGTTTCTAAATGGGCGGAAGCCCTTGCCTCTTCTACTAACGATGCGAAAGTTGTTGTGAAGTTCCTCAAGAAGAATATTTTTACTAGATTCGGTGTCCCTCGAGCGATTATTAGTGATGGTGGTTCCCACTTTTGCAACCGCCAGTTTGATGCCTTGCTGAAGAAGTACGGGGTTCGACATAAGGTAGCTTTAGCTTATCATCCTCAGACAAATGGACAAGCTGAGGTGACAAACCGAGAGCTTAAGTGGATTTTACAAAAGACAGTGAATTCTTCTCGTAAAGATTGGTCACTCAAATTGGATGATGCGCTTTGGGCCTACCGCACCGCCTTCAAGACACCTATCGGTATGTCTCCATATAAGCTAGTTTTGGTAAGGCATGTCATTTGCCTGTAGAGTTGGAGTACAAGTCCTACTGGGCGTTGAAGGCGCTGAATTTTGATTTGCAAAAAGCCGGTGACAAGCGCAAATTCCAGTTGACTGAATTGGAGGAACTCAGGAATGAATCTTATGAGAATGCTGTCATATATAAGGAGAGAACCAAGCGTGGCATGACAAGATGATAGCGAGGCGTGAGTTCAAGGCTGGTGAGCAAGTTCTGTTATTCAACTCGAGACTCAAGCTCTTCCCAGGTAAATTGAAGTCATATTGGTCAGGACCTTACACCATTGTCAGTATATCTCCATACGGAGCAGTAGAGTTAGTGAATGCAAAGGGAGAGACATTCAAGGTGAACGGTTCTAGGATCAAGAAATTTTTGGGTGCTGCATCGGATACAGAGTATACTCATGAATTGACCATCAAGGATCCAGTTGCAAGATAGCTACACCGAAAAGTCTAGCCAAAGACTATAAAGAAGGGCGGCTGACTGGGAGGCAACCCAGTGGTAGTATTCTGTTTAATTTATGTTTTTGCCTTTATTTTCTAGTTTTGTTTTATTATTAGCATTTTGAATTTTTATTAGGTCTCTTGCTGCTCAGTTTACTCACTCGAGGTTTCAGAGCCCATGCGTTTAACGTGATACTTTTAAGTGTCAAGTTTTTGTGTTTCTCTGAGGTGTTTGCAGGTGTGGTGATCATAGACACTCCATAGGCTGGACACTTGCTTCACAAACAGTGTGAGGAAGCTACCCTTCCTCAATCTGAAGATTTCTACACCGGTGAAGGACCTGAGTGTGAGGAAGGTGCCCTTCCTCAACCTGAAGATATAAGGGGAGTTTTCGTGTCCTTCCACTTCTATTTTAGGTCCAGCTTATGCTTTGAATGCAATCAAGTCCTTGAGATCTTTAGTTAACTTCTTGATGAATTTGCACTATTTAGAAAGTCCTCTTCTTGGTTTGAATTTGTGAACAATGAGGACATTGCTCCTCTTAAGTGTGAGGAAGTGGAGTACTTTCTAAATATTGCCATTGCGCTTAATGCCACATTTGTTTTTGTTTGTCTCTTATTTTGAAAGAATTGTCTCTTTTAAGTGCCAATAAATATTGAATATTCAGGTGAAAATTTTGTTGACGTTTTGAAAACAAGCCTGATGACCACCTCAAGAATCTTTCTGCTTTTGGCTGTTTGTATGTATTGTTTTATCCAATATGAATCTTTTTCCACTGAAATTTGGTGGATTAGCTGATTATGAAAACTGAATAAGTCTAGTTTGGGATTTTGGAATGATGAGAAAGTTGGTATGAAAAGGATAAGGCAAGGTACTCCGCTGATTTGAATTAAAATTTCTGATCCAAAACAGGCCTCTTCATTCGGTTATAAGTCCTTGGGGGTGCTTCATCACCCATCTACCTAAGGTCATCTGATCTGGGATAGAAGACCCAAGCCGCTACAAGGTTGAAGAGAAAAGTCTGGGGGGATGAATTTAATGTGCAAATGAAAGAATAGAATGTTAGAGAAGAAAAGAAATATGGAAAGTTAACATTTAAGTTATTTGTGCCTATTCTGATCATGAGTACGTGGTGTGAAAGGTATCGCGGAATAAGGCGTTACTTCACACCCCTTGTCATCCAAGGTTAGAGGAAGAAACGGTGGACGAAGATCCCAAATTATTCTGTTCCAGTTTTTATAATCTAACTTCTCCATGCTTTTGACTTATTCTTTTCACTGTTTGCGAAAACCTACAGCAGATAGCAGAACATTCTTTTGATTGTCATTTTGCTCGTTTTCCATCAGCAGCTGTTTGATCCTGAGTTTCGATACTACGGTTCTTAAAGTAGTCATATTCTCTATATTTGCTTGAGGACAAGCAAAAACTAAGTGTGAGGAAGTTTGATAAGCGTGAATATATATATACTTTTATGGGCTATTTAATTTAATATTTGTAATGAATTGGTTTATATTCACACTATCTACGATTCTCAAATATTTATATTAGATGAGAACTGATATATTTTATTTGTCAAATACAGGAAAACATCATGTATATATACATATATATAATACATATTATAATATATAATATACATGTATATGCATATTATATATATACATAAACGTATTATATATAGTGTATATCACTGGATGCATTTGACGTGCATGCAGCACGTAGGCTTCATAGTGGACCATTCACCATCATTCACACAAGCTGCATGATTTTACGTAACACATCTTGGATTTGCTCACGTGGATTTTTGCTTGGAGTTATCTAATGCATTGCATGGCTTTTTGGATCATGAACAAGGAACGTGCACATGCACGTGAATAAGTATGTGGGCTGCAATAAAGAATAGCATTAGCAGCATCATTTATGGTAAAGAAAAGAAGAGGTCCGACGTGGGCTTGGAGATTGGACGGGCTGGGACGAAGCAAAGGAAGAAAATGAGTCCGGTTCCAATATGTCCACGTTAGCTCTGCATCGAGATAAATGCTGCACAGAAGTTGATAAAGAAAGGGGAAAAGATAAAAAATAATATATTTGTTTATCTCTACCGCCGAGATAATTTTCGATCTACATATACGCCATCAATGCCCCGGCCATGAGGATCATTATCCCCCAATTAATTTACCGATTCCATCATTCTCGAACCATCTTCAATTTTCCAAGCCCCTGACACATTACGATTGTTCCACCAATCTCCTCCACAGGCTGCAAGCCGCGTTGCTCCATTCCTTAATCCCGCACCACCATCTACTTTAGTCAATCAGCCCTGTTTCATCATCATCCATCACGGAAACCACACCACCTCCATACATCCATATTTCGTTACCAACTCAAGACCGAGGCCACAACACAGCAGCAATCCCGTGCGGAGGAGAAAGACCGAGGACAACCCGAGACCTTTAGTAAACTGAAAACAATTGATTTCTTTATTAATCTATTTGTTACAGTTTGTTTAATGTTTATTTGCTTTATTGTTTTGTCTTTGAACCATGAGTGGTTAATTTATTTTTAGCTTCCCGAGTTAGGAAGCGAGCCTAATTCTTGACGATTATGTTATTTTAATTTTTCGTACAACTTTGTTATATAATTAGTTCGATTCCTGTTCTTAATGTGTTTTAATTATCTGGCCAATAATTAGATAATTTTTGTAGTTTCTAATCAACACGCGAGAGCTGAGATAGTGAACTAGACATAGGAAGTCGAACCTGATTAATGACTAGAAGCGTGATCCCGCCTTATAGTTTAATCGGACTCCCATGAAACTGTTCTTTATGCGATTAGGTTGTCCGGATTAGAGCATTAGCCTGCTGCTAGTTCTAGCAACTAGTTAGGATTCGTTAGACTTAGCCGTTGACGAATTATTTAAAGTTTGAGTGAATTATAAAAAGTTAGGGGAAGAGTTAATAATAAAAATGAAGAATAGGTAAGCAGAACAACTCGGGGAGCGCCTTTTAATTATTAGATTTTCAAATCATTATTTGTGAGTTGCTTTATTGTTGTTTATTTGTTTTGTTAATTTCTTTGTTTCTTTTAAATTTGCTTAAACTAGTAAAATTCCTTAAAAGTGACAATTTCCCGTTTTATTAGTTTAGGTTAGTTTTCTCAATTAGTTTAATTCAATTTGTCAGTTAATTGAAAGAGGTCCCTGAGTTCGACAACCCACTTAATCACTATACCCGCCAAAACGATAGGTACCACTGCCTAGGTAGAGATAGTAACATATTTCTGCTAACACTCTAACAAAAGGAAAAGCAATGAAGAAGGCTCCTAAATCTCTTCTCAAAACGAGGATGATATAGAGGGGAAGAAGAGCGATCAAAATCAACTCCAATTCATCTCTAATATCTAATGTTCTCAGATTCACGATCCTAGCGCAGGACCAAAGTGACCTCCAGGATCGTATCGTGGGATTATATTATGTAAGTTATAAACAACGTTTATTTAAAAGCATAATGATATTGAATAAGAAATATAGCATTGATTAGACCATAACTATGAAAATACACTTACAAATTTGAAATATAAATAACAAAATATTATGAGTTCTCATAATATGTCCATAAAAAAAGGGAAATGAAATAAGATAGGTTAAACATAATAAAATCCACAAACTTCATAAATTTATGTGCGTCTTTAGTAAAGCGCTAGCGCCAACCAGGAAACGGGGCTTTGAGGGATATGGGAAGAAAACAAAGATGGTCACTCCTTTTAGGAAATGGCTCGTTTAGTCACTTCACTTGCTTGAGATGAAATTGATTCACTTTCATTCTTACTAGTACTACAAAAAGCTTCGGTCTTAACGCCCCTACTACTGTTGTGCAGCCTTTCCTCGGGTTCGTGAGTCAGGTTTCCCATTTACCCACAACGGAGAATCCACCCCCACTAGAAAGGTGGCCACATGTTATAACCCACTCTTCGCACAGAAAATCCACTTTGAAGTTGACTTATTTGCAGCTCAGCCAATCGTTGGAATGTGTCTGAGATACCATAAGGGCTCAATATATCAATAGCACCATTGTCTAAATCTTTAAATGAGACTTCATATCCAAAACACAAGAATGATCTAACTAGAAGTCGTTCAAAACTTGATCAAATAGCCAGCGTTATTGAAGAAGCTATAGAGTTGATTACAAAAAAAGGCTAGTTTTGAAAGGCTCACTAGAATTGATCCGTTACGGGATTTACATTATATGCAACAGAAGCACTAGAAGTACTAAAAAGAATAGGTAATAGTTTGGTAATGGTTGGAGCAGCAAACTTAGATTCGACAAGAATCTCATTTTTGGTAGTACAAAGAGAGAATTGGCCCAAAAATTGGATAGGGTCAAGACGCTGAGGGTACCAATTTATTCGTCGGCGGTCCGGTGCCCCTACTATACAATACAAAGCCGCCCCTAACTCACTTAAAGGATGCTCAACATTACAAAGGAAATTCTTTCAACATTGTTAGAGTTCCATTTCTTTCGTTAAGTGCAACGAGCCAAGAGTGGACATCATCATCGTCTGCAGACAAATTCAGGTCTCGTTTTGTCATTAGCTTAGCTAAAGTAGAATAGTATGACTGTCTTTTGGGAAAATGAGACGAAACCCTCTTTGTCAATATGAGAAACATGAGCTCAAAATGACTTCGTTGCGCCCCTAATGTGCAACCTTATCCTCTACGTCCCTAAGCTGAAATCAAATCATGTTGTGTGAGTAGCTGACCTAGCCTGCCGATTATAACCTTCACCTGGAACTGGCTTACTACACTAGCTTATTGTGCGAGCGAGTGGAGTTTATTCACCCACCTATACAAGGTCTTCCCAGCCCCTACTCCCATAAAGAAAAAGAGTGAAAATCTTTCCGTGAGAGTGTCACCTTAGTTACAATAATGAATTTTATTTAGAAAATAAAAGGCCTTTCTACCTGTACAGAGAAGATTATGATTAACACAACTACCAAACAAGGAAGAAAAACCATCCTCACTAACTGAACGTAACTTCACTCTAATAGTGTTGCCCTCTAAGCCTGTTAGTTGCTCTATACTATTTTAGCCCATTAAAAGACGTTATAAACCAACATATCCAAAGATCTGAAAAGGTCACAACCCTCTATCACAACAAACAAGGTAGACCTACTTTCTTCGAACTTTTTGGCATGTATTGTCCCCTAACTATAGATCAGATCCACCAAATGATTAAGTGAATTTTGCACTATTGCACCTAAGTCATCGGACTTATCCACAGAGATCGTGATAATTTCTTTAGATGTGTTAAAGGAAATCCACCAAAGATAGGCAGATAGATAGACTCCTTTCCTGCTGCTAAAAGAGGGCAAGAAAGAAAATCAAATCTTGTTTTAACCAGCACTTTATTTTAGTATACAGGTACTAAGAATCTTCTCACTACCAACCAGAAGACATCATCTGGCTGGGTCTTGCCTGTATCAACAAAAAAAAAGCAAATAGAAACAACAACTAACTATGGCTCTTGGCCCATACTACGTCTTAGGCATAGAGGAGTTCGGAGCAACAAAGAAGGTTTAGACGATATTTTATTCCTAGGCTGCAGCAAGTAGATCAAGAGGTCGTTCGGCCCCTTGTTCCAAAATATTGGTGATATGTTCTCGTAGAATATTGCTCAAATTGACCTAGTCGCGGCGAGCGATCCCAGTTCGCGGCAGAGAACAAGATAGCAAGCGAGTGTGCCTTTCTTCACTTCTCTCCACCAAGCATAAAATTTTAAGGATAACAGTAGGTTTGTGGCTACCTAAGGAAACTCCGATTCGATCCTTCCCCCGGCTGGAAGGCATCTACCTCATCCTGATCACAAGGAGAAGTTCACCATGATGGGTACTTTTTTTTTTCCTTCCGGAAGAATGAAATACATAGGGGACCATCCTTTTGTGGCGGCATGCTCTTCCAATTTACGGATTCGAAGGGGGCCTTAGGCCCTAACATTTTTCATTTGTTGTGATAAGTATATCTTTTTTTCGGTTGAATAATCCATTCTCAAACTCTTTCATAAGTCAAGTAGGCGCTCCCTAACCGGTCGCCTTAGTAGCCTTGAAAAAAAGAACAGACGGTTTTAAAAACAAAAAATCTTCTGATTCATATCTTTCAAATATATATATAGGTTATCTTGACAATTTCATTACCTATTGATCTGAGGTACGAAGAGAAAGATCTCTTTTTTATGACTTCCATTTATTTTATTGATTCCGACCTGGAAAAGTCACCAGCCAGAGCCCTATTGATGAATGAAAGAAAGGGTTGTTGAGCCCTAGCCTTGTACGCCCACACCTGTGTAGAGTAGATCATTCAACACCTATGACTCAAACCCATTTTTAACCTATTGGTTTGTTTATCATGGGCGACCGAACGACTGCCTCCTAATTACTAGACCAACATGCTATAATAATTCCATAAACACCTAGCGAAGATATGGTAAAAAAATAAAATAGATTTATGTTCTAATATGACAATAGTGTACCATAAACAAAAGGTGCAACGGCCCAAGCAACCAGACTTAGCATAAATGTAGCCACTAGAGTCATTCTAAAAAGGGTGAATGACACACTACTCAATGAAATAGGTTCTTTTAGAATCAATTTCAAACCATCTACTATAGGTTGTAACAATCCGAATGATCCCACTACATCAGGACCTTTTCGACGTTGCACAAAATCCATTACTTTATGTTTAGCTAGCACTAAAAGGCTCTCATAGTAGAAGTTTTAGAATCATTCCAAGTATTTCCACTGGAGTAGCTATGTAGGTTTTCAATTTTCTATTCACTCATGATCTTTATGGTTGATCCGATCATGATATTTAACTCATCCGCTGGCCTGGTTGACCCAATCAAGATATTGAAGGGAGGGATCTTTTTTAACAGTATGACCTAGTTGACCAAACCCTTTTGACTTCTATTCGGTAGTATACGCTTGTGGTCGACACCTGCAACAATGAACCATATTGATCACTCTATTAGAACGGAGACGACTCAACTCCACCTCATATCGACTCTTCTTCCCTTTTTCCAGCCCTAATTGGCTAACGAGGTTCTAATAAGAAGCCATCCAGGGCAAGCTTCCGCTTTAGTACACATGCTAGGCGGGGGCAGGATTGAAACCTACAATCTTTAACACATAAGTCTAGTGAGTTACCCAATTCCTCTACCCCACTTCTTCTCTTTATCCTCTTTCATTGATCTTTGAAAATAACTTGCATGTCTTAAGCATATAGCTAGCCTTCCTTGTGAGCCAAGATCAAACTCTTCTTTTGAGTATGATTGTTCCCTAGTCCCTACAGTGGTAGAACCTCGTGAACCAGGCGTATTTTTTTTGTGAACCTTTCTTCTCTTAATAAATTTCAAGAAATCATCTGAGTTTGTAAGAGACTTTCTTTTCTTAAAAATTTTGAAGCAGTACTACTCAACTGTAATCAGTTATACAATAGATTTCACTAGCATTCATCCACGCTTCCAACCATGAACCATTGAGCTACATGCACTCTCAACAAGTGCTTATCTTTGTTAAAGAGGTCTTTTAAACCCAGTTTTCATGCTAATGGGAGGGATACTTTAAAGAAAAGTCAAATGTGTTGTGTCAACAAAACCTTGTGGTTTAGAGCTTTACGTCAAAGTCAAAAAGAGATTAAAAAGGAGCTAGAGCAGTGTTGAGCAAAAACTATATAACAAAGTATACAAGTATATGCAAGGAGTAGGCAAGTGCACCTAATCGGTGGGTAGTACAACAAGTATTGTATCCACAAGGAAATTGGTCCTAACTTCCTAGTCTCGGTATTTAGTAGTTGTAATGTAAGCAGTAAAATGGGGTTTAGCCGGTGGCAAGCTTGATTGTGTTGGTTGAGTAATTTCAAGAACAACAAATAAACTAAAGGTGATAAGTTAATGGATTGGATGGAGAAGTACTTTGGGAATTTGGCAAACCCCCAAACTACCTAGATATGCTAGCAACTCTTCTTATGCCATAGTTGTCTTCCTAGAACAAAAATAATAACTCTCTAAACCCAAGATGAGTTGCTAGCATATCTAGGTAGTTTGGGGGTTTGCCAAATTCCCAAAGTACTTCTCCATCCAATCCATTAACTTATCACCTTTAGTTTATTTGTTGTTCTTGAAATTACTCAACCAACACAATCAAGCTTGCCACCGGCTAAACCCCATTTTACTGCTTACATTACAACTACTAAATACCGAGACTAGGAAGTTAGGACCAATTTCCTTGTGGATACGACACTTGTTGTACTACACCGATTAGGTGCACTTGCCTACTCCTTGCATATACTTGTATACTTTGTTATATAGTTTTTGCTCAACAAGTTTTTGGCGCCGTTGCCGGGAGATTGATTCCATCAATTTCCCTAGTTCCGGTATTTTTAGTTTTTGTTTGTTTGAAGTTTAGTGTTCTGTTTTCTTTGATTGTGTTTTCGTTTTTGTTGTTATATCCTATCCTTGTTTATATTTTCTATTACTAAGTTGTAGTGCTGGTTTTTCTTGTGATTGATTAGGTACCTTGTGTCTCTTCTGTGTATGCCAAACACTCGGTCTAGTAGCTCCCCGCTTGCTAGTCCGAGATCTGAACTTGAGCGCACTCTTAGAAGACGCATAGGAATTTAAACATGGCGGATGGAGAGCACGCAGAAATTGAGAATAATGGGCAGCAACACCGAGCTCTCTCTGATTACTACCAGCCGGACACCGAAGGGAGGCCTTCGGCTATAGTCCTCCCAGTATTGACACCAGAGGAAGCGAGACAATGGGTTTTCAAGACACTTCATTACCGCAGTCCGGGACTTAGGAAAGTTCAGTGGAGCAAATCCAGATGACGCTCCGAACCACCTAAGTCTCTTCCTTGATTTTTGCAATTCCTTGGGAAAGACGGTAAGGTAAAAGAGAGAATCCGATTGCAGCTTTTCCCCCATTCCTTATCCGACGCCGCATCAAGATGGTTTAGAAGCTTACCGTCCCAATCAATCCAAACATGGGCACAAATGGCTCAAAAGTTCCTTGCTAAATACTACCCGACTAGTAGGACGAGGCAACTGATTGGAGAAATTAATACATTCTACCAAGAGCCCGGAGAAACCTTGTACGATGCATGGGACCGGTTCAAGGATATGTTAATGATTGCTCCCACCATGGGTTGGATGATCAATCGTTATGCCTATCTTTCTTTAATGGGCTTGACGATGCGAACCGTTTGCTTGTGAATTCATCCTCGGGAGGTAGCTTCATGGATAAGTCCCCTGAAGAAGGAATGGCACTTCTTGAGACAATGACTAGCAACACGAGACAATGGGCTAGAAATAAGGGAAGAACTCCAAGAGCGGCCGGTCTACTTCATGTCGAACCAGCCGATCATCTTTCCGCCCAAATATCCTCACTCACAAAGATGGTGGAGAAGCTTGCTACATCCCAAAAAGAGAATGCAAAATCTGTAGCTTCATCATCTTCTACTTCAGCCACAGAGGGGTGTGCTATATGTGCGGGTCCCCATGAGACCCATTTTTGTGAAGGAAGAAGTTACATCGAGGGACAGAAGAGGATGTAAACTTTGTTAGCAACCGCCCCAACTACAACTATAACAACAACAATGCCCCATGGAGAAATCATCCTAATTTCTCATGGAGGAACAACGATTCCACCCAAGGAGGACCGAGTAATATTTCCAACAACGATGGGGTTATAAACCTCAAGGGCCACACCAACGAAAAATTCTCAAATGGGGTATCGACCTCAAGGTGGCCCGCCGGGATTTAGACCACAACAACAACAACAACAACAACAACAACCATCCTCCTCCTCTTCTGATGGTAACTTGGCTAGAATGGAAGCCATGATGCAAAACATGCAAAATATGACGATGAACTTCATGACTACCGCCCAAACTAAGTTCACCGAGCAGGAGGCCTTCAATGCCAACCAGATGACATTTAATCAGGGCCTTAAAACTCAGATTGATCAAATCTCAACAACTTGCTCAGAGACAGCCTGGCACTCTCCCAAGTCAACCGAATCCTAATCCAAGAGAACAAGCTAAGGCAGTTACTTTGAGGAGAGGTAGGCCCCTAGAAGATCCCTCTCCCCAAAATGAAGTTGATGACCAAGAGAGAGCAGAATCAAGAAAATCAAGAAATCAAGGGAAGACCGAGAGACATCTGAGGAAGTTCAAACTCCACAGAAAAATACTTCCAAGGAGAAGAAGTCTCCTGAATCATCTCTCTCTCCCTCTCTTGCTAAACATCTCCCTCCACTTCCTTTCCCGAATAGGCTCAAAGAAAAGAATTTAGATGAGCAATTTGGGAAGTTTTTAAGTATTTTCAAGAAATTGACAATTAACATTTCTTTTGCTGATGCTTTGAAACAGATGCCCATCTATGCAAAGTTTATGAAAGACATTCTCACAAACAAGAGATCTTTGCTAGAATCTGAAACGGTGCATCTCACTGAAGAAATTTCAGCGGTCCTACTAAGGCACCCTCCTCCAAAGCTTGGAGACCCGGGTTTGCCTATCATCCCTTGTTCTATTGGTGATTTTAATTGCGGTAGTGGTCTATGTGATTTAGGAGCTAGTATAAATCTCATGCCACTTTCAATTTTAATAAACTTGGGATTGGTGAGTGCACACCTACTACTGTGCAATTGCAACTTGCTGACAGGTCTCTGGTGTTTCCGAAAGGAAAAATTGAGGATTTGGTAGTGACTGTGGGAACCTTTGTTTTCCCGCTGATTTCATAGTGATTGACATGGAAGAGGATGTCAAGGTCCCTTTGATTTTGGGCCGTCCATTTTTAAGAACTGCCCGGACCTTGATAGATGTGGAAAAAGGGAAGATTATTTTGCGTCTTCATGATGAAAAGCTTGAGTTTGACATGTCTAAGATAGTGAAAAGACCCGCGCATGCGGAAGCTATTTTTGCATTAGACATTGTTGACTCCATTTTGCAAAATAATCCACCCCCTCATTCTAATTATGATGCTCTGAGTTTTGCTTTGTTTGAGTCTGATGATGAACAGGAGATGGATCCGGAGGTGAATGAAATGGTAGCTGCTTTGGACAGAGCTCCAAGATACTTCAGAACGCATTACCCACCACCGGAACCACTAGAGAGAAGCGAGCAAAGAATACCTCCTTCAGTAGAGAAGCCTCCCACCGTGGAGATGAAACTTCTACCTTCTCATTTAAAATATGTTTATCTGACTGAACCTTGTGATCTGCCTGTCATTATCTCCTCCTCCCTCACAGGTACACAAGAGGACAGTTTGTTGAAGGTTCTTCGAAGCCACAAGGGGGCAATTGGTTGGACCATCTCCGATATAAAGGGTATCAATCCCCACTTCTGCACTCATCGAATTTTCATGGAGGACAACTACAAGCCACTTGTTCAACCTCAAAGGCGGCTCAACCCGAATATGAAAGAGGTAGTTAAAAAAGAGGTCCTGAAGCTACTTGACTCCGGGATCATCTACCCCATATCCGACAGTCAATGGGTGAGTCCGACCCAAGTGGTACCAAAGAAAGGAGGAATCACAGTGGTGTCAAATGAAAGGGTGAGTTGATCCCCCAAAGAACAACAACCGGTTGGAGAGTGTGCATCGACTACCGGAAGTTGAACACTGCTACAAGAAAAGATCACTTCCCCTTGCCCTTCATCGACCAAATGCTAGAGAGGTTAGCCGGGCAAGACTTTTATTGCTTTCTTGATGGCTACTCGGGGTACTTCCAAATCCCCATAGCCCCAGAAGATCAAGAGAAGACCACCTTCACATGCCCTTATGGAACGTTCGCATATAGAAGAATGCCCTTCGGGCTATGCAATGCTCCCGCAACATTCCAAAGGTGTATGATGGCCATCTTCTCCAACTTTATTGAAAAAAGCATGGAAGTTTTCATGGACGATTTCTCGGTCTTTGGGCTCAACTTCGACTCTTGCCTAGAGAACTTGGACGCCATTCTCTCCCGATGTGAGGAAACCAATCTAGTACTCAATTGGGAGAAATGTCATTCATGGTGAGAGAAGGGATCGTCCTCGGGCACAAGATCTCCTCCAATGGGATTGAAGTTGACCGGGCCAAGGTCGAAGTCATTGAGAAGCTACCACCACCCACCTCAGTAAGAGACATTAGAAGCTTTCTTGGCCATGCCGGGTTCTACAGAAGGTTTATCAAGGACTTTTCCAAAATCTCTAAACCTCTGTGTGATCTCTTAGCCAAAGAGGCAAAGTTTGAATTCACTGAAGAATGTCTGCAGTCCTTCAACACTCTCAAGGAGTGTCTTATCACAGCCCCGATAGTTGTGTCACCAGATTGGAGTCTCCCTTTGAAATAATGTGTGATGCAAGCGACTATGCAGTGGGGGCAGCCCTATGTCAAAAAAGGGAGAAGATTCTGAGAACTATATACTATGCGAGCAAGACACTCAACGATGCTCAGAAAAACTATGCCACAACCGAGAAGGAGCTTCTGGCGGTTGTCTTTGCATTAGATAAGTTCCGCTCTTACCTGTTGGGAAGTAAGGTGATTGTGCATACAGACCACTCAGCCTTGAAATATTTGTTTACCAAAGAGGATGCTAAGCCAAGGTTGTTGAGATGGATTTTGTTGCTGCAAGAGTTTGAGATCGAAATCCGAGATAAACCGGGTGTGCAGAACGTGGTGGCCGACCACCTCTCTCGCATGGAAGTGCCCGATGAAGGTGTGCCTATAAATGAGTTCTTTCCGGATGAGACTGTTTTCGCAATCAAGGAAGCTGATGATCCTTGGTATGCTGATCTCGCAAACTACTTGGCTAGAGGAGGAGTGGTGCCCCATAACTTAACCTACCAGCAGAGGAAGAAATTCTTCGCTGACTCGAAGTACTACTTCTGGGATGATCCTCACCTCTTCAAGACCTGTGCTGATGGGGTGATACGGAGATGTATGCCCTGCATGAAGTGAAAGACATTCTCACCCACTGCCACTCTCTTGAAGTGGGAGGGCATCATGGGCCGGCAAGGACCGCAGCAAAAGTTTTACAAGCCGGTTTCTTTTGGAATCCTTACACAAAGATTGCCATGACTTTGTTGCCTCCTGTGACCGCTGTCAAATGATGGGCAACATCTCCCGAAAACATGAAATGCCTCTTAATGTGATGCTAGAGGTTGAACCATTTGACTTGTGGGGAATAGACTTCATGGGACCCTTCCCTTCCTCCTGCTCCAATCTCTTTATCCTCGTAGCTGTGGATTATGTGACCAAGTGGGTGGAGGCCGTTGCCTCTCCCACAAATGATGCTAAGGTGGTGACCAAGTTCCTAAGAAAGAATATCTTTACAAGGTTTGGAGTGCCAAGAGCAATCCTTAGTGATGGGGGTTCTCACTTCTGCAACAAGCAATTCGAAGCTTTGATGGAGAAGTATGGAGTGAGACATAAGGTCGCTCTACCTTACCACCCCCAAACTAATGGACAAGCCGAGGTCACTAATAGAGAGCTGAAATGGATCTTGCAGAAAACGGTAAATTCTTCAAGAAAGGATTGGTCTTTAAAGCTTGATGATGCACTGTGGGCGTACCGAACAGCTTACAAGACTCCCATTGGTATGTCCCCTTACCGTCTTGTCTACGGGAAAGCTTGTCACCTACCGGTCGAACTTGCACATAAATCGTATTGGGCTGTAAAAGCGCTCAATTACGACCTCAAGAGTGTTGGAGAAAAGAGAAAGTTTCAGCTGACAGAGTTAGAAGAGATCCGGGAAGAAGCATATGAGAACAACCGGATCTACAAGGAGAAGACAAAGCGATGGCACGATAAAATGATCCTAAAGAGAGAATTCCATGAGGGAGATCGAGTCTTACTCTACAACTCTCGGTTAAAGCTATTCCCAGGTAAGCTCAAATCTCATTGGGCCGGCCCTTTCTCTATCACTAAGGTGACTCCGTATGGTGCTGTGGAGTTAAGCAACACAAAAGGTGGAACCTTCATGGTTAATGGTTCGAGGCTTAAGCATTACGTGGGAGGTGACATTAAACGGGTAGAAGCTCGTCCTATCTTCCTTCGGGAACCAGGTTTCATCTAAACCTTACTATGGTCTAGCCAAAGACCTTAAAAAGAAAGGCGGCTTTCCGGGAGACAACCCGGACTATTGTCACTTTTACCTCGTAGTGTTTTCTCATTTGAGTTATGCTAGTTAATTGCTCATTTGTGCTTTGTTTAGTGTTTGTTTTGGGTGTTTTTGCGTGTTGAATCTGTTTGTGATTGTTGATAAGTGTCGTGGGCAAGAAAACAAGCATTTTGGTGAAATTCTGGTCTCGACCGGACTTGCGACCGGACTTGCAAGGTCGGTCGAATCCCAGATTTCAAACCCCGAAGCTACTGACTTCGACCGGACTTGCGACCGGACTTGCAAGTCGTCGGTCGGGGTGAAAAAAATTCGAAATCACCCCTACTGGAATCGACCGACCATGCGACCGGACTTGTAAGTCCGGTCGGGTCAAAAATTTTGAAAAAAAAAAGAGTAAAACGGTGCGTTTTGAAAATTATTCAATCCCTCTTCTTCCTTCCCTCTCCCGACCGCCATTTCCTCATCGAGCCCGTTTCCCTCTCCCTGCGAATCCCCTCTGCGCAACCCAGCACCAGCACCACCACTCCACCACCGCGCCTGCCTTCTCCGACGCCGCCTCTGCCTCGCGCCGACGACCGCCGCCCCGCCGTGCTTCTCCGACCACCCCGCGCCAGCCAGCACCAGCACACCACACCCCCTCTCTCAATCCGAGAACCCTAACCCCCAAATCGACTCCCTTGTCGATTTCTAGCCCCAAAATTGTCATATTTTTGCTCCTTTCCACTCCAAACACATCAAGGTACTTGTTCCTAGCCTTATTTATCAATTTTCGAAGATTTTGACAAAGTTACATTTTCGGCTACATTACAATCGAACCCAACAGAGCCTTGGGTGTGACATTTTAATTTTGGCAAATTTGTGCATTTGGATTGTGTTAAATACTTCATTAGGGACTTTGTGTGGTTTGGAGATTACAAATGTGAAATTTGGCGGTTCTGAGCATATATTGGTGATTTCATGGCTTAACTTGAATACTGTTGGTTAGCATTATCCAAAGATGTTTTAATTTATACTACTTGCCTTGTGAATGATGCTGGATGCCTAAACTTCATTGAGCCTATATTGGTTGCATTTTGTGGTTGCGAGTTGTGACACCTAACTTGTGAAACCTTGATAATTTGGTAGTGTGCGTGGTGGAGAGTTCTCATTTTGCTTGACATTGTTAGTCGGATACTTGGTGAACTGTGTGGCACACCTTCTGGTGAAATTGAGGAGGTTCTTAGAACCGAGGAATGATAGAAAAACAGGGGGGACTCTGGCAAAATTTTTCCACGAAACTGTCATTTCTTTGTTCTTAGTTGTTTTCTAACCATTTAATGGTTGTTTCTTTTTGTTGTTTCTATTTTGCCTTTTCTTTTCTTTTCTTTGTTTGCAGCAACATGGCCCACCGACAACGCCGTGCTAGGAGGAACCAAGCTGCTCCAAACCTGGAACTCGGCCACCCCGTTGGCCTACTCGATGGCGTCTTCATCAATGAAGAGGCCCGACGTTGGTTCACCTCCCCCAAGAGACGGGAGATTGTTTCGGAGCGGCCGGTGGATCCGGCTCTGATTGAGGACCTCGAGCTCCGGCCCCACTTCGACTTTCTGGGCTGGAGCTGTGTGCTCACCATGGGTGGCCAATACCACCCCGCTCATCATCAAGAATCTATGCGAATGCGGTGGTCAGCAGGCAGCCGAAGGAGATCACTTCTGTGGTCAGTGGCCGTGCCATAGCCATCCGTCGGTGCATGTGCACCAGTTCTTTCAGCTGCGCGATGATGACCTCGACCACCACTCCATCATCCACCCGGGCGACCTCATCGCCAGCCGCCACCGCTACCTTGCCGACCTCCCGGTCCAGACACGTAGAAAAAAACCAGGCCGGGACGGATGTTAGACAAACGATGACCCACAACATGGTGAGCTGCCCGTGAAGAGGGCCATTCTTGCGATCCTGCTTCATAATGTCATCCCTCGCGACAGCAGGGATCTCACCTCCAGGGACTGTTTTCTCATGGACTATGTGGTAGCCCCAGACCCCGAGAAGGCGATCTCCTTATCCGATCTCATCTTCGCCCACATCTGTCACATCATTGCGAAGAAGGAAACCCATCACTTGGGTTTTCCTTACTTCTTGGAGATGCAGTTGGTTCGCTGTGGCGTGCGACCCGGAGCAGATGAGGTCGCCAGCATCCCCGTGGACCCGATCTGTGACACTACTATGCGCAAGATGGGCTTCTATCGTGATGAGGACGGGTGGCACAAGACGACCGCCGAGCATCGACAGCGCCGGGGTACATCCTCCTCTTCCGGTGCCTCCTCCTCCACTGCTGCACCTGGGCCGTTCCTCGCTCTACCACCTCCACCCCCGACCGGAGCGCTGACCCCGGAGCAGCTCGCGCTGTTCGAAAGGCAGATGGCCGACCACCGGCGTCTCATGGAGGAGCACCAGCGCCAGATGGAGGCCTATTGGCAGCACGTTCGCGAGCATGGTGGTGCACCCCCCAGTAGCCATCTTCTGATCCTGGGATGTTATGCTTCTGTTTTTATGCTTTTCTTTCTGTCTCTGAATTACTTGTTAGGCTGTTAGACCTTGTTCAGATATTTGTGATACTTCTACTTTACGCTACTCTTGTGCTATGGTGCTTTACGCACCCTGTTGACTACTCTGCTATGGGACCCCTGTGTGGGACCCCCTTTAAACTATCTAACTTCGGCCTCAATGCGCATTCACTCGAATCCATGTTGCGCCTTGTTTATTTGGTTTTGCATTGTAGATATCTCAACTGAACTCGACAACATCCCAAAGTGAGTTAGGTGACATTCCAGAGAGCCTCTGGTCCATTTGTCTTAGGCCATACGACTCTTCCTCACGGAGCTAGCGCTTACCTGCATATGCACACTGGCAAGTGTGGGGGAAAATCACCAACACATCTTTCTCAGGGGAGTATTAGTTCTTTACACTTAACCACTCAATACAATGCAACACTTTTTCTGCTTACTTCATGCCAAGTGATACCCAAAGGTCTTCTGTTATTTCTCCCATCTGCTTTTATTTGAACAATGAGGACATTGTCCCATTCAAGTGTGGGGGAGACGACCTTTGGTGCACTAAGTCAATTTCCTCATAATTATCTATAGCTTCATTTGGGAGTTATGTTTATAGTAAGCAAGTTTTTCTTTGAATTCTTGGAATTTTCCACCGAACTTTTTTTTTTAAAAAAAAAGGTTCTCTCTTGAGGAGCACTTATGTGCGGTGCAATCATAAATCCATTTCGTGATGAATTTTTTCTTGCTTAGGGGTTCCTTCTACCTTCTTATCTAGGGATTGCTAAGGGGTGCTTCCTTGTGAAAAAAAAAGGGACAAAAAGGATCTTGAGAGACACCATAGGTAACCAACAAATGAGAGATGAGTGTTCATTGAAGCAAGGCAAAATGCCAATTTACCTCTTCTCATCTCTTGTTGCAAAAGTGAATCAACTGCAAATCTCTTTTTTTCCTTTTGTTTTCCCTCAATGCCCATTCTTGAGAGAAGTTGGCCATGGTAAAAGTTCTCCAAGTTCCATAATCTGTAAGAACTCGGAAGCACTCTAGATCATACCCCGAAACTCTATATTTTCATTTACCCTAAGCACACCCATGTCATCATGAGAAGGTTGGTTGCACTCCTCTTGAGGTTTTTCACAAATTTTGCTCACTGAAATTCAAGAATTCATTTAAATACTTGCTTGCTTTAAATGTTCCTTCTTGTTGTGAGTCCTTAGCTAATTTTGCTTGAGGACAAGCAAATGGATAAGTGTGGGGGAGTTGATAAGTGGTGAAATAATGCTCTCTCAAGGTCTTTATTCGTCGTCATTTTATTTGGCGCATGACTTATTTCACCACTTATGGAGTATTTGTGTGTTTATTAGTGATCTTACACCTTTGACATATTCGAATAGGTAATTACTCGTTTGAGTACATTTCAAGAGCTTAATCTGAGTATGCATCATTGTTCGAGCATCTCGGGAGGGATGCCAAAGCCAATGGGAAGCATCGGGAGAATTCCGGCATAAAAGAAGGACATTCTGGGGCCGACCGGACTTGCGACCGGACTTGCAAGTCCGGTCCGGCTCTGTTCAAATCGTCCCAGAACTCACTGGAATCGACCGGACTTGCGACCGGACTTGCAAGTCCGGTCGAGCTTAAATCCCGTCACGTGCTCCGCGCTAAAAAGTGTCCGACCGGACTTGCGACCGGACATGCAAGTCCGGTCGGACGGAAATTTTTGCCAGAAACTGCTGTTAAAAGACTACATTCTGGGACTCTTTTCTCATCATCCAACACACACGACTACAACCCTAAAGAGAGGAGAAAGAACGTGAAAGAAGAGAAGAAAGAAGAGGAAGAAGAGGAAGAAGAGAAGAAGGAAGAACTCACCTTCTCCAAAGCTTCCAAGCTTCAACAATGGCTTCTTCTTACTCTTTTCTAGTTTTTCTTTCCTCTATGTTTGAGTAGTACCCCATTGTGCTTTGGATGGGTCTTTGAACCCAAACCCTAGATTTTGCTTGTGAATCTTTATTATGCCTTAATATAGTTGTTTCTCTCTCAATTATCTTTCAATGTTCTCAAATTGATCTCTTGAGTGCAGTTGTGGTGAACCCAAACTACAATTTGGTTTTGAGTTAGGGTTTGTGACCAAATTGAGAGAGAACTCTTGATTTATGCTTCTAGGATTAGTGAGCATAATTTGGAGCTTTGTTCTAGAACTTGCTTAGTGCTGCTTAGTGAGTTTAGTCCTAATTGATTTTGAAGGCTAAAATTAACTAAGTAAGAATTAACTCATCTTGGGTTTAGAGAGTTATTATTTTTGTTCTAGGAAGACAACTATGGCATAAGAAGAGTTGCTAGCATATCTAGGTAGTTTGGGGTTTGCCAAATTCCCAAAGTACTTCTCCATCCAATCCATTAACTTATCACCTTTAGTTTATTTGTTGTTCTTGAAATTACTCAACCAACACAATCAAGCTTGCCACCGGCTAAACCCCATTTTACTGCTTACATTACAACTACTAAATACCGAGACTAGGAAGTTAGGACCAATTTCCTTGTGGATACGACACTTGTTGTACTACACCGATTATGTGCACTTGCCTACTCCTTGCATATACTTGTATACTTTGTTATATAGTTTTTGCTCCAAAAAACTTGTTCGGCAAAATAGTGGTGAGACTACTCTGCTAACTATGGGCAGTGAACCCAATCATTGTAGTACAACAAGGTCGTATCCACAGGGACTTCGTAACTGTCTAGCTAATTATAAGCTTAGTAAATGTGCAAGAGGATATATACAAAAGTGCATAAATGTAAATGGGGTTTTGGGATTTTAGTTGATAGATGGAAAATAAAGGAAAGCACTAAAACTAGACTAACTAATCTAGGATAGGTGTAGCTCGGGATGGATATTTGCACCCGTCCTCCCTTTACTACCAATGGTCAATTCTCGAACTCATGGCTAAACAACGGGAACGCTAAACTAACTAATATCCTAATCAAGGTCTACTAATCCTAACCAACAGAATGGAACCTGGTGGATCTTCCAAGTACCTAGTCAATTGATGGCATTAAGCAAATTCCCCTTAAGTTGCAGTGTAGTCTAATCTCGAAATCCTCGATATTAGAATGCACTGATTCAGTCCTCACGGTCTAGATTTCTATCTCAGAATCACATGTTGACAGAAATCCACAATAATGCTCAACTAATCGGTAGGCCAAACCAACCAGTTTAACACATAGTGCTAATTAATCAGCAACCTAGAATCTATCTCAGAATCTCATTTCAACAAATTCAAGGCAAACCAACCAATTTCACACAAAGATAACAAATTGGGCAAAACCCTCAACAAATCCCCAAATCATGGGTGACAAGTTCAAGAGCCACAAACACACAATCGTTATCGGTATTCAGCACACGAACTGAAATAAAACCATAAACGAGTTCAAGAATCTACAACGGAGTTTAGGGATTTTGGGGCAAAATCCCCAAATCCCAAGCTACAAGGAGACTACTCAAGCATTGAAGCTACAAAGGAGAGAAAGGAGGAAGAAATAGCCATTAATGGAGGTGGTTGAGCTCTTGAATGAGGTGAGATCCTCTCCTCTTCCTTCTCTTCTCTTCTCCTCTCTTTTTCTCTTCTTCTATCGCCTCTACCGTCGCCTGGAGTCCAGGTCTCGACCTCCCTCCTCTTTCCTCTTTTTTCTGCTTTTAAAATCTGATTTCTGGGCAAATTTTACGACCGACCGGACTTGCGACCGGACTTGCAAGGTCGGTCGATTCCAGTAGCTTGCAAAAACGCAAATCTGGGCAAAATTTCGACCCGACGGACTTGCAAGGTCGGTCGGAGTCAGTTAAACTTCAAAACGCTGTATCTTCTTCGTTTTAACTCCGATTTTGGATCCGTTTGCGCCCACGCGTTCCTCTCTTCGTCTACTTTACTCCTAGCTATGTTAATCCTCCTGTCTTAAACAATAAATGTGTGAAACCCAATGAAACACAAAACTAGAGGAAACAAGCTAGAGTGGAGAAATGAGCATGAAAAGTGTTTGATTAAACATATGAAATACACCCCTAAAAACAGCTCATGTGGACACTCATCAAGCAGGCATGCTATGAATTGAAAATTCTTTAACTTAGGCTACACAAGCTTTAGCTGTTTGAATGTCCGTTCTTGGGAAGAGACCTTACTCGATGGCACACCTCACAAAAGTCCAACAAATTGGGAAGACAATCTTCATTAGCTCGCTAATTTTTGGATCTAGGCAATTTGAGAGTTCCTCCTCCTTTCACATGTTGTTCTATTTTATTACATTGGGGGTAAGAGCCTTGCTCATCAATTAGGCCTAGGCTTTTTTCTGACATTAGCAAGTATGATATGCTCTAGCGTTAAGACATTAGAGTCGAACCTAGAACCAGCAACGAGTGGAATGGAAATAATACCTTTTTTTGGATTGATTGGTCTATTAGGAGCGTAGGAAAGTTATGTATGTGGTTAGCATTCCACCTCCAAAACAAGTTTCTAATCACTCGGTGGGTCCAGGTCGAGTTATCAATGTATTTTATCAACTCAAGAATGGAGTTAATCAAACTGTGTAAGAACTGTATTAACAATCTCTCTCATGAAAGGACGTCAAGCATTATTCAAATTGGATTGCCTTTTCTAAAGATTCAAATCAAATATAGCGCAACTACTTCTTGCAAAATGAACATATGCAATCCCAGTCATGAAGAAGGAGTCCTGTCCTCTCTTCATTCCTTTATATGGGGAATCAAGTGCTTTTTCCCACTACCCAAAGTAAGGAAGTTCACTCCTACGTGAGGCCTCCACACAGGAAATCCTTTTCCAATTTCCTAGGAGGTAGGGTGCTATGTACGCGGGGGAACTCACACGTGCGGTTCTTAGGGGGAAGAGATAGTTTTCTCATCATATCCTAATAGCGTAATATTCGATATTACTAACATTCTCTATATAGTCAAGCTCTTATACAAATGTGTCATCATCATATATTCGGAATTCATAGACAAAACAGATTTCATATAATATCAGCAAAGGAAATTCAAATGCAGAGCTATGAGAGAGTTCATTTAATTTACTTCACTAGCTTTCTACGTCTTTTAACGGATAAAGAAACACAAAATCTCCCTCAACTGAAGAATGTCTAGTCCATACTGCTCTTCAAGATCTCCACAGGTTCTTAGATCGATCAGCTTACTGACCGGCACGGGGTTACGTATGGACCCACGCCTTCTTGAACCAATCTCACACATGACGCGCAATAAAGACCCGCATTTCCCTAATCAACAATCAGAAAGCATTTGCAAAAACCGGTGATCGTCTCCCTTAGAGCACCTGGGCAGAGCTTTTCGATCAACTATCTGACTTGAATGAAAGCATGAAAGACAGAATAGCAAAGAAAGCTATAAACAATATGATATGTTGGATTGAACGGATATAAGAAGAGAAGTAAAGAGTCTCTATAGTGGTGTAGTTGTTTGTTTCAATTCCTCTTCAAGATATCCAAAAAAAGTTAATATGCATACATTTCTTTCTATTCAAGAGTTCTGATTAATTAGCGAGTATGGTCTGTGTTAATGTTGAAGTTTTCCAGTTTCTTGGAATAAAGGGCATCTTATATAGCCCTTCAATGGGTCCTATTAATAGGTAAATTTTTTAGTTGTAGCAGTCTACTCATCCCTGCAACCGCATTTTTCATATCCCAAGTCTAAGTGCGCAGAGTTAAGCGCAACAATTAATTAAACTTCTTGGAATAAGGGAGTATGCCTTTGAAGAACTATTATTAGATAGAGTAGAGAATCCATTTTCTGTTTTCAATAAGACGCTCTTTGAAGATGCAAATGCAGAATCCACTTTCTATTTGCGTAAATCCACTACAAACCACTGCAACAATAGGTTGTCAGAATGAATCTTAGTGATACAAAATTTTTGCTCAAAACATTCTCTTACTGGTCGGCACTTTGATAGACAGTGAGGCTCTTTACAGGAGTGATCTTTCTCAGGTGGATAGATAGGATAGAAAAATTCGTTAGAATAGTCTTAAACTTATAGCTGAAGTAGCATGATATATAGCTAGTTGGCAATATTTGAAACCGGTTTCTCACTAGCGTCCCTTGTTGGACGTCAACAAGAATAGATGATCAACGATAGAAAATGAGAATCATGATCGCTACGCTACAGCCCGACTATCGTATGTTGCACGACCGCTGCTGAGAATCTGCTGGTATAGAATCCGGTCTTTGGAAGTTAGGGATGTAAGCGGAGTAAAGTAAACCAAATCCATTACGTGCAGAATAAGTGGTTTGTAAGGGGGACCGGTATGGGCCTATTAGGATATCAAGAATATTCCTATCAATTTCTTTCTTCACACCCAAAATATTCGACAACAATGATTACAGAGTGAAAGAACCCGGAAAATGGATATCGATGCGACGAATCGTCGTCTTTTCCTTGAAAATTTTGCACAAATCATCTTTATTATTTACTAAATATTAGTTTTCATATCCATGCTCATTCAAAAAGTAAGTAAGCAAAATGGAATCCAAGTCAGAATTAGGTCCTAACGCTTATTTTTAATTATAAACTAAGCAATGATAAGAGTAATCAATCATATTTTATAATTTACATTGATTCTTTAACGTTATGTCTTCATTTTCTCTACTTTAGAGTTTTATAGCTTCAATTTTCTAATCTTTACATATTATATAAACTTTAAATGGTATACATTGTTTGAACACCTAAGTACATTTTGTAATCTTTCATGTGATATTCTAATCTTAATAATTATCCGCTAAATAACCTCAAATAAATCTACATTAAAAGTTGTTTTAATAACATCCAGTTGCAATGTTCAAAGTCATGGTATTTTTGGATTATGAACTTTCTACTATTTTTGAGAACCTTTTGCTTCTTTATATTTTATTTAGATATAATTCACACTGATATGAAAACATAAACAATGAATTAAGGGTGCGTTCACTTCGGGGTAATCAGTAAAGGGAAACGGAATATTCCCTTTGTGGTTGTTTGTTTTATATTTTTAGTGATTCCGTTTCCCCCATTTCAAGTTTCAAAAAAACCCCCCATATCCCCTATTAGTGATTTCCCTCAAAATCCTAGGGAAAAAATTCCCTTTCCTCCCTCTTACCTCTCTCATCATCTTTTACATAAACAAATATTAATTTATATGGTATAAAATTTATATAAATACAATATAGTAAATGCATAATTTTCATAAATATTAATATACAATATTTTATCTAATAGAAATATAAATATATTTTATTTATAATTTATTTATATAATTAAATATGAATATAATATAATATATATTATATAAATATTTAATATATCGTTTAATTTTATAATTTAAAATAATATTAATATATAATTTATAATAATATTATATTTATTTATATTTAAAAAATGAACAATACTGTATATAATATCTATAACTCTCATTTACAATTTAACTATAATAAAGTTCTGAAATATAATATATATTATTAATAATTTAAATAAATATTAATCTATATAATCATTTATACATATTAGTTTACAATTTTAATAAATATGACAAACATGATATATAGTATATTAATATTAATAAATATTATTTACACTTTAGATGCTAGAAGATAAAATATATTTATATACATTTTTATAAAGGTAAAATTTTATATATATTATTATAATATGGATATATATATTATTTACAATTTAACTAATATTTTAAAATAATATTAATAATAGTATTATTTAAAATTTAATTCTATAAATAAAATTTTTAAATATATAGTTATTATAATTTATATAAATTTATTTAAATTTTTTACAATTTAAATATAAATATTATTATATAATATATATTAAATTTTTTATTTCTTAAATACTATAAAATTATATATTATATATTGACAAATTTAAAAATGTTATATATTAGATATATAAATTTTAATATTAATTTGATATATAATCTACATAAATATATATATATATATATATATATATATATCATTTATAATTTTAGAACTATTTATATAATGCTATATAATTTATCATAAATCTAATGTCACATAAAATTAGATAATATTGATATATAATTTTAATGTAATTAAGTATTAACACTTCTTGTTTGGAACCAAACAATAACAAAGACAATCATTGATAATTATTTCTATCTCCGTGTTAGAATCAACACAGACTTCTTGATTAGGGGGGTCCCTTTCCTTTTCTTTTCATTCCCTTTCCTGATTCCATTCGTTCGTCCTTCCTCGCCTCAAAGTGAACCCCCCACAAATGGATCGATAGCATCGTAGGATTGTACTATGGATCTAGAGTGTAGGATCGTAGAATCGTGCAATCAAATCGTGATCATGTGACGATCTTACACAATTCCAATCCTACCTTCAATCCGGATAATAGCTATGAATTCGGATCGTAAGATAGTAAGATGATAATTGTTGATTGCTCAAATCACCTCTCGGAGAGAGCAATAGTGTTTCACACGTTTTCCCACTAATTACACCTTGATATGATTACTCTCTTTATAATTTTTTCCTATTGTTATATTTCTGTTTTCTTCGACTTTAAACCATTATTTGAATTAAGGTTTTTACCGGGGTAAGCCTGACCTAAGGTGAATAGAAAAAGAACCAATAAATAGGATTGTGAATGTGTCTTAATTTAGGGTAAACATGGGATGGACCCCCTGTTCCTTGTAGAGTGAAGGAATCACTTTTACTAGAGGGATTCAGGGATTAATCACCTGTTACAATCTCCACGGAAGAACACACTAAATAGTGAGCCTGCAGAAAAAGACGGTCCATAGGCCCATGGTCTATATTGTTGACGTTGACGTGACGTTGACGTTGACATTGATTACTCTTTAATTACCTTGCAACTTTAATTTTGCCCTTTTTATTAAAAAAAAGATAAGAAGTTCCTTCGATTTTTTTCCTACTTTAAAATAACAGTCGTTCTTAGCTACAGTAAGTAGCTATCACTAGCTACAATCCCCATCCTCCATAAAGGCGCGCGCTTGTTTTGGTTTTTTTTTTTTTTTACCATAAAACTTAATTGTTGTAACTTTTATATATAGTCCAAATGAAAAAAATTATATCATTGTTCACTAAAATTCAAGCTCTTCAAAACAAGACCATTCATGGATATATTTTGACAACATTAAAAAAATTTATTTTTACATGTATAGTGCCCTGACATAAAAAATTTGTACAATGGTCATACCAACCTGTACAAATGTTCACTAAAATATTTACTCATCACGTAAAAACATGTACTTAAAAACATACAGAAGTCACATAAACCTGACGAATCACTAAATATGTATATTCTAGATTAAAACCCTGTACATAAAGAAAGAACATTGTACATACAGTCATACAAACATGTACAGCTGTAACACCCCTACTACGCACATAACTATACTTGGAATCGCAGCGGAAAATAAACAACTAAACGGTAACTAAACGATTGGTGCTACAATGCCGTCAACCACCCACGTGGCTAACAAGGCTGAATAAATACAAATGTACCGGTCTGATGATCAGACTCCCGAGCATAGAACTAACAACCATATATATACATCAACATAATACCGAGTGTTTACAAAATCCTTCACTGTATACCATCACTGTAATCCACCATAACAACAGTATATAATACGCCACGGGAGCACAGGCGCAACCCGGGCAAATCCAAAGTACTCCAAAAGTAAACTACTCTCTAGGATCTAGAGCCACTCTGCCTCTTCGATCCTCATCCTGCAATAAAAATATGGAGCCCCCGAGGGGGTCAGCACCTTTGCTGGTATGGCTAACGCGCAGCCCATCGGCTACCGGGATACGCGCAACCAATTGTCATGATGACATGATATTTATTTTAAAACACACACAACATACATATATAACATAACACAGGTATTGTACACATCATAACACACATCACAAACATACAATTCCTTTTAGGAAGAGAACCAACACAGTTAGTCCCCATTGAGAGCCTAGAGAATGTTGCCACGCTCATACTTAGCTCGTTACATAACTCGTTACCGTCCGGTTAGATTGAACGGTTAACTTAACACAAGGTGCCTCGGATATAGTGATCCAAGCACACCGAAACAAAACACATAGTATGCCCCTGTGGCCCGACGTGAGTCAGTAAAATAGCCTTGGTTAAGCTAAAGGGAAGGTTAGAAACCAAATTGGAAACTTAACCATAACATACAGAGAGAATCGAACCGGTTATGACATCGACTCCCATACTCACACGCGTGGCCGGAACAGACCGGACTCCTCACTTCCCCGTTAGCCCTTGTTAGTAGTTCATCATTGAAACAACACACAATTCACAATCATAGGTCAAGTCTTGTTAGACCCACACAAGGGAAGAGAGAGTCACACTTAACAACATAATAATATTTAACAACTGTAAACTCTTTACATGGTTTAATCTTACAAGTCATAAACACACAGAAAAAAACAACAACACAAGCCGGTGTAAACCGGTAGGCAACAGACTGCAAGAAAACCATACCTTGGTCCTTGCCTCGACTGATTTCCACCTTGAGAGAATCCTAAACACATTAGTAACGTCGGTTAATTATTTATTTAACTTCAAACTTACTAAGTATTTAACATGATTGTATGACATGTTTTAATGTCTATCTTACCTAGGTACCTTCATTATACACCCTAGGGTTAACTACATAAGTCACATTCTTTCTGTTTTTTTTTTTTTACAAGTTTTGGTCCGACCGGACTTGCCGACCGGACTTGTCCATGTCCGGTCGATTCCAGAGAGTTTTCTCCCTTCGGAAATTCACCCGACCGGACTTGTCGAGTCCGGTCCCATGTCCGGTCGATTCCAGTAACCAATCCGTACCAATTTTTCTACTCCGACCGGACTTGTAAGTCCGGTCCTATGTCCGGTCCATTCCGAAAGTTTATCCCTTTGTAAATTTAGCCCGACCGACTTGTCCATGTCCGGTCCTATGCCCGGTCCATTCCAGAAACTAATTCTCGCAGGGTAAACAGGTCCGACGCTTGCAAGTCCGGTCGGCCCACCCAAATCTATGTTTTCCTTTTTACATTCAACTCCAAACTTCACCCCATATAACCTAGTACTCTCTAACCTCATTTGGGTACTTTAAACAACAACTTAAGACTCTTTAAACACTCTAAACTCATTTTCTAATTCCTTAAGCTTTACCTTATTTTCTCTTTCACAAAATTCTTAATACTTACAATATTTTCTCCTAGTTTTGCAAGTGGTGTTTCATACCTAAGATAACTACTATCCCCAAAATGCTTTCTCCTTATTTTAACATCATCTCCCAAGCATCATCTCTCACAACTAACTCCTTATATTCATCTAACAATTCTTTTCCAAGTTTACACTTTCTCCTTATTACCAAAGTTTTGCCTAGGTATTTACCAAGTCCCTAAGTGGCTTTGGTACTTACTAAACCTCAAGATCATGTCTAAGTCCTTATTACACTCTAGAACACTTCCTAGTTTCATCAAAATTCCTTTAAAACTCATGAACTCCTTATTCATTTCCTACATTTTCAACTCACCAAACCTTATTAATACTTAGAACTTCTTACTTCTTACCTAAATTTTGGCATGGATTCCCCTAGAACATTACTAGGCCTAAACCTTTGCTTTCTCCATTAAACACACAAGACATCTAATCACCAGAACACTCTCAATACATCTTCACCAAATTCACACTACATTACAATAGTGCATAACTTTAAATTGCATGGCACTTAGGCCCTTAAAATGCATGGCTCTTAGGCCCTTAAAGTGCTTAAAAATCATAAACACTGAATTTCCACAATATATATGCCTTTAACCTGCAAATACATCAACACACACATATGCCCTTTACTAGTCTCTTGAGAACACTTTACTAAGTCTTTCACCATTTGCTCTTTAGGTAGTTTTATAAGCATTTATAAGCTCATTTCTCCTAAGGCATTAAACAACATTTAGTTAGTAGATTTACCTCTTTTTCCAAAACACTTCCTTCTTGATTCCTTACAAAACCGTATGGTATTTTGATTCCTTGTCAAGTTCTAAACAATATACAAACATTAAAATGAGTATTCAAGCTATAAGCTTCATCTCATTGTAAACCCTAATTTGACATTGTTTCAAAAACATTAATGTAGTTGTTTTACCTTGGTCTTTGAAGAGAGTTTTGGAATATATAACAAGAGAGGACTCCACCTAGTCCATGAAGAGTTGAAATGAAGCTAGAACAAGGTCACACAAAGAGCTATATCAATGTGTATTTTCGGTTAAGGTAATAACATGGAGGAAACATGATTTTTCTTTGAGATTCCTTACCTAGAAGCAAAGGAGATCAACAATATGTCAAATACAAGCTCAAGCTCCTTCAATGGTGGAACACCTTGGCACCGAAATGGAGTCCTTGGAGTTTTGAGAAGATAGGAATGAAGAGCTTGATGAGAGGAAGAGATTGGTGGTCTTTGTTTTTGATTTGGACAAGTGAGCTAGATTTAGCAAGTGGTCAAAGTTGGAGTTTCCATGGTGGTAGTAGTATTACCGAGAGAGAACAAGGAAGAAGGAAAAGAGAGGGTTTGAAACCGTGTGAATGAAGGAAAGAAATGAGAAGATAGGATTTTTTCTTTATTTTTATTGATATTTATGAAGTAAAAAGTAAGTTAATTAGTTTTCTTTACTTACTTATTATTATCAACTAAGGAGTGGTGAGTCACACACTTAGAAACCGGCCCCCTTTATTAGTATGAGGGTTTTTTAGTCTTTGTTTGTCAATTTAATTACTTAATACAACATATGTTATAACTAGCTTATAAAAGTACTATTCACCTAAACAAGGCACTTAGAAGTGAAATTTTTGATTTCCCACTATATAGCCACCCAAATGTGATACTATATAGTACACATATATATTTAAGAGTAATGATGGACATTTAGCCATTCAAAACTCATTTACAAGACAATTTTTCAAAAACGTGCTTTAAGACTTCTTAAAGCACATTTTGTGTTTTAACTTGTTTTCAAGCTTGGTTTTCTTTGGTAATTGGTTTAATAAGTTCATTAGTATATAAATGAGGTCTTGGTAAGCTCATTAGGTCTTACTCAAGTTTATCCCAAGCTTAGAGCACATTTTAGCTCTTATTGACTTTAAAGCACATTTGTGTTTCCTTTTGTTTAAATTTGTTTACTAAGGTTTCTAAGACTCTTTTTAGTCTTATTACACCATATTTAGGTGTTTAAACAACATAACTAGGTTTGGGTATTTCAATCTACCCCCCTTAAAAGAACTTTGTCCCCAAAGTTCATACTTCCACATAACTTAAACATTAGAACATGAGAACACATATTAACAACACTTCTATATCACATTAACAACATCTTACATCATATCGGACACATGGTCCAAACAACAAAACCACAACATCATTCAGACTCAGCGGTCTGTAACATTAACAACATGACAACCAACACAGACAATGTAACAAATACATGTCATACACATAACCGAAACGCCTACTCTACCCCCCTTAAATAGGGGTACGCCCCGTACCCTATACATACAAACACTAAGAAGTAAACAACGACGGGTACTTCGCCTTCATCTTATCTTCCAGCTCCCAAGTGGCCTCCTCAACGTCCTGGTTAGACCAGAGAGACCTTCACCAGTCTCACGACTTATGGCGAGTGTCTCGAGTCTTAGTGTCCAGAATCCGTACCGGAGTCTCCACTGATCGCATGGTCGGCTCTAAAGTTAGCCTTTCAGGCTGAAGCACATGAGACGGATGAGACATATACTTCTTCAACTGGGACACATGAAATACATCATGTACCTTGCCCAGCTCGGCGGGTAAGTCAAGTCTATAAGCTACCGGGCCGATCCGCTCCGTCACAACATAAGGACCCCACATACTTTGGGCTCAACTTGCCTTTCTGGCCAAAACGAATACTCCCTTCATGGGGGATACTCTCAAAAATACCTGATCGCCCACGGCGAACTCCAGGTCACGTCGGCGCACATCTGCGTACGACTTCTGTCTATCCTGAGCTGCTTTCATATTATCCTGATCTGGCGAACTTCTGCCTGAACTTGCTCAAGATACTCTGGTCCTATAATGACCGTCTCACTCGACTCATCCCAGCATAATGGCGTGCGGCATGGTCTACCGTACAATGCCTGGAAGGGAGACATCTTGATCGATGCATGATAACTGTTGTTGTAACTAAACTCGATCAGATGTAACTTATCAATCCAGCTGGTCTGAAAGTCAAGTGCACATGCACGTAGCATATCCTCAAGTGTCTGTATGGTGCGCTCACTCTGACCATCGGTCTGTGGGTGAAACGCCGTACTCAATTTCAGTTCAGTACCCAATGCCTCTCGTGTAGACTTCCAATATCTGGATAAGAATCTGGTATCTCTGTCAGATACAATCGTCTTTGGTACACCATGATGTCTAACAATCTCTTTATCGAATAGTTCTGCCAATCTTGCCACTTTCCAGGTGTCCTTCATCGGAATGAATCGGGCCACCTTGGTCAGTCGGTCAACTACCACCCAAATCATATTCAGACCTCCCCTTGTAGGCGGAAGCCCTACCACGAAGTCCATAGATATGTCATGGAACTTCCACTCCGGCACTGGCATTGGCTGCACCATACCACCAGGCCGTCGGTGCTCAAACTTGACCTTCTGACAAGTGAGACACCTCAACACATAGTCATTCACATCCTTTTTCATTCCAGCCCACCAGAAGTATCTTTTCATACCTTTATACATCTTTGAAGCTCCGGGGTGAATCGAAGTAGTAGAACAGTGGGATTCACTCAATATGCGCTCCTTCAGCTCAGCGCTACTCCTGGGTATACACAACTGCCATTAAGCCTAATCAGGTCATCATCGTGGAGTCTGAAGTCGTACTTCTGACCCTCGAATGTGCCATCAATAAGCTTCTGTCTAATCTCCATCATGTACTGATCCGTCATCTGAGCACTCCGCACCTCTTCAACCAAGCCAGTATGAGAGACTAGCGAATGGAGAGAGTGTGCTCGGCGACTCAATGCGTCAGCTACCACATTTGCCTTACCCTCCTTGTACTGTAAATTGATGTCATAATCATTCAGAAATTCAACCCACCTTCTTTGCCTCATGTTCAACTCCTTCTGAGTGAACAAGTACTTTAAACTCTTGTGGTCAGAATAATCGTCACACTTACCCCATACAAGTGATGTCGCCATATCTTCAGTGCGAAGACAATGGCCCCCAATTCTAAGTCGTGGGTAGGGTAGTTCTCCTCATGCTTCTTCAGCTGTCGGGAGGCGTAAGCCACGACCTTCCCGTGTTGCATCAACACACAACCCATACCCCTGCCTGATGCGTCGCAATAGACCTCAAAACCATCTGGACCGTCTGGTAATGTCAGAACCGGTGCAGATGTCAGAGCATCCTTGAGACTCGTGAAAGCCCTCTCACAGTCGACTGTCCACTCGAATGGTGCATCCTTCTTCATCAAGGAAGTCATCGGCTTCGAGACACTGGAGAAGTCCTTCACAAATCTATAGTAACCTGCCAGACCGAGGAAGCTCCTGATGTCGGTAACTGTCTTCGGCCTAGGCCAGGTGCGCACTGCATCTATCTTTGCCGGATCAACAGCGATCCCGGCCTCAGAAATCACATGTCCAAGGAATGATACTTGGTTCAACCAAAATTCACACTTAGAAAATTTAGCATACAACTGATTCTTTCTCAATGTCTGCAATACATCTCTCAGGTGGCTTTCATGCTCACCTCTCGATTTCGAATACACAAGTATGTCATCGATGAAGACTACCACTGATTTGTCCAACTGATCTTGGAACAAACGGTTCATTAAGTCCATGAACTTTGCTGGTGCATTTGACAAGCCAAACGGCATAACTGTGAACTCATAATGCCCATACCTAGTTCTGAAGCTGTCTTTTCGATATCACTGTCACGGATGGCAATCTGGTGATATCCGGAACGTAGGTCTATCTTGGAGAATACTGATGCTCCCCTTAAGCTGATCAAATAGATCGTCGATGCGTGGTAAAGGGTAACGGTTCTTCACCGTAACAGCATTCAGCTCCCGATAATCAATACATAGGCGGAGGCTACCGTCCTTCTTCTTCACGAAGAGGACCGGCGCTCCCCATGGTGACACACTAGGGCGGATAAAGCCCTTGTCGAGTAGGTCTCTCAGCTGCTCCTTGAGCTCTGTCATCTCTGCTGGAGCCATACGGTAAGGTGCTTTCGCAATGGGTCCGGTGCCCGGAACTAGATCAATCTCAAACTCAACCTCTCGTGCTGGCGGCATGCCCGGCAGTTCCTTAGGAAATACATCAGGAAACTCCGACACTACCGGCACATCTGGGCTAAACTCAGGGTCTCTCTCTATGTCCTGGACATAGCAGAGGTATACATCACTCCCTCGTCGTAACTCGTGATACATAGCCATGGCGGTGATGATCTGAGTCGAAGGCTCCCTGGGCCTCTGGCGGTAAGATATGGTAACCCCAGATGGACTCCGAAGAAGCAGTCGATGCTCGGCACACAGGATTCTGCCCTTGTGCCGCTCCAACCAGTTCATCCCGACAATCACATCAAAGCCTAGTCCGTCGAACTCTATCAAGTCGATCGGAAACTCTTCACCCCTGATTCGAACAATAGCACCTCGGTAGTAGCGGGTACATCTGATCCGCTCTTTCGACGGGAGAGTGACCACGAAGTCTGGCATCTCTTCACCGTCTAACCCCAGCCTCTTCGCAAATGATAGCGAAATGAATGTGTGTGAGGCTCCAGAGTCGAACAAGATCGATGCATCCACGCCATTCACTGGAAGGTACCGGTGAGGATTGTGCCGCTCTTGCCGGCTTCTGCCTTATTGCAGACACTCAGTATACCTCCCGTTCCGAGTGCACAGCCTAATTCATTGGCAAACTAATAAGTATTGGGTAACAACACGTTGATATACTCCAAAACACATTCCTTTATTCATTAACACACTCCTTTTTACAACATTCATTGGCTTATACTGTCGCCATGATTCACACTTACAACATCCTTAATACATACTGGTTTGTCACATAATTATACAAGGCTTAAAACTGTCTGAAGGTCAAATTCAAACGTCCGGGTTTCATGTGTGTGGCATTGATCACTGCCGACGGTGCGGTATTCAGTTTGATCTTTCTGATGCCATGGTATAGCATCCTTGATTGCCCACCCATGATTAGTACATCTCCCGATTTCAGCAGTAGCTTCTTTGCGAGGTCAGCACGCTTCTGCTCGCCATACACAAACACTGCGGTATCACCAATGGACCAAGACACCACGGGTACTCCCTTACTTAGAGACTCGGGTGACTCGTCCTTGTCTTGGTGTATACCTAACCGTCCACCTTTCTGGTAGAAGTTTACAATGCATAGATCTGCTTTTACACTTGGAATTGATTCCGTTTCAACTTGCTGAGCAATTCCCACGGCGTGGTTAACGACCGCATGGAACTCCTCTGGTATACTTGATACTGTTGCTCCATCTTCAGCTCGCACTTCTTGATATGACTTGGTGTAAGGGTTCCAGTCCTTACCCATGCACATCATCTTCAATTGCATCCTTGCTCCGTTCGGGTATTCGGTGTGTAAACCCTCCTGGTTTTGCTCCAAGTTCGTCGCATCGTCTGATGATATGGATTTGTGCCTCCGGTGTCAGGTATCCATTTAAGAGTATCATACCTGGCTGGATACCTGACATTGCTCCAACGGAAAGTCGGTGATGTTGATGGTGGTTTCTTCAGGGTTTGGTGTGGGTGGGATTGGATAACATATATTGAAAGTTCCTTTAAGTTTAGAGTACTCTAATTAGGTAAATCTCACACTATACTTTATTTATTCACTCACATGGTTGTTTATTTAAACTCACTCACACACATGCATGAAATGCGGTATGCAGACACTTATTACATTCAACAGTTTAGGCGGTACCTGGTCTAGAAGAGGGCCCTGGCGCCTCAGACCGGTCCACCACATTCAGGGTGGCCTTGTTGGACCCCGACCCCTTCCCCTTCTGGGACTCTGTGTACCTCTGATCTGGGGGTGGCTGGTTCGCCGTCTTCTGGCCATCGGTGGTCGCAGTGGCCTTACCCTTCCATTGCCCCTTGGGCCTGAAGTTCCTACTGTTCGGGTTCTGCCAGCATTCATGGTCGCGGTGACCCATCTTCTTACAGTACCGGCACTGAACATCGTTACCCTTGCAGTCCTTGCCGGGGTGGTCTCCGTTGCACCACTTGCAGTAATAGTGGCGCTCCGGTCCAGAGCCCGTGCTAGCTGCTATCACAATACACAATCAATACTTGTTCACAACTTATTAACATATACTCTAACTTATCACACAGATTAGACAATTACCCTTAGGTGGGTAAGAACGTAGGGGCTTGGCCGCATACGCATAGGTGAGCTGCAGAGGCTCCTCAGCAGTGGTGGTCTGGGTCTGGCCCTTGCCACCTTGTTGCTGTCCTTTCTGGGACTGGGGTATGATTTCTTCTTCTTCCCTCCCCACTGCCCTTGCGTGCCTTGGCCCTCGTTCTGAGCCTTGCGCTTGAGCGCACTCTCCTCGTCCCTCAGACGGACGGTGATCTCCACAATAGCAGCGGCATGATAGCACTCCTATATTTAGGGTGTCAGTTATGCCCCGCCAAATAAACTCACAACACATTAACACATCGTACACACTTATTCACATTACACTGTAAGTTCCTTTACCTGCAAGGTGGTATATCCAGTAGGCCCCATGCCGTAGCGTAGGCGATAGTTCAGTCCGTTGTAGAAACGGTTCACAAGGATCCGGTCTGAGTAACCCAGATCCGGTAGCAGGTGGATAAGTCCGATGAAGGCTGAGTAGTACTCATCTACCGTCATCTTATCCCCTTGTCTCAGTTGTCCAACTCCAGGCGCTTGGCCTCTTGCACATGTATGGGGTAGTATTTGGCTCGCAGCAGAGCCGTGTACTCCCTCCACTGGAACGTCGGATCAGCAACTCTACCCTCGCGCACAAGCTTCCACCAGTTTTGTGCCGAGCCTTTCAAGTAGTAAGCAGCAAGTCGTACCTTGACCTGCTCAGGTGGTGCTAGGGTTTCGAAGGCGGTCTCCATCTCGGAGATGTATGCCTCGAGCTTACGGGGATCGGTCTCCCCACTGAATGAGGGCGGCCTCAGATCAGCCAACGCCTTGACCCAATTGGTCTCTCTCGTGGCGGTGGTGGCTGAACTCCGGGCTGTTGCCCTTGCTGTATAGCAGCAACTAAATCGGGTACCAGCTGAGCTACGGCGGCTGCAACTGCCTCAGCCATGGTCTGTGCCGTAGTATCATCACCCTGGTCACCCATACCTCCAGTACCGCGCCCGCGGCCTCTACCTCGTGGTCTACCTGCCATCTGAATTCATATGAACATCTCATTAGCATTATGCTTGCACACTTATCGGTCCAACGATTGTAACGCTTCCCGATAATAAGGTATCTCCACACTTAGTTAGTGGTTAACCTTTCCAAATCTGTTCACTTAGGTATCTGTAGTTAGGTTTCCTAACTCGGTATATCCCTAAGCTCGGTATTCTAGTCATCAGTCGCTCTGATACCACTTTTTGTAACACCCCTACTACGCACATAACTATACTTGGAATCGCAGCGGAAAATAAACAACTAAACGGTAACTAAACGATTGGTGCTACAATGCCGTCAACCACCCACGTGGCTAACAAGGCTGAATAAATACAATGTACCGGTCTGATGATCAGACTCCCGAGCATAGAACTAACAACCATATATATACATCAACATAATACCGAGTGTTTACATCCTTCACTGTATACCATCACTGTAATCCACCATAACAAGTATAATACGCCACGGGAGCACAGGCGCAACCCGGGCAACATCCAAAAGTACTCCAAAAGTAAACTACTCTCTAGGATCTAGAGCCACTCTGCCTCTTCGATCCTCATCCTGCAATAAAAATATGGAGCCCCCGAGGGGGTCAGCACCTTTGCTGGTATGGCTAACGCGCAGCCCATCGGCTACCGGGATACGCGCAACCAATTGTCATGATGACATGATATTTATTTTAAAACACACAACACATACATATATAACATAACACAGGTATTGTACACATCATAACACACATCACAACATACAATTCCTTTTAGGAAGAGAACCAACACAGTTAGTCCCCATTGAGAGCCTAGAGAATGTTGCCACGCTCATACTTAGCTCGTTACATAACTCGTTACCGTCCGGTTAGATTGAACGGTTAACTTAACACAAGGTGCCTCGGATATAGTGATCCAAGCACACCGAAACAAACACATAGTATGCCCCTGTGGCCCGACGTGAGTCAGTAAAATAGCCTTGGTTAAGCTAAAGGGAAGGTTAGAAACCAAATTGGAAACTTAACCATAACATACAGAGAGAATCGAACCGGTTATGACATCGACTCCCATACTCACACGCGTGGCCGGAACAGACCGGACTCCTCACTTCCCCCGTTAGCCCTTGTTAGTAGTTCATCATTGAACACAACACACAATTCACAATCATAGGTCAAGTCTTGTTAGACCCACACAAGGGAAGAGAGAGTCACACTTAACAACATAATAATATTTAACAACTGTAAACTCTTTACATGGTTTAATCTTACAAGGTCATAAACACACAGAAAAACAAACAACACACAAGCCGGTGTAAACCGGTAGGCAACAGACTGCAAGAAAACCATACCTTGGTCCTTGCCTCGACTGATTTCCACCTTGAGAGAATCCTAAACACATTAGTAACGTCGGTTAATTATTTATTTAACTTCAAACTTACTAAGTATTTAACATGATTGTATGACATGTTTTAATGTCTATCTTACCCTAGGTTACCTTCATTATACACCCTAGGGTTAATTACATAAGTCACATTCTTTTCTGTTTTTTTTTTTTACAAGTTTTGGTCCGACCGGACTTGCCGACCGGACTGTCCATGTCCGGTCGATTCCAGAGAGTTTCTCCCCTTCGGAAATTCAGCCCGACCGGACTTGTCAAGTCCGGTCCATGTCCGGTCGATTCCAGTAACTCAATCCGTACCAATTTTTCTACTCCGACCGGACTTGTAAGTCCGGTCCTATGTCCGGTCCATTCCAGAAAGTTTATTCCCTTTGTAAATTTAGCCCGACCGGACTTGTCCATGTCCGGTCCTATGCCCGGTCCATTCCAGAAACTATTCTCGCAGGGTAAACAGGTCCCGACCGAGCTTCAAGTCCGGTCGGCCCCAAATCTATGTTTTCCTTTTTACATTCAACTCCAAACTTCACCCCATATAACCTAGTACTCTCTAACCTCATTTGGGTACTTTAAACACAACTTAAGACATCCTTAAACACTCATAAAACTCATTTTCTAATTCCTTAAGCCTTTACTTTTTCTTCACAAAATTCTTAACACTTACAATATTTTCTCCTAGTTTTGCAAGTGGTGTTTCATACCTAAGATAACTACTATCCCAAAATGCTTTCTCCTTATTTAACATCATCTCCCAAGCATCATCTCTCACAACTAACTCCTTATATCCATCTTAACAATTCTTTTCCAAGTTTACACTTTCTCCTTATTACCAAAGTTTGCCTAGGTATTTACCTAAGTCCCTAAGTGGCTTTGGTACTTACTAGAACCTCAAGATCATGTCTAAGTCCTTATTACACTCTAGAACACTTCCTAGTTCATCAAAATTCCTTTAAAACATCATGAACTCTCTTATTCATTTCCTACATTTTCTAACTCACCAAACCTTATTAAACTTAGAACTTCTTACTTCTTACCTAAATTTGGCATGGATTCCCCTAGAACATTACTAGGCCTAAACACTTGCTTCTCCATTAAACACACAAAAGACACATCTAAATCACCAAGAACACTCTCATATACATCTTCACCAAATTCACACTACATTACAATATAGTGCATAACTTTAAATTGCATGGCTCTTAGGCCCTTAAAGTGCTTAAATCATAAACACTGAATTTCCACAATATATATGCCTTTAACCTGCAAATACACTCAACACACATATGCCCTTTACTAGTCTCTTGAGAACACTTTACTAAGTCTTTCACCATTTGCTCTTTAGGTAGTTTTGATAAGCATTTATAAGCTCATTTCTCCTAAGGCATTAAACAACATTTAAGTTAGTAGATTTACCTCTTTTTCCCAAACACTTCCTTCTTGATTCCTTACAAAACCGTATGGTATTTTGATTCCTTGTCAAGTTCTAAACAATATACAAACATTAAATGAGTATTCAAGCTATAAGCTTCATCTCATTGTAAACCCTAATTTGACATTGTTTCAAAACATTAATGTAGTTGTTTTACCTTGGTCTTTGAAGAGAGTTTGGATATAACAAGAGAGGACTCCACCTAGTCCATGAAGAGTTGAAATGAAGCTAGAACAAGGTCACACAAGAGCTATATCAATGTGTATTTTCGGTTAAGGTAATAACATGGAGGAAACATGATTTTTCTTTGAGATTCCTTACCTAGAAGCAAAGGAGATCAACAATATGTCAAAATACAAGCTCAAGCTCCTTCAATGGTGGAACACCTTGGCACCGAAATGGAGTCCTTGGAGTTTTGAGAAGATAGGAATGAAGAGCTTGATGAGAGGAAGAGATTGGTGGTCTTTGTTTTTGATTTGGACAAGTGAGCTAGATTTAGCAAGTGGTCAAAGTTGGAACTTCCATGGTGGTAGTAGTATTACCGAGAGAGAACAAGGAGAAGGAAGAAGAGGGGTGGGAAACCGTGTGAATGAAGGAAAGAAATGAGAGTGAAGATAGGATTTGCTTTAAGGAGATATTTATGCTTATAAAGTAAAAAGGTAAGTTAATTAGTTTTCTTTACTTACTTATTATTATCAACTAAGGAGTGGTGAGTCACACACTTAGAAAACCGGCCCCCTTTATTAGTATGAGGGCATTTTAGTCTTTGTTTGTCAATTTAATTACTTAATACAACATATGTTATAAACTAGCTTATAAAAAGTACTATTCACCTAAACAAGGCACTTAGAAGTGAAATTTTTGATTTCCCACTAATATAGCCACCCAAATGTGATACTATATAGTACACATATATATTTAAGAGTAATGATGGACATTTAGCCATTCAAAACTCATTTACAAGACAATTTTTCAAAAACGTGCTTTAAGACTTCTTAAAGCACATTTTGTGTTTTAACTTGTTTTCAAGCTTGGTTTTCTTTGGTAATTGGTTTAATAAGTTCATTAGTATATAAATGAGGTCTTGGTAAGCTCATTAGGTCTTACTCAAGTTTATCCCAAGCTTAGAGCACATTTTAGCTCTTATTGACTTTAAAGCACATTCGTGTTTCCTTTTGTTTAAATTTGTTTACTAAGGTTTCTAAGACTCTTTTTAGTCTTATTACACCATATTTAGGTGTTTAAACAACATAACTAGGTTTGGGGTATTTCACAGACGGTCATACAAACATGTACATGTGTTCATTAAAACATATACATTCTCATAATTGAAAATGTACATTCTCACATTTGAACATGTACATCGTCACATTAAAACATGTACATTCTCACATTAAAATATGTACATACGTCCTCACATTAAAGTATAGAACGCCCAAATATATTTACCCTAACCCCACGCACCCTAAAACCCACCCTAGGAAAGCTAAAAAACGAAGTCGAAGGCATTTTTAGGGTTTGTCAGTGGCGGTTGGGTCTAACGACCCTAAACCCACGACCACAAACCTAAAAACCTGTCGAGTTGTTGCTACAATATAAAGATGAACAATTTCCAAATAGATTACCCTAACCCCCAAAACACCCAAAAACCAACCTAGGATAGGATAGCTAAAACGTCGAAGGCATTTTTAGGGTTTGCAGTGGCGGGTTTAGGGTCTAACGACCCTAAACCCGCTACCACAACCCTAAAAACCTGTCGAGTTAGTTGCTATAATATAAAGTACGAAATAAATTCCAAATAGATTACCCTACCCCAAAACACCCCAAAAAACCCTAGGATAGCTAAAAAACGTCGAAGACATTTTTAGGGTTTGTAGTAGGGGGGGGTTTAGGGTGGACATACAAACATGTACAAATGTTAATTAAAGAACATGTACATTCTCACATTGAACATGTACATCGTCACATTAAAACATGTACATTCTCACATTAAAATTGTACATACATCCTCACGGTAAAGTATAGAATGACTTATATGTAATAATAATTTTTTTCAAAGTTGTCAAAACATATCAATGACTGATCTTATTTTGAAGAGTTTGAATTTAGATGAACAATGATATATATTGTTTTTCATTTTGAACTTATATATTAAAAGTTATGACAATTTAAAGTTTTTGTAATAAAAACAATAAAAAAATAAAAACTAAAAAAAATGAAAAAAAAAAGCAAATCGATCGGATGCGCGCATGAAGAGAAGAATGAAAAAAAAAATCAGAAAAAAGAAAAAAAAATCCTTGCCGCGCGTGCTCACTCTCCATCTACATCTCTCTTTGTATGTAGCCATCCTGGCTACAGTGACATGTAATCAAGAATTCGCGTTAAAATAAGGGGTACTTCTTTTCTCTTTTTTGAAAAATTTATATGCTTATTACAAAGAAGACAAGGAAGCTAGAAAATAAGTAATCTAATTTCCATCCACGCCAGCACCGTATCAATCCATGCTCGAAAAATATCTAATGGTCCCTTAAATACATGTCACCTCCACCGGTCATAATCTTAATATCAGTGAATTACTAGACAAGTATAAAATTGAAGTGCATGACTTTCATGACAATCCACTCTATAACTTAGTTCAAAAGCCTTGTGAAACAAAAGCATGAGGAGCTCAAGTTATTGTTAGTAGTCTCTCACTAACGAGAGGTTCTAGGATAGTGTTCATCGTTTTCTCCTATCCCACCCCAGGTAGCATCTAAGTGATGTGTTGCTCTTCTTTTGTGCTATCTTCAAAGTGGTGTTGTGTGGGAAATGGGTATCACAATTAGGTTATGCACGTGGGAATGGGTTTAGGTTTTATACTCTTCCTGCTTTTCTCCCAACTAACTCTGTTCGTCTTCCTTCTCTTCGGTCCATCTCTTTTCTCTTCTTTTCTTTTTCTTCTTTCCTTCTACCATCTTTCAAAATAAGGCTAAACCCCTATGCATGCACTAGTGGATGAGCTAGCTTCTCAAAGTGCCTAGCTTTCCCTTACGAAAAAGGAAGGAGAGACCACAACCATAGATGTTTTAGTTGATGAAGGTCAAGTTCTTCCCTTTGATTGTTGCTTACTCTGTAAACTTTTCTCCCCAAAAGGCATGGATGTCTGAGTGATGCAGATCACACTTAGTAGAGTTCGGAAGATGGAGAGTGAACTCAAGGTTCAAAACGCTGGGAAGGGTTTGCTTCTGTTCGAGTTTGCTAAACCATATACGATGCATGTAGTCTTGGATTAAGGTGTCTGGTCCTTCGATGGCCCTCTCCTGGTTTTTCAGTAGATTGACAAGATTAAGGCTCTGAATGACCATGAGTTTGTTGGATCCCAATATGGGTATGGCTCCACGATGTCCACTTTCTCTTTCAGCACGGGATTTTGCTCATCGACTAGGTAATAACTTTGGAAGCTTCCCGGAGTATGGCGTTGATGACGTTCGAAAAGGTGGTGAGTACATGGGATTAATGTTTTTTGGATATATATATACCAATATTAAGATGTGTTAACGTCTCAATGGATGGATGTGATTCAATCTTAAGGGTTACCTATGAAAGAATGTCTACTATCTGCTTTCGTTGTGGTATGTTTCTGCATGAAACAAATGATTACTCCGATCAAATTGAACCTAATTTGGGTGTGTTCCCCTATGACCTTTGGTTGAGTGCTTCTGAGCTTTGTTTTGGACGAAAGGCTCAAACTAAGGATAATTGTGAAGTTAGAAGTATATATGCATAGTCGTAGGGATAACACCTACACCTGAGGCAGGACTGTACACCAGAAGTTAAGGAAGTGTGAGTAAATATGGATAAATGGGAGGAACTGGTGCCCTTTAGCCCGATTCAGTTCGAGCTTCTAATCTTGATGTTGTTGCTATGCTGGGGAAGAGCTGAAAGACCTCTCTGTTTTGATGAAAGTTGAAGAACACACATCCATAACAGGTGGGAGGAGGAGGATTTTGATCAAATCATTAAGAATGGTATGTTTGAGGAAGTTTGGACCTTTTACAAGACTAGTCCTTATTTCAAGAAGGGTAAAAAAGTTCATCCTAGCAAGAAAGCTTGCTTAGTGATTTACATGGGTTTCATCAAATGGAGCCTGCTCAACCTGTTGATAACACACCTGATGTGGCGGTAGTCCCTGAGGTATCTGGGGGCTACCGGGAAAAATGATGTTCAAAACCAATGACTATCGGAAAGGGGCATTGCAACACCCCTACTTAATGTCTCCTAACTACCGTCCAATCGTCATACTTAAATAAACGAAATCGTAGCGGTAAATAAAGGTTATCGAATCTAACGGTGTTACCATTCTCACCCGCCCCTGCTAGTGGTAACGCATCCAACTTAAACAATCACAATACAAAACATTTTCCCGCAGTGACAACAAGAGATAGATCTAACTTTCCATTCCAATCCAAACACAATAACTAGTGAGCATTCTAATATTCAAACCCTGATACAACATCCTTACAATACAATTGTATTACAATGGCATAATCTAAATCGATGGCTATCTATCCATCATATCCGCAATGTGCCGACAACGAAAGCTGTATACTTGTAAATGTTTGTTTGTGGTATGGAATCAGCCCCTGCTGAGTATGCTACTATATGACTATCATGCCCCCTCAAACCCCTAGTTAATTGGTCAAAAGCATGCAGTTCATTTTTCATGCAATACCGGTTTAAATATAAAACTGTAAAGCAATAATAATATTACACTAACTCCAAATAACACTCAAGCCCCTGGCTTCATTTACCTTATCAGCAATAAAACAACCAAATACATAATAATGCATATATGAGTATAATAACTCAACTCAAATAATCTACAGATATTTCATATAAGTCATGTTGTTCCCATAACATACAACACTATAATATAAGCATACTAAACAACGAGCGAGATAGTACGAGAATATGAACGTTCAATTTATTCTCGTCTTGGCCTTAAGGCCCCAAATGATTCTTGCCAATAATAAGATCTATCTAGCTGTTCGTATATTGTTTAGTCTCATGCCTATGACAACGTCTCATTAAACCGATGTGTCTCTAACCATACCCCTATTTAAGGCGGGTCACCCACGGCAGTAGCCACTTCCAACGGCAGAGTCTCCGACCGATGAACCATCTTAGTTCATTGGAATTTTCTTGATCCTTATGGACCCATATGCGGACATCCTAGTATCATTTTTGTGATCACAGCACGCACCAAGAGCCACATCCTCTTGGATTTATTATACCATCATTATACATTTTCAGAACACTAATGATTAAGGTCTCTAAATCTAATCCTATGTATATCAACTCGGGATACAGTGTAATATTTCGAATAGGTGCCTTAATAAGGACTTATACCTAGTATCTCTAGGTGATTTATACCATTAGAATATAATATACGAGAGTGGCGTTAACTAGGCCATTGCTCCGTATATAAGTCATCTCCTAGATGTCTCGGATAATATATCTTATTATCCTATACTACAACGGTTTTCTTACATTTCTTATAATAACATATAAGGTAGCATCGTTGCCGCTAGTTCGTGTTATATATATATATATCATATATACAAACAATATTGTTATCACACAATAGCAATAGTAAGGCAACAACAATACATAGTTCATGCGCGCATATTAATTCACACAATCATACAATTAATCTTATCACAAATTTTTCATACATGTCTGAACTGAGGAAATCTTCAAAGACAATCAAGCCACTTAATAACATACTGTTCATCGAAATCTACGCTAGCGTAATGTATATCATGCTAATCCGATGCTCCTCGAGAAACCTCTTCGAATCTGGGATACATGTCACTCATGTATTAATACTACACTCGTATTAAAGGTGGTATTCACTACGAGCGCTAATCCCTCCCGGTTTCTATCCTCGTCTTTAACAGTTCATTATTCGGTTTTTGGTTTTAGTCGGGATTAGTTATGTTACTGTTATAGTGCATGTGTCAATGTATTGTACATTCCAAACTTAGGATATAATTTGCTAACAACCTATCATTTATATAGGTTTGCTCTATACATTTATACTTATGTATATTCAAATGTACAATACTATATAAAATGCATTCATATATATAAATGTCACTATTATTTTATATACAACTTGATCTTATGTAATACATTTCTCCTAAGTATTTTCTCACTCAAGAGTTGGTCAATTGAGTTGACCAAGTCAATATAGTTGACTTTACTTATTTGTTATCTTGGCTAGTTTATCCAAGTATACAAATTTATATAATTCATATTAAATACCTTATATTATATGATTCACCATTGTTACATAGTTTACTCCTTAACATTAGAACTCTTTATCTAAATTTTACAATTATATCTTCTCATCTCATGATATCGCACTAATAATATTGTATGGTTGTCCAACCATATTATGTAATTTACTCCATATCATGTGTTTATTTATACATATGAATTAAAGGACCATTTATTAAAATAACATCCTTATAATATATATTCGTTCTTCCTTAATGAATATTATTATCTTATAATTGCTATAATATTTATAACATTACAAACCATATTATAAACTTCATTTCTAATATCCTAAAATTCTGTAACAGCCCTTACCATTTTTGTTATTTACAAGTCTACCACATTAATTAAATAATGTTACATTATAGTCATATAATATATGTTGTGATATTTATACTCTTATACTAAGTATAAGACATGGTTGTAACAGCTTTTATAATTCCGAACAGACCCTAAGTCTTTCAGTTTTTATCATTTTCACCCATTCTTTTGGAAATTACTAAATAACCCCAAATGTTATTACATTGTTACAATGATTTTGATATATCTTATATTATGATATTTATACCCTATATTTGTATAACCTATGTGGTATAACACTCCCCATTTATATTTCCGCACATACCCCTTACTTTTCCAGAATTATATCTCAAATCCCACCAACTTTCTTTATTTACCAAATAGCCCCTTTTTTTATTACACTTTAATAATGATATAGTAAACTATATATTACACCTATTTCATTTTAACTCCAAAACAAGCCCCATAAATTTCCAAAAATCTTCCAACAGACTAGGTCTATTCTAAATTTCATTTCAACCCAGAATTTTTGGTTATTACAATTCCACCCCAAATGTTATTTAATTTTTACAATTTAATACATAACTTAATATAAGTTGGTAATTAAATTACTTAATCGCCTAATTTGGTCAAAGTCTCTTATATGGTCAATGTTTGACCTCTAAACATAGTTTTGACCACCAGTTTCCGGTAATAACAAGCCTTACCCCAAATTTTTCTTTAATTACAATTTAACCTCAAAATTTTATAAAATCTTATCATTTTCATTTAAACTCCTTTTAAACCCTAACTTTTGGCCACAATTATGTATAGCCGTTATATTTGTATTTATTTATGTTTTTTGCCACAAAATTTATAATAAGTATTATAATTAATTTAAATGTAAATAAAATATTAAATAACTTTATAAAATGGCCTAATGACATGGCCTTATTACAACTTGAATTTGTAACATAAAATTACACTTAAATATCTTAAAAAATACAGTAAATTCTTAGCCTCACTCCGATCTTTTTTCGGTAATACATACTTTACCCCAAATGATTTAAACTTGACAATTAAGTCATTAAATCCTTTAAGTGACTAGCCAATGTTATCTATGACATTTCCTAGTCATTTTTAGGTAAAAATGACCATTTAGCTTAGTTCACTCACCGTAATAATATTGGCATATACTTAAGATCATGTTAACATAATAAAAATGACATTAAGGTGTTTTATACCTTGATTTATCAATGTCAAGACCTTGTTTGGCCACGGAAGCTTAGGGGAAATTTTCCACACCTTCTTTAACATGTTTAAATTAGTAAGACAAGGATATATTTTTAAGTTTAAAACATGAACTAACCATAAGAAGAATTATAAGTCATTTAAACATGGATTTCACCTTAGAATTCCATGCTTGTACAAGGGATTTTTGGCCCTATTTTTCTGAGGAACAAATAGTGTTAAACCCACTCTAAATACAAGCCAAATTGGTGGATTAAATCACCATGACACAAGCTAGAATACTTACCCTTTGGAAACACCTAAAATGGTGTTTTTTGGTTGAATTCGGCTAACCCTTGAAGATCTTGATGGATTTACTGAATAATCATGATAAGGAGTAGATAATGAGTATATAAACTCAAGGAATACAACCATCAAAATTGTAATGAAGGTGAAGGCTTAAGGTACATTTTTACCTTAAAGTTGATTTTTGGCTAACTTTGCCCTTTGATCTGATTTCAGCCAAGAATAACCCTTCCTTCACACACCAACTCACTGAGGATGAGCCATGAAAACAACATGGAATTTAGTTCATTTTATATCCCTTGAAGGGAGGAGGAGACAAAGCTATTTTATGACTTAAACCATTACCTTATGAGGTGGGAGGAGTAGGTTTTCTTGTGAGATAGCTCAAGAACACTTCAATGGAGAGCTCAAGGAGGAAATAGGATGGCTGGTGGAACATGTGGAAGGAAAGAGGAAATCTGATTTGGCTTTAAGTAAAGGATAAGTAATGAAATGAATAGTAAAATGATGATCATCACTTTTAAGAGATATTTGTTCAAGAGTGCAAGGTTTCCTCCTCATCCCTTAATTCTACCGCCCTAATTTAGTCAAGGATGGGTCAAGTGTTGACCATTGACTTTATTAATTAGTTTAAGCTTAATTTGACACTATTTGGCTATTATTCACATTTTAGTGCAAAACTTTGGATTTGTTTTTTGTAAATCTTTGGATTCAGAGTTACTAATGTGATATTAAGTAATAAACATGTTTATTAGGGTGTATACAAGGCAAATTAGCCATCCAAAGTCAATTTTTGAACATGTGGACAAAAATGTGTCTTAAGGGGTTTTAGTGCTCCGTTTTGTGTTTTAACTCTTTCTAGAGTTTGGTTTGCTTTAACAATGGTTTTTTATATTCATGCCCTAGTTATAAGGCTTAGGAATCCACTTTGGATCTTAGTTAAGGTTATACAACCTTTCAAGTTCATTAAGGCACATGTTTGCCCTAAATGGTCATTAAGCATAGTTTTGCTTGTTAATGACTTTTATTGTTTTGAAATAATTTTTAAGGCACGTATAAGTCTTAAAATATATGTTTATATTTTTAAAAACATGTTTTAGTAATTAGGGGTATTTCAGGCATAGCTCTCGTGTGGCCATTGTTTGTTTTCGTTCTTCGCTGCTATGCCACTTTTGAATGAATGCTTGGTTGTGTTGGAGGTGGGTGGTACCTATTATGGATTATGTACTTATTTCCCCTTTGGATCTTGCTAGTTTCCTTGTCAAGTTTTTCTCTACTGATGCTTTAGGATATTTAGCTTGGATGTTTTGATAACAATATATATATATATATATATATAGGTTTTTAACGGCGTTTTATCCTATGGAAGCGCCTTTTTTATTAGAATTTTATGTTTGCTATGACTTTATTCTATGATGATATAAATGAGTCGGGGTACTATCTATTTCTCTATTAGTGTGAATCGTACTTTAGCTTGTAGGTACTCTCCAGGCTTTGGATGGTGGGTCTACCACTTCTGTTTATGACAACTTATTACAATTAGGGTCTGTCAGAATCTCGACTATATATATACCATTATATCACCTTATATGTTAATAATAGATGTTTTTTTCAAAAATAAAGCATGAGGATCTCATGGCACAAAGATACTTAGATGTTGGTTTTTTCAAAAATAAAGCATGAGGATCTCATGGCACAAAGATACTTCTTCACCTATGATTAAGGTCTGATTATTTTTGGATTATCAGCTTCAAATGAGCTTATTTGGTAAGTTAATTGACACAACCTAGACCTGATAACATTGTTCTAATATTGTCAACTTTGCATTCAGACAAGAGACAAGCTTATGGTATATATGAAATTTCCTTCTCTACGTTGGACATACAAAATGTAGTGATTTGTTGATCATCATATGTTGCTCCCATGGGCATATAAATCCTTGTTTCCAAACAAAAACAACAGTTATATTTATCCCCATTCCTCTTGTTGGTAGTTTACAACCTAAAACAAACACAAGCAAGCAAACTTCAGATTGACTATTGGAGCATCAAACTACCAATTCAAATTTATTCTTCGTGTGTGGTGGAAGATTTCTCCAAGACTGAACTGTTTTTAAAGAAATCCATATGTCCAGGATTTTAGTTTCTATAAAAATATGGATAACTCTCTCTTTGTGTTTGAATCTTCTTCTTCATCTTTGTAAATGTAAAGTGCCAACAATTGTAGCTTAGTTTTAGCAAAACTTTCTCCTTGATTCCTATGTTAATGATTGAGGAAGAAAAAGCTTTTACTTGGCATTCATATTGAAGAATTTATCTTAACTAACTCTATACACCAACACATAAGGCCAAGATTGAATTTATGTAAAAATGACATTTTTAAAATCTTCTTCTATTATCAAATCCATGGAGTGAGCTAATTAATATGTACTTGTACTATCCACTTCCACAAGAAATGTTCTCGTCAAATTCAATTCAAAGGTACTATCCTGTTTATCTTCAAACAACTAGTTTAGATAAGTAGTGCTTCCACCTCCTTCTATTTCTCCTCTTAGCAATTTCCCTTTTGTTGAGTATCGAGTAGTCAATAATGATTCAAACTTCCTATCCTAGATCACCAATTTGAGAATACTAGCTTTGGCCAGGTGATTTACGAAAAAAACCCCACCAAACTAATAGTACCAGATACCAAAGATTGAGTAAGAGTTCCAAACTCACCTCACTTTTTTTAAAGTAACTTGATATCTCACATAGCAACAAAAGAAGAAAAAGTAGAGGAAACATCATGTTAGTGCAGTGTGTTCCATGTTCAAAGTACAAGCAAAAATCACCTTGGAAGGAAAGACAAGGTCCATCACAGGTTAATATATACCTCTAAAGGGAAACATTAAACAAGCCAACTACCAAAATACTAAGAAAATTATCATATATTGAACTACAACTAAGATCAAGCATTATGAAAGTGCAACATATAGGTTTAATCATATTACAATCTTCAAACCATCTAGAATTTCTAGGGACATCATTCACCAGCATATCCATTATAATCCAGTCCTGCAAATTATCAAAGCTAATGGTATATGAATACATACACTGAGTGCAAGTTCCTTAGCAATTCAAACAATCGAGATATTTACTAACTACACTTAATAAAAAGTGCTCTTCATATTCTTTTTGAAGCCAAGAACAAGAGTACCATTACATTTATGAAGCAAACCACTCACATTTAATGGTAAATCCTTTCATTTTCTTTATCAATACCTAACTACTTTTTGTAATAAGGTAGAGCACTAACATTGTGTAGGTTTATGGTTAGTGAGCAAACATCAAAATCTAATACGAATAGATGAAAGCTATGATAGCTTCAGTAAGAGGCCACTATGAAATCTAAGGGTTGTACCTTGCTCTATTCCTAACATCATATCTATCCCATAACAAGAGAAAAGTAGGCTATTGTCGTGTTGATACTTTTTGACATAACCAATCAATGAAAGCATTATCTTTATTCATGGGAAGGTTTTTAAAGAAAATAGAGCTCTAAATATCTACAATTGTATAGCGTCACACACTGTATTATCAATCTGACCACAAAAGAAACAGCGGGACTGACCACCCGCTCTCTTAGCAAAATTATCCTGATATGAGTGGCACCTTTTAGCAGTATCCAAAGGGACAATTTAACTCTGGTGAATGAAGACGCAGATTTATGCTTTCTAGAAATTTGAGTACACATTAAGAGGATAAAATCGATTTGATTGATGGCATTACTCTGAAACATATGATACCTCAACTTAACATATCTTATTTGAAGCTTTTACCAATACCAAATCAAGGAATCCCGGGAAAATATATTCAAAGGGAGCCTTCTTAATAAAATCAACATCAAAGGGCAAAACCTTCTTATAGAGTAACACCAAATTCTAAAATTTGAGATGAATATTAATAAAAGATGTTAACATGCAATATCATATAGCACTTGAAGGCTTAAAGAAACGAAGTATAAAAGTGGTTGGTCTAGGAAGCCAAGGGAAATCCCAAAGTGGAGTATCTGTAACCCCTATAATAATAAAACAACAGCGGAAAATAAACTAAAGGTGCTACAGACCATCGGGCTCCAAACACCCGGTACCAACCTCACCAATTACAACCATTACAATTAACTAAGTTACGGTCTGAACTTTGAGAAAACTTAATATAAACAAAACATAAATAAATACATTCACTCCCCATAAACCTAATCCCATCCCAATCACTCATGCACTTCGTGGCCACCTGTAAATCCATTTATACCTGCAAGAGATGAAACCAAGCAGCCCCCCCGAGAGGGGTGAGTCAGTTCCCTGGAATGGAACTGGTACAATTCTCCAAAACAAACTTATAAAACATAACTCTTCAAAATAAACAGTAACATGAAAACAAACTCTTAAAAGTAAAACAGAGATAAAGCACATCAAAACAATCAAGTTAAAGAGAAAGAAAACAAGACAAAGATAGAGATAAAGAACTTCCAAACCAAGTCATCCACTTAAGTAGTCAACCACATAGTTAGCAAGCATCCATTGTTGATGTTAGAACCAATTCCCGTTAGGAGTAGAAAAACCAGATAGCCACAAAGGACTAGGAATGATAAAGTAGATCCAAGAACCAAGAAATCGAGAGTGGAATAATTCAACTGGAGAGAGATGGCCCCCACCGCCAATCACGTCCTTTTAGGACAGGGGATATACAGCCCCTCACTGTTAAATATCAATGCCCCTATGGGCGAGGGATATACAGCCCCCTACTGTCAAATATCAATGCCCCTATGGGCGAGGGATATACAGCCCCCTACTGTCAAATATCAATGCCCCTATGGGCGAGGGATATACAGCCCCCTACTGTCAAATATCAATGCCCCTATGGGCGAGGGATATACAGCCCCCTACTGTTCACATTAAAGACGCGCGCACGTCGAAAGAAAGATTTCCAAGATTGACCTTTTCCAAAAATCCCGCTAGATCACCAACTATCCAGAGCAATACCAAAACACTCAGTCCTACAGAGTGCAGAAGCGTAAACCCTAAGCAGCCAATGTCTAACGGGCAACCAAGTAGAAGAAACCAATACCCAAGTGAGTTCCACATCCAAGGCTCAGTTAGTCACACAAGCTGAGTTAGTCACACAACCATTTTTTTTCTTAGAAAATCCTCTTAAAGTCAGTTAGCGTTTTCCAAAACATTCCACAAGTCAACCATTAAAAATATCGGAGTACGAGAAATCGTACAACACATTCCATAAGTCCAAAACACATCAAGCTGAGTACGAGAAATCGTACAAACATTCCATAGAGTCCAAAACACAACAAGCTGAGTACGAGAAATCGTACCTGGGTAACGTTGTAGCAGTTCTAATCTACTTGCGCAAACAATCAACAGTACTCTGAAGAATATTAAAGATAACTTACTATCAATAACCCGTACCCTAAGCAAAACTTAAATGAATTCTTCTCTCTTATCTCCAAATCTCAATTATCTTATAAGCCCTCGCTTAAATGTTATGTATAACCTTTGACTTATTTTAGAAGGTTGTATAGCCCAAGGTTGTAGGATCAAGGAATGTATTTTATTAACACCTGCTAACTGTCCACTCCTATCCACTTAATTCATATTTAACCACAATCCTCACATTCAAGACTTTTGAGACCTTAATAACATAAATGTGTTTTTAGTATATAATAAATCTAAGAATTTCAATAATAATCTTAAGCTCAATACCTTTATTCTTAATTTAGAATAAACATTGTGTTATGACCAATGATGGGTTTATCTTAGAATACTATACTATTATCTCACAATATAAAGATTATATATTTAAACAATTTCTACTAGACAACCCATTATGATTAAGTTTTTCCCTTAACTTAATTAAGACCTACATCTTGTATATTGAAATCGTAGTGTTGTAGACGCATTTTAGTATAACTTATTTGAGCTACTAAACTCAATTATCTTATCTTTAGTTCAGAATGGCCTTTAATTACAACCATCTATTAATCTTGTCATAAGTTGTTAAATTACTTTTCATCTTGAAATAACCATATTATAGTTAACTCAAACTTATCGAACTCTCACATTTAGTATCCACAAGGTTTATTATTTACTTAACCATATCTTTATAATAAGGTGTCTTAAGATAACCTTTTATGTATCCTTACTTACATTTAATTCCCTAACTGTTTTTACTTTTACACATATTCTCTCTATAGACCATGTATAATCCTTTTACATTAAACTTCGTTAAACTCAAGTCTTAAATACATTCTATATTGTTTACAAAACCTAAAGTTTCACAAGAATAACTTAATAAATCAATTCCCTTTATTGTATTTAGGATGGACATTATATCTTAGCATGAGGTAGAATTTATCAAAGAATTAAATTCTGGTTCGTAAGTGAAATTGTCAATTACTTAATAAGATAATATATTCTGAACAATCTCCATACCTTATATTCAAGTGACACATTAATATTTCCAGTGTCAAAAGGTAAAACAATATAATCTCTTATGTAACTAATTTCATCTAATTAAAGGTTTAAAGATTTTAAGTATCTAATTTCTATTTACAAACCTCCTTATAAATTCTAACTACTAAATACATTACTTAACTATAAACTCACAACCTGAATATTGGTGTTAAATGTATTTATACGGCTTAACTAGTTGTAAGAAACTTAAGGATTATTATTTAGATTAAATTCCTAATCATAGTTTAATGTAGTTTTATATCATAATCCTTTTTAATGATTTTATCTTAAAATATTAAGTTATTACTCAATACTATAAATATTAAGAAATAATTAAATCTAGACTTATTTATCCTCTTCACATTTAGATGTAAAAGTAACTCATTTATTTTATTATTGTTTATATAATAAGAACATTTAAATGTAAAAGTATTTCATTCATTTTATTATTAATTATATAATAAGATCTATTTGTGTGTAACGCTTTACGTAAACCAATTCCAAATATTCCTAAATTTCAACTTATTAATTTCTTAACCAAATTATAGATTTACACTGTGGTCATTGACTAAATATACACGTATATTTGAATACTGTTTATATAAATCTTAGAAATTCAAAGATAACTAAAAACTCAACCTATAACCATAAATTAATACCACCTCATATAATATTCTTTTATTAGTATCATGTAGAGGTTTAGTTTAACTCATTAATTCCTTCATATCCTATTTTCCATAAGGTATTTTATTCCTTTTATTTATTTATTTATCGTATATATATATATATATCCTTCCTATTATATTTCTCACAAGGAATGTTATTTCCTTCATCTATTTTTATTGTATTTTTATATATATATATATACATATACCTATATATTAAGATTTATCCAGAACATTCTTTAAGAAATTCTATTGTATTTAATTATATCTAATATCTTTTAGACATATCCAAAACTGATTTATGGTTTATAAAATAGAGTATTTCCCTTAGTTTTAGTTAAACATATTAGCTTCCATATATATATAATAAATAAAATGTAGTTTAGTTAAATTCCTTGATTAATATAAGTTTCTATTTATTTCTCTCATATAATATATATATAAATATATGTAACAATTTTTTCTTCACTTAAAGTTAATACCCAAAATATTTATAAACATACTGTATTAAATGTTAATTAGTCTTATTATATTTTCCCCAACCTATAAAGTTCATTAATCAACTATACTTTAATTTTTGATTACATTAAAAACTATATATTATAAGCTATTCTTATGAAAAACTCACAAACACAATTTTTAAAACCTTTTCTGTTGCCCAAAAATTCCCAAAATTAATACACAGTAACTATAACATTTTAGACATATTATAAAATTTTTATTTCATAAAAATATCTTTTTAATTTAACCAAATAATTCCAGAAAACCCGTAACTTGTAAAAATCATAACTTATGTTTAAAAACTCCAAAACCATATTAATCTGTTAAAAACTCCAAAAACCAATATTACATCAAAATAAACTAGATTAAATAAGGAACATATGGTTAAAAAATTTCAAGTCAAAATACGGGAAGGCCATTAACTAAATTCAACAAGTTAGGGTTTAATTCTGGAAATAATATAAAAACTTATACTTTTAAAATCGTACGTTTTAATCGTGGCGTCCATCTTTATTAACTGAGATCGGACGGCCTACAACTCTCGAGTTCATCAGCAGGAACAGCGCAACACACGAGTACTAATTCGTGGATTTCTCTCGACTCACAGAATGAAATTCGATGATTCTGGTTTCTATGGATTCGTAATAAAATTTCGGTTCCAATGATGCTAATTTCCCCAATTTTAATGCAGAGTTCACAAGATTCGAATTTGATTCGAGAGTTAGGGTTCTTAAGGTTACCGAATTCAATTCTGTCAAATTCTCCTAATCTAGAGCGTAATAGGTTAAATTACAACATGGGTTAGATCGGAATTGTAAAACTGGTTAGAATAATCAGAGGAATTTGAAGAAAACTCACGGAATTGCTCGAATCGAAGCGATTCAAGATCGGGTTTCTGGAAAACTGTTCGAACTTGAACGTTTGGGTAGCCTACTTTGCGACTCTATAACTCGAGTTACAGATTGAGTTAGACTGTGTTCTTTGGCTCAATAGAAACATGAGACATAGATCTACACAATGATAACAATCACTCAATCTAATCTGCATTATACATAAAGAAATTGACCCGAAAGTTTCGAGTTTACCTGTCGTTTTTCTACGATTTTATGTGCTGAAAAATCCAAGACTTTGGGCGACTATATCTTCCAAACGGTTACGAATCAGGCTTGGGAATAAAAATGAAAGTTGTAGATGGATTAGAGATCTACACAACGGGCTAAAGAAATCGAAATTTGGTTGAAAGACGAGGAAGTTATGGCAAGACGAACTTTACCTGAAATCGAATGAAAACTGGAATCTGGGTTACGAACTTGAAAGCTGGCAACTTTGGATCAACTTTCCCGTCGATGTAGAATGAGTTAGGGCTTGTATAAGTTATGATTGTAAAGAGGGAATTAAGGAGAAAATAATAGAGAAGACGGCACTGGAAAATTCGAAGTAACGAGTGAGATATAGCCGTCACAAGTTAGGTCAAAATCGGGTGGTTGTTGGAGAAAAACAAGGAGATAGAATCGACTAAGTGTTGGGCGCACGAGAGGCTGTCACGTGGCAGTTATAAAATTTTGGCTCTAAACTTAAAACTAGCATAACTTTGGCTAGGATGATCCGTTTTTGACGTTCTTTTTATCAATCTTCATGGTTTTTCATAACCTATTTATTGGTATAGGTTTCATGGCCTGGTTTGACCATTCTCAAAAAGTCAACTCTAGCAAGGCTTAATAAGCTTTAAGGTTTCTAGAATTTTATATTGACTTTTATGTTTCAAAACAATGTTCCAACACTTCCTAAAATCTTTATAATATATTTGGAGTGTTTAATAATTTTCCCAAGATTTATTGACTTATAAATCTTATTATTAAATTCAAAATACTATATAATAATGTATAATAATTAGGGTTAAATAGGAGAAAACCCCTAAATAAATTTCATAATTCCATAAATAATTCAATATTCATAATTACATATAATAATTTAATATTCCTCATTCCATATAATAATTTAATACTTAATAATATTATTAAAGTTTAATAAAAGAAATCCCCTAAATTAATTTAAATTAATTTAGGGGTATTTCAGTATCCCTACAATTGTCTACCTTAACTATAGACCCCATGATGTGATCATCAATACTAGTCACAAGGGACTTCAAGATAGGACTAACATGGTTAAGAGAACTAGCCTTTCCTAATACAACATCATCACAGTAAATATTCTTGAGGACATTAGCAACGCGAGAGTGTGGATTCAAAAGTAATTTCCACAATTGCTTAGTAATGAAGACCTCATTAAAACTTTAGATAGACCTAATAAAGCCCATACCACCTTAATCAAGATGCTTATAGACATTTGACCCAATGCAACAACTATGAGTCACTTTTATGTCCTAAAGAAAAGGAATAAACTGATTTTTATAATGAGTCATTTAGAAAGTTGGAAAATGGACATTAAAAAAGAAGAGATTGAAGCATACTAGACACTGTGATTAATTATAGCTCTGTGTTTAATGCCGTTTAGTCTAGGACTTGAGGTTTACAAAGTTCGACATTTAAAATATTTAGGGTTTCAAAGTTTAAATTTAGGATTTAGGAAAGCTTTAGTTAGTAACTAGTATAAATTCATTAGATATATACTAGTATATTGTGATTTTTTTTAAGACCTCTCATAATTAACATAGTGTAATAAATAAATCAATGATCCACTAACTAGCCAGTAGTGGATATACAGCTAGATAGCTTAGTTAACTGCTGAAGTCACCAACTACCGCAACTTAAATTACAATACTCATAACCAAAAAGTAGATATTCCTTTAACTAATTGTTTAATTATACAAGTTGACGCAACAAGTCGTCAACTTGTACACAACTTGATAACTTTGATTCTTTGAAATTGTGCATTCTCTCAACTAAACATTATTTTATTCTCCCAAAATATACATTTAGATTTCAAGCAATTTAGTTTTAGATTCGGTATGAAGTAATAGAATAATCTAATATATCACTTTTCCGTAAAGATTCCAACCCTAATTTCACGAGAATGCCGGAACCCTAACTAGCAAGCTATACATATTAAATTATCAATTAGCCAACCGAGTATGCATATGTTAACGGAGGATCTGATACCAATTACCAGCTCATATACCACCACCATCACCGCCGGTCGTTTGTACGATTCTATTAGTTTATTGTGGATACTACTATCTGTTGGGGTATGAACCAAACAACAGAGGGAATTGTTTCCCGATCAATCGACAAGGCACTGTATCGAGATGAGATCTAATTAGTTTAAAAAACTTGAGTTGAGTCCAGCTGCATGCAGTTGACAGCTTGATCGATGTTTGGTGATACTAAGATTGAGGAGTACGGAGACTAACTCATTGGTTATGAAATGGTCTCAAGGTTAAATATATAGTAGCTCTTTTTTCAATAAGAGTGACTGTGTTTGGTATAAATAATGTAAAAGGTAGTAGTAGTAGTTTAATTATCTGCTTCATTTTCGAGAGAGTCAGTCAGTAATTAAAGATGAAGATCTTCCATGCATGTACGCATCATTAATTAATGACTGACTATATACTAGCATACGTGTGCATCCACTGTCACATATACTACTTATTACTAGTATCACTTTGCTTGGTAGTGTTTATAGTGCATTTATTCATTACTAATATATAGTTCATATGTATATAGCTTTAATTCAGATCGTTTCACAATAGGTAAGTTCTTTTAATTTTTTTTTCTCACAAACTATAATGAGATATATGTGCATAAACTACTTAAATAACATATTAAAATTTTGTTTTAGATTATACTTAAAAAAATCATGGATGATGACTCCCACACCCCCGGTTTATAAAACAAATTCGGATTTTCCACCTTGGTTGGCCGGAAGCCAAGGTACGTAGTTTGCCATAAGTCACAGACGATAGCATGACAGTGATGCCTAACTTTATAGGAGAGAATCAACATTAAGATGATTTAACATGATTCCATCAGACATTGCATGTATGTAGGTCCAGTCAGCCATGTTGTTAAATTAATTAAAAATTTGTAACCTAGCTATTCTTCCCCAACTCTTAACTTTATTACGTACACCGGCCCCAACCCCGCACAATTATTTTGTAGTAATATTTAATCCCCAAATGCGTGGAAATAGATACAACTACTAGCTAGTAGTATTATTGGAGGACCCACTCATACTCTCAGCAAGTGTGAATCTGACTAGACCAGGGTTAAGATTCTCTCTGAGGTCAATTAGTGCGGACCCCTCCACACAAACTAATCATACGCAAGCAAACAGTTCTCCAATTTCGATTTTCTCCCTTTCTTCTCGGTTTTATGTGGTGGTTGTTGATGAGTTTGAACTATTACTGTAGGAGTATGTAAAACAACAGTGTTTTTTTTTTTTGTGAAAAGAACAACAGTGTTGAATATGAGGTAACGGTTTTTAGTTCACTGTTGTTAGTAGTGTGAGCTAATGCATTAGCTAGCAGTGTTTTTTGAAACCAAAAGCACTGCATATGTGGTTTGGAATTCTGCGATCATATCAACCAGACAATCAATCAATCAAGAGCTTATTTATTTCGTTCAATAATTGGATGATTGAGATAAAAAAAAAATCGCGCGCTGGACCATGATATCCACTGTTGGTTCAAAACAATGTTTCTGTTATGGTACCTGCCCCGTTCATGTCTAAAAATGTTGCACCATGTCTTACCCTTTTTTTTACTAACAGTACTGTAATATGCAGTCTTCTTCCAGCTGTTTGACACCAAGTTTTCAAATAAAAATCGAATGAATTAAACCCGCGACTATTTTTACTACTAGAATAATAATAATAATAATAATCATATGAGTCCGATTGTTTTCAAAATTTGACTTCAACACTAGCAGTGTATTATTTTGGCGTCCGTTGATATTCGTAAGAAAGTGAGTGGAGTAGACAATCACAAATGGCAAGGATTGATAGAAATAGAAAGGGAGAGAGAGATACCAGAGAGACGAAACATAACGCTAGCTGGCTGGCCCATCCATGTAGTGCAAATAATTAATTCGACGACCCAAAATAAGGACCAGATATTGATACTCCATTCATTAATTAAGACAAAAGATGGTGGAAGGAGAGAGAAGAGGAGGAGGAGGGATTGAATTATTAAATTCATCATCCAACTTAAACACACGACTGGGTGTAGATGGTTTGGAGTAACACAATAGTAGGAAAGATTAATCAATAACTGCACATGGTTGTTGCGGTTGTCGCCGTAGTTGTAACCATCTCGCCTATCGCGAAGACGTGTTTTCGAGGTGCTGATGAGGAAGGGGAGGAGGGAGGAAGAGTAGATGACGAAACGGCGGTGGAGATGTTTTCTTTCTTTAGTGTTAAGGAGGATTTCTCCTTCTTGTTGTCTTGAGTTATCTGTTGCTGGCGACACTCTGAGCTACAAAATGCCCTGTCACCCCTGGAAAGTAACGAAGAAATAACGAATTGAGTTTATAATTGGTAGAAAGTTTGATTAAATCAATACTAGCAAGTATCAGAAATAAAATTGAAATGATCAAAGAAAGATTCACTACGAGAAATAGCATAATTAGTGATCATGAAATAGAAAGAGAATAAAATAACATGCATCCGAAACGAATAATAATATATCAAACACATATGGATTAAATAATCTCAATGATTCAATAGATGTTAGATCCGTAACGAATCTCTTTTTCTTTTCTTATCCTTGCTAAAGAATTTTGGTGACTCGATGCATCGAAATAAAATAGCGAAGGTTTTGTTGTTTATTTCAGCACACACACACGCAGCACATCATCAGCATCAGTATTCATTCAGTAGCGCGCCGGTAAAGAGAGCCTCAAATCCGGGAATACAATCAACTCCTACTGAATTGATTGAACTCCAATATCAAATTAAATAAAGCATTCACATGCATTAATTTGACGAAGTACAAGAACAATATCAGTCAAATCAAGTCAAGTATTCTTTAATTACCTGTACATATAAATGTCACGGCGGGGACAAGACGGCGTTTACAGAGTGAACAATCTCTGAGGAAGTGAGAAGCGATTTGATCTTTCGTATTAACATCGAGACTTTGAGCGAAATCTGCGGAGTGCCTTCTATTCATCAGCTGATGATGGAACTGTCCTCCTCCTCCTCCGCCACCACCGGAAGCTCTGGGACACATCAATTCCGAGACAGTGCCATTCCACGGATCCTCCGGCTCGCAGACAACGGACGAGTTGATCTGATTATCAGACGGCTGAACGACTGTCGCGCCGTCGCCGTTCCCGACACCGGCGGTTATGATCTGATGATCGGCAGGTGTTGCATGGACATCGACGGAGGCGGGATCGAAGGTAAACTCTAACAAGCTTGTGGTCCTCTTCACCGAGTTGTGACGTGACCTCTTTCCGAGCATCATCTTCCTCGATCTGTTTGTGTTATGTCAATCAGTAGATTGATTGATTGCTCGATCTACGAGCGCGGAAGAGAGAGAGAGGAGAAGGAGAGAAGTGATTGGGAAGGAAGAAGAATGATGAAGGAGGAACAGAGTCTGCTGAATGAATGAGAGGTATGGTAGTATGGAGTCTTCTGGACTATTGGGAGCAGAGAGGGAGGAGAGGAGGCGTAGTAGAGAGAGGTAGAGAACTGTGTGAAGGAGGGTGATGAGAGCAATGACCAAGGAGAGAATCTGGGCCGTTGGGGATGATGGAAATGGAGAGAAAGTTAAAAGCTTAAGAAAGCAATTATTACGAGGAGACACGTCATGTCTTTGTCTGTATTTTACTATTTTTTCTGACAAATGGAGTGAAGTTGAATGACAACCAACCAATCATAGAGGTGCGAGGGTGGCGCTGATTCTTTTCCTATCAAAATACACACTCGAGTGAGTGGACTCTGCTGTGGGTGCCGAGGATTCTGTCTTACTTTTTTACTTTACCGTCATGGGAGGGAGGGAGTGAGTGAGTAAGTGGTTAATTTCCCGCCAACAAGGAATGATACAAATGCTGTTTACTTTTTATCTCACTTTTTGTACAATCTGTCGCGCAATCCCAATTATTGGTTAGTTAGTTAAATTGTTCAATTGGGCTGCTAAAGAGGGAAAGCCCAACGTTCAAAGCCCTATGAAAGATGGGCATCAGCGATAGTTTTAAAAACGTCAATTTGGTGTGAGACCCTTCTCTACCTGATTCAATTCATTGAAGTCCATTCATATATAAAATACCCTAATGTTAAAGTTGTAAAGTTCGTTGACAACGTGACGTGCCAATCATGATTCTTATTTGTGCTGATGTAGCATATCTATCAATTTTAGAAAGGCATATTCTTGCCTACAACTGACTGTACACATCTGGCTATATACAGAGAGAAAAAGGAGGAGCATGCCGCGCGCAACATATTTACCTATGACCGCGTGCAAACATATTTGCGTTTTTTTTTCTTTTTTTCCTTACAGGCACGGTGCAACTGTTTTGATTTTTTTTCTTTTTTCTTTTTTCCTTTTTGTTTAAAGATTTTATTCTTTTTATTTTATTATTACAAAAACTTTAAGTTGTTGTAATTTTTAATATATAAGTCCAAAATGGAAAAAAATTATATCATTGTTCACCTAAATTCAAACTCTTCAAAACAAGACTAGTCATGGATATGTTTTGACAACTTTTAAAAAAAAAATTATTTTTACATGTATAGTGTACAAAACATAAAAGAAAACTTGTACATATGGTCATACGAACATGTACAAATGTTCACTAAAACATGTACATCCTCACATAAAAACATGTACATTATCGCATTAAAAACATATAGATAGTCATATAAACCTGTACGAATAATTAAATATGTACATCCTTAAATTAAAACATGTACATATAAGAAAGAACACTTGTACATACGGTCATACAAACATGTACATATGACCATACAAACATGTACAGATGTTCATTAAAAAACATGTACATTCTCACATTTGAACATGTACATCGTCACATTAAAACATGTACATTTTCATATTAAAATATGTACATACATCCTCATATTAAAAATCATGGTATATATGTAAATATAATTTTTTAAAAAGTTGTCAAAACATATTCATGACTGGTCTTGTTTTGAAAAGCTCGAATTTAGATGAACAATGATATAATTTTTTTTCATTTAGACTTATATATTAAAAATTATAACAATTTAAAATTTTTATGATTAAGTAAGAAAAGAAAAAAAATTAAAAAACAAAAATCATCACCCTACCGTCGCGCGTATGCAAGGAAAAAGAAAAAAAATATATAAAAAAAGAAGTAAACTGACGCACGCCGCTGCTCCCTTCTCCTCCGTATGTAGCTATGTCTAGCTATAGTAACATGTAGCCAAGACTCACTGTTTTAAAAATTCCGTTCAGGTAGACTTCTGTACTATCGATCTTCCCATTCGTGTGTTGTAATGTGACAACATACATATATTCATGTGTTGATCTTCATGTATTTTTATACAAATTATGACCCAATCGTATCTGAATCTTGGTTCACTTCAGTCATTCACACATATTGTAAAAGGAACATTCATTGAACCAAAAGCTATAGTAAGCCCATTCTTCACTTTATCTTGAACTATGCAACCAAGGTCTTCTAGTGCGGGCAGGTGATACTCGATTGAGTGCTAATGTGATCCTCGGGAGTGTATGTCCTTGCATATATATCCAAGCCAAAACCCCGTCACTTCTGATTCCCTTGTATTGCCTAAAGCACTTCCTCGACTTCATCCTTGAAGAATAAAGAAAAAAAACATTACGAACTAATATAAATTGCAAAGAACAACTGTGATTGACAAATGATGATTCATTTAATTTACTATTGACATATACTGTTATTGTGTTTCTTTAAACTCTGCGTTTCTTCTATTTCTTCTAGTATGTTCTTATCTTCTATCATATAAAAGCTCAATGTAATAGTTCTCTTCTTAGTCTGTTAAGTTGAGCATCGCTCTCTCAATAATACGCTCTCAGAGAATGTTCTCTGTCGTTCACTTTCAATATCCAGATCTTGTGCCTTATATATGGTATCAGAGCAGGCCAATCCTGCACATCTTCTTTCTTGATCTCATCGTCTGGAAGATTGAGCGATGACGACAGAAGATGCGCCGCTGACATTGCAGAACTTGATGCAGCTCTTGACGACTGCGACTGCAAATGCGGGAAGTAACTCAGACATGTCCGATCCTCTGTACATTCACCCCAGCGATCATCCAGGTATGGTCATAGCCACTCAATTCACTGGATCTAATTTCCATACCTAGAAGCAATCAGTGATATTGTCTCTCGAATCCAAAAACAAGATCGGATTCATAACTGGTGATGTGGAAAAACCAACTGATAGTGAAGATAAGATTAAAAAGTGGAAAAGATGTGATAGCTTGGTCAGATCATGGATCTTGAACGCTTTGAAACCTTCGGTAGCACAAAGCGTCATGTTCGCACTTAGCGCCAAAGAGTTATGGGACGATCTCTGCAGCCGTTATGAGATAGCTAATGGTGCTCAACTGTTTCAAATCAGGCGTGAAATCGCAACTATGAAACAGGAGAACGAGAGTGTTACGGAGTACTATACTAAAATGAAACGGTTGTGGGATGAATTTAGGCTAATGTGCAAGTTACCAGGCTGTTCTTGCGGTTTTATAAAGGAATGGGAGAAACTTTTTCAGAATCAAAAGTTGCTGGAGCTTTTGATGGGATTAAACGATAGTTTCAGGCATGTTCGCGGCAACATATTAATGATGTCCCCTCTTCCAAGTGTAGAACAGACTTACTCTATCTTAATCCAAGAGGAAAAGCAAAGAGAAGTTTCTACAGGAGGAGATAAAACTCATACAGAGGCAATGAGTTTTTCTTATAACTCAAGTAAACCTGGATAAGAAATGAGATGGCAAAATGATGCAGAAAGGAGAAGAGATCTCCGCTGTTCCTACTGCAATAAGAAGGGTCATGCTATTGAGACGTGTTATGCCAAACATGGATTCCCTAAAGGTTTCAAGCATGGCAAGAATAAAAAGAATCAAAGTTACAGTAATTCTTGTGTGGCTCCAGAAAATTTCAAAGGGGAAGAGTCAGCAGAAATCAGAAATCAGACCTCAGAAGTTCAGCAAGGCAGACTTGACTTCTTACAGCCAATTTGTTAAAGAAAAGAGAGAAGAAACTGCACTTTGCAGTTTTGCAGGTATGGAGGAAGTTCATTACTCTCATTGCCTAAGTACTTTAAAAACTGATGCTTCGTACAAGAATATGTGGATTCTTGATTCTGGTGCGACTGATCACATCTGTTGTGATATTAAATTCTTTACGAAATGTGGACCCGCAATCCAACAGAGACGTGTTAGGATGCCAGATGGTCACTTCCAAGATGTTTTAACTGCAGGAGATGTTGAGTTAACAGATGGTTTCCACCTTAAACATGTTTTGTTTGTTTCAGGATTTCAGTTCAATCTGATTTCTGTAAGCAAATTAGTTAAAGAATTGCGAGGTCTTATAAGTTTCACTGATGATCTTTTCTATTTACAGGACCATTCCTTGATTCGTCATAATGTCATAGGACATGTGACACATGGTCTATACGTTTTGGATAAAGCGTTGTTACAGAAGACCTTGGATCAGTGGAGAAGCACCAGATTTCAGGAAGTCCATCAGATTGAAGAATTGCGTGCTTGCAGTGTTACTTTTGAAGAGTGGCATCACCATCTCGGGCATATGCCAACTTCAAAGATGAAAACACTGAATTTAATAAAGGAATCTGATTTTTATCAGATTTTGTTTGTGATTCATGTAGAAAAGCCAAAGGACATCGTCTCCCTTTTCCAGATAGTGTATCTAAATCAGAAGCAGTTTTTGATTTAATACACATAGATACTTGAGGACCTTTTAAGGAAACAACTTATGATGGTTATGTTTACTTCCTCACTATTGTTGATGATTATAGTAGGAGTACTTGGGTTCAACTTCTCAAATGAAAAGGAGATGCTTTTGCTGTTCTTAAATCATTTATTGCCATGGTTAAAAATCAGTATAATGCTACTGTTAAGACAATTCGCAGTGATAATGCCCTAGAGTTGGGTTCAAGCAATGAAGGGAAAGCATACTTTAACAGTCTAGGCATCATACATCAAGTCAGTTGTCCTTATTCTCCACAACAAAACGGGAAAGTGGAAAGGAAACATCGTTTTCTTCTCGAGACAGCAAGGGCCCTAATGTTTAGAAGCAATCTTCCTATCTGTTATTTGGGGTGACAGTGTTTTACATGCTACACACCTTATTAATAGAATGCCAACTCGTGTCTTGCAAATGAAATCTCCTTATCAGGTTCTTTTCAGCAAAAACCTGATTATCACTTATTGAAGTCATTTGGTAGTCTCTGTTATGCTACCGTTGTTGGGCAGAAGGGTGATAAATTTGCACCACGGTCTCAAGCCTGTGTTTACCTTGGTCAGCCTCCACATCAGAAGGGCTATAAGTTGCTAAACTTGGAGACAAGACAGGTTTTAATCAATAGAGATGTTGTCTTTTGTGAATCTGTTTTCCCTTTCAAAAATCTCCCAAGTTATCTTCAGCAGGATCTTTCTCACTTGATTCGACCTGAAGAACAACTTCTTTTTCCTGAACAGACTGAGTATACTGTCTATGATGATCATCATGCTCCTTCTGTTACCCCAACTGCTGTTCCTGCTGCTCAACAATCTGATACTGCTACAGATTCTGATAATGATCTTCTTAATACAGATAATTCTGTTACAAGTCAAGATCAAACAGACAGAGATACATCTGCTATTTCTTCAACCAATTTGCACCCAGTCAGAAGATCTACTCGCACCACCAATCTACCATCTTATCTATGTGACTATGCTTTACAGAATCATGCTTGCTTTTCTTCCTTGGTTACACTCACCGATGTTATACCATCATATTGCTTATCCGTGTTATCTACTTCACCATCTGTTTCGAATTTCACTGAACCAAGCAGTTATGAGAAGGCTTGCACGGATGCTCGATGGGTTGATGCTATGCAAAAGGAGCTTTCTGCCCTGGAACTAAATAACACTTGGGAGCTCTTCCTAAACCCACACATAAAAAGCCTATCGGAAGCAAGTGGGTGTATAAGGTCAAGCTCAAAGCAGATGGGAGTGTTGAGCATTTTAAAGCTCGACTGTGGCTAAAGTTTTTCTCAGAAGGAAGGGTGGATTACCAGGAGACATTTTCTCCCGTGGTCAAACTCACTACAGTCAGAGCACTTCTTATTATTGCTATAAAGAAAGGCTGGCTTGTTTCACAATTCGACATTAATAGTGCATTTCTTCACGGCACACTAGATGAAGAAGTGTATATGTTGCCTCCCAAAGGGTATCTCTCACCAGGAGACACACGAGTTTGCAAGTTACAGAAGAGTTTATATGGTTTGAAACAGGCGTCCAGACAGTGGTACTCCCGCCTGTCTGCCTTTCTCAAAACCCTGGCTATAAACAGTCTCTGAATGACTATTCGTTATTTGTTAAAATTTCTGGTGAAAACACAACATATATGATTGTATATGTTGATGATATTCTGGTCACAGGCAATTGTCCAGCAGAGATTTCTTTTTTAAAAGAAGCTCTTGACTCCCAGTTTAAGATTAAAGACCTTGGCACGATCGGCTTGTTTTTGGGGATGGAGTTCTTACCAACTGCCACTGGTTATGTGGTATCTCAGAGAAAGTTTATGATGGAAACTTTATCTGAATTTGGCAAGTCAGAATGGAAGCCAGTTCGCGCTCTCATAGAAACTGGTATCAAACTTGCACCAGACCAGGGTGTTCTCTTATCAGACCCTACTTTGTACAGACAAATTATGGGGTAAACTGAACTACATGATGCATACACGGCCTGATTTGTGTTTTGCGGTCCAACTGTTGAGCCAGTTTATGACTAAGCCTACAGATCTACAACTCAAGGCAGCTTATCACACCTTGAAGTATGTAAAGGGTACCCTTGGCTATGGTTTGTTATTGAACAATTCAACCTCAACAGATCTTATTGGCTATTGTGATGCCGACTGGGCATCCTGCCCTACAACAAGACGGTCTGTTTGTGGTTTTTTCATTACCCTTGGTGGCAGCCCTCTTTCATGGAAATCTAAAAAGCAAACTACTGTTGCTTTATCTTCAGCTGAGGCTGAATACCGTTCTCTGAGGCGCATCACTACCGAAATTGCTTGGCTTAGCAGACTTCTACATGAGTTGGGTTTGGAACACATTGAGCCCGTTGCTGTTCATTGTGATAACAAGGCTGCAGTTTACATAGCTAAAAACCCGGTTTTCCATGAGCGAACAAAGCACATCGATTTAGATTGTCACTATGTTCGTGAAAAGTTACAACAAAGGTTAATTTGTGTGAATCATGTTCCTTCTCGACAGCAGCTGGCAGATCCCTTAACCAAAGCTCTTCCAGGACATCAATACTTATCTCTGTTTCCTGGATTTAGTCTATTGAAATACCCCAAACTTAGATATAGTGTTTAAGTAACAAACTAAGGTATAAGAAGGCTAAATAATGCCTTAGAAACATTAAGGAAACACCAAAAGAGCAGTTTAAGCAAAAACGTGCTCTAAGCTTGGAGAGACTTGGGTGAGCACCCAAATATTGTTATAAGACCTTAGTAATATCCTAATGGTCATTTTAAACCAATTACCAAGAAAACCAAGCTTGAAAACAAGTTCAAACACAAATGTGCTTTAAGGAGTCTTAAAGCACATTTTTGAAAAATTGTCTTGTAAATAGGTTTTGAATGGCTAAATGTCCATCATTACTCTTTAATTAACATGTGTACTAATTAGTACCACATTAGGAAGTCTAAATCAATGGGAAATCAAAAATTTCACAATTATGTGCCTTGTTTAGTGAATTGTAACCAAATAATGCTAGTTTAAGACATTAGTCAAAGTAAGTCAATTAAATGGTCAACAAAGACCACAATCTACCTTATTTGACCAAGGGGGCCGGTTTTTAAGTGTGACTCACCACACTTATCTAGCTAAGTAATGAATAAAGCAAAAGTAAGTAAATTCACTATTCACCTTTTAACATAATATCTTACCTTTAGTAGTCCTTTCTCCTCCTTTCTTCATTCTTCATCTTCTCCATCGGTTCTCTTGCTCTCTTTCCTCTCTTTCACGTAAGAAGACAACTCCATGCTAGCTCCATCTTCTTTTGCCCACATCTTGCTCATTTAAGCTCCAAAATCAAAACCAAGTACATATATCTCTTAGTTAGCTCAAGCTCTTCCTTTCTATCTTTTCAAAACTTCAAGAGCCTCATTTTGGAGCCAAGTCAAACCGCCATTAGAGGAGGAAACTCAAGCTTGGAGACTCCATTAGCTTCTCCATTCTCTTAAGGTAAAGAATATGTAAGAAAATCTAGGTTTCCATCATTTTCTCTCCATGTCCGAAAATTATCACTCATGGGGTTCCATTTTTATGCCTTGTTCTAGCTTGTTTTCTACTCTCCAAAGGATAAAGGAGGTCCTTCTTGCTTCATATCCAAGCTTGTCTTGAGAAACCAAGGTAAAACAATCAATTTAATGCCTTAAAAACACATTTTAACCTAGGTTTTTATTCCTTAAGGTTATTGTGTGTTTAGTACTCATTAGAGTCATTGATTATTGGTTAGAACATTGGCAAGGAGAGTTTGATTGGTGATCGAGATTGTTCAAGAAAAACCTAAGGAGAAAAGTTTGTAGAGCTTGTGAAAGAACAAGGTAAATGTCTTACCTTAAGGTGTTTAATGCATTAAGGGGTGGGATTTAGGTATATGATGAGTGTAGCTTAAGGTTTACATTAGAAAAGGGCTATATATAACCTAGGAGAAACAATGACTATGTTTGAAACTTGTGACTAAGGAGCCAATGAGAAAAGAGATGGTTAAACAATGTTGAGATGAATTACAAGAAGCATTTTATTTCAATGGGAGCCTTGTTGTGTGTATTCGCAGGTTAAAGTCAAATATATGTGGAAATTCAGTGGTTAAGATTATTGTCATTTAAGGGCCTAAGTGCCAAGCATTTTAAGTTATACACTATATAATGATGTGGTGTAGTTTTGGTGTAAATTGTGTGTTAAGATGGTGTAATGAGAATTTGAGTGATCTTGGTTGTTTGATGGTGAAAAACCAAGTGCTTAGGTGTAACAATATGCTAGAGAACCCATGTCAAAAATTGATGAAGAAACTTAGTGTTTTAGATGTTCTAAGAAATTTCATGACTAGGATAGTACTAGGAAGTTTAGAGGTTGTCTTGAAGGAAAAAGAATGAGTTTAAGGTGTTCTTGTGAGTTAGAATGACTTAGGCATTATCATGGAGGATCTTGGAATCAAAAGAATGTTTAGGTATGCACCAAAGGCAATTTGAGAATGTGTTTAGGAAATATGCAATCTTGTTAGGAGAAGGGTAAAGTAATGTGTTTAAAGGTGAAGAGACTTCATGTAGTTACATAAAGGAACCTAGATGTTGAAAGATGCTTGGGAGATGATGTTATGGTGGTAAGGTAACATTTTGGCATAGTGGTTATGATAGGTATGAAACACCACTTAGAAAACCTAAGGAAAATATTACAAGTGTTGAGAGATTATGTAAGGAATTGGGTTATAAGGCTAGAGATGGAGATGTGTGCAAGTTTAGGATGTTATTTTGGTATTAGAATATGCCTAAGATCATGTGTGAAGTTTGGGTGATTTATGGATGAAGAGAACAAGTGTAACAACACTTAGAACAATGCAAAAGAAAGAAATCTGTAGCTGGTCCGGGACTTAAGTCCAGGGTGAAGTCCCGGACCAACCTAAAATTTCTGCCGAGAGTTGCTTCAACCATAGGGTCCGGGACTTAAGATTTGTAAGAAGTTCCGGACCACCCCCTAATTTACCCCGAGGATTTTAGTTTGCAATGGTCCGGGACTTAAGTCCCATACAAAGTCCCGGACCACCACATTAAAATAGCCGAGATTTTGAACTAAGTATAGGTCCGGGACTTAGGTTGAGGACAAGGTCCCGGACCACACTAAAAATCATGTTTAAGCTTGGGAAGTGTTAGGAAATGGTGGGAATGATTTGTATTGATGTTACAAGGTTATTAAGGGCATGTTGGTGGGTGTAATGGTTATTAAGTGGGTGAACAAGTATATAGATAATGAAGAAGTGATGCACTTAGAAGTTAAGCTAAAAACCATAAGGCTTAGTGAAAAACAATGGGAAAAAAATTGATGTTCTGGGGAGGTTAAGTAATTGTATAAGTTGAATTGAATAATAACCTAAAACTGAATGAATGTTTTAGGACTTGTGAATTGGGACTTGGAAGGAGATAAACCAAACAATCGTCGACGGTGAACGGTACAGTCTTTCTTGTGACCTGCTTGCTAACGAGGTGTCCCTCGGCTTGTGTGCTATCTGTTTATTTGCTATGACTAAGACAAGATAAAGCATGCAACCGATATTAATGTTCTTGTTGTGTTTGTGTTTTCTTTACACTAACCCACGAGGCTTAAGGATAGCTACTAACTAAGCTTGATACTTATTAAGTTAAGAAGAGGATTTGTACATTGGTGATTGTTGGTTAATACCCGTCAAGGTTTAACTAACACTTGGTATTTAAGACTTTCACTAACCGTAACTTGGGGGGGAGTGAGGAATCCGGAATGGTACCGGCACATGTGTATTGGGGGAGGTCGGTATCTGAATCAGATCCGACTTCCAAACAAGACTTGTCATTAGACTCGTCGCCTAGGGTCAATAAACCGACCCGACCACCCGGACTACTGTTTGAGGTGGGAGGCACATTAAGGATGGCGTGGGGGGATCAAGCCTACATCCCCAACAAATTGAGAAAGGCCGCTTATTGCTGGATAGTGCACTGCTACTGGCTAGGGTTAACCAAGCCCTACAAAAATAAGCAACCAATTAAGGGCTAACCAATCTAATAGTGGAACGGTTGCAAATATAAGATTAAGGAGATTGTGGATCTAAGGAGTTAAGAACTAACTCACTTATTAAGGGAACGCCTGAGTCGTTCATTTGCATTGAGCTATTTATGTTCATTGTGGTTTGTTGTTTTATTGCATTTCATATTATGATTGTGATGCTAATCAACTTCATGCTATCGACAATTAGTCGTCGTAGCCCCGTTAGCTTGGGGGCCACGAGAGGGTCGTACCAGCATTCGTGCTGACCCCCTTTGGGGGCTGTTTTTACACTTGCAGGTAAACGGCCGATGAAGTCACACCACGAGAGTAGGAGCGGGTAGCCCTAGGTGGGACTTTATTTTGAGTACGGGTAGCGCTTGTGCACCCGTCTGTTAGTAGTTGAACTTGAGATATTATGTGGTTTTGAAGATACTTAAAACTCGGATGGTGTATGTATTTCGGATGTACGGTTGTAAATATTTAAGTAACGGTATTTCTTGTTGATTAGACCATGGCAAGATCCTGGTGATAGATTATTTCCGCTGCGACGTTAAAGTATTATTGTTAAGTTGCGATAACCACGATTGGCTTAGGACGGGGTGTTACAAAAAGTGGTATCAGAGCGTAGTTACGCTCTGATCAAGAAATACCGGACATAAGAAACCACCGAGCTAGGATATGAGTTAAGAAATAAGTGACGGGTTAAGGGTATGAGTTGTTAGTGTGAGTAGAGTCAGATGACCACTAATAAGTGTGGATCGTCTTTACCGTCTACGGACGTTATGAATTCGTTAACCGAAACAGTGGTGGATACGAATCTAATGTGAGTTATGATTGTTCAGATGTCAGGAAGGAGAGGCCGAGGCCGTGGTCGAGGCGATGAGACTGAGATACCGGAAGGGCAGACGATCGCAGAGATCGTAGCTGCCGCCTTAGGGCACATGGGCTATCAGCCTGGTGTGGGTGCACCACCTCCACCGCCACAACCCCGGGAACCGAATTGGGTGAAGAGCCTTGCAGACCTTCGACCCGCACATTTAAGGGGGAGACCGATCCCGCCAAGCTCGAGGCGTACATCTCCGAGCTGGAGACCGCCTTTGAGACCCTTGACGTCCCTGCTGGGATCAAGGTGCGTCTAGCTGCGTTCTACCTGAAGGGGGCAGCAGGCGATTGGTGGAAGCTGGTGAGGGCCGAGCATGTGGCCAATCCAGAGTTCGGCTGGGAGCAGTACACCGCCTTGCTACGAGCAAAGTACTATCCCGCCCATGTCCAGACGAAGAAGCGCCTACAGTTGGATGCGCTCAAGCAGACCGACAAGATGACGGTGGACGAGTATTACACAGAGTTCACCGCCTTGCTCCGTCTTCTGCCAGGTCTTGGGTATTCAGACCAGATACTGGTGGACCGCTTCTATGGCGGCGGCTTAGCCATCGACTCCACTACGGCATGGGGCCGACGAGTTATACTACCTTGCAGGTAATAAGAATGAGTAAGATATAATTAAGTGAATAAGATTTAGTTTGTGAGAAATAAGAGGAACTAATACCTTGGGAAGCAGGAGTGCTATCATGCCGCTGCTAAGGTTGAGATAACCGTCCAGCTGAGGGACGAGGACAATGCCAAGAGAAAGAATGTTGGGAAGAGTACAGAACACCAAGGGCAAGGTGGGTACACAAAGTGGGTAAAGAAACAGAGTACCAGCCTCATGCTCAAAAGAACCAGAACCAAAAAGGAAAGGAGGAAAAGGAGAAGGCTACTGATGAGCCCACTGAAACTGACTTATGCTTATGCTGCTAAGCCCCTGCGCTCCAGGGCGCCAAAGGTAAGGAAATACATCTTGAGTAAATAAGAATGGGTACAACATTGAGACACAATCACTAATGTGATACGTAATCAGGTACTGAGACTGGAAAGGAAACCGGAGGTGGCTACCAACGACACTACTATTGCCAGAGGTGCAAGGGGGACCACCCCGAGTTGACTGTAGGGGAATAAGGTGGAATGTAACTTTGCGGAGTACTCGGGCACCGGGCATATGAGTGCTACGGGAACCCGGAGAGTAAGAATTACAGACCCAGTTTTAAGATTAAGACTAGGACCGATCAGGGAGCTGGTTCTGACGTCAGAAGGGGGCGCAGCAATCGGTGAGCAAGAACCCACGGGTAGCCCAGAAATCGGGACCCACACTACACTTGGTGGACCGGGACGATGAGCCTGAACCCTCATCGAGCCAGGTACCGCTATAACCATTTAGTAATAAAATTGCCTGCTTACCGCATTACATGCACGCTTAGTGAATAAATAAGATAAGTGAGAACAAGATAAGATTAGAATAAGTAAGATATAACCTACTACCACTTTAGGAAGCTTCAACATCTGCTATCCAATGCTACTACCTAACCCGGAGTACACCGACATCGAAACCATAGACTTTCCAACCGAGCAATGTCAGGTTATCCGCCCAGTATGATTTTATTAAGGGGATACCTGACACCTGCAGCGCAAATAGCCATCATCAGGAAATGCAGACAACTAGGAATGGGACCGGGAGGTTTTATACACCGGAGTACCCAGGGGGAGCAAGAATGAAGCTAAAGATGATGAGCTTAGGCAAGGATTGGAATCCGTATGCCAAGACCTACCAGACCACGAGAATGCAAGATGGAGTCTCACCACCGGGGATACCCGAAGAGTTCCATCCGGTTATTACGAAGTCATGGAGATCGCTCAGCAGTTGGAAGCTGAACCGATTCCAGACATACAAGCAGACATTTGCATTGTGAACTTCTACGAGAAGATGGGCGACTTGGACTACACCAGGATAAGAACGAGACAACGGAGTCTCTCGAAAGAGGGATACCCGTAGTGTCTTGGTCCATAGGAGATGATGCTGAATTTTTGTACGGCGAGCAGAAGCGTGCGGACCGTGCTAATAAGTTAATACTTAAGTCAGGGGATGTATTAGTTATGGGAGGAGAGTCAAGGATGTTATACCATGGGATTAAGAGAATCAAGCTGAATACAACACCGTCAGCAGTGATTAATGCGACACATATGAAACCAGGACGGAAACCTAACCTTTAGACAATATTAGATATGTACATTTTAGTGTGAGATAAGGAATGAAATGTAAGATCAAGCACATGTTGTAAACAGGATGGTTATGAATAAAATAACAGTGTGTTCATATAAATTGTTACGACTCTTGTTATACCATCAATACTCATGAAGCTTATGAATACAATTAGGTCATGGACTCGGTAGGAAGGTGCGCTAAGCATACTTACAGAGGCACAGGCCGACGCCAGCGGTACTATCCTCACTGCACCTTTCCGATTAATGGGATTGAGGCATCAGTTCTCTTCGACTCAGGGGCCTCGCATACCTTTGTCTCGGCATCTTTCGCGAGCAGGTTGGGGCTAGACGCTGATGAGCTACCCGATTTCACGGTTACGCTCCGTCTAAGGAGAAGGTTCGTTGCACTCGCTACTACCGAGGAGCCATTGTCAGTATTAAGGGGAAGACTTTCCAGTCAGTTCATTGAGTTCAGGGAGTTAGGATTTGATGTTATCTTCGGGATGAACTGGTTGGAGCGGCACAAGGGTCGTATCCTCTGCGCCGAGCATAGATTGCCGCTCAGGAGTCCGTCTGGGGTAACAATATCATACCGCCAGAGGCCAGAGAGCCTTCGACTAAGATCATCACCGCCATGGCAATGTATAAGGAGTTGAGGAGAAAGGAAGAAGTGTACCTCTGCTATGTATAGGACATAGAGAGAGACCCCGAGTTCGACCCCGACTTACCGGTAGTGTCGGAGTTCCCCGATCTATTTCCACGGGAACTGCCCGGCATGCCACCCACTCGGGAGGTAGAGTTCACCATCGAGCTGCTACCTGGTACCGGACCGATAGCCAAGGCACCATACCGCATGGCTCCGGCAGAGATGAATGAGTTAAAAGAACAGTTAAAAGATTTGTTAGACAAAGGATTCATCAGACCAAGTGTGTCACCATGGGGAGCGCCAGTTCTCTTCGTGAAGAAGAAGGACGGTAGCCTCCGCCTCTGCATCGACTATAGAGAGTTGAATGCAGTGACAGTTGAAGAATAAGTACCCACTACCCCGCATTGACGATCTGTTCGATCAGTTGAAGGGAGCATCTGTGTTTTCCAAGATTGATCTTAGATCGGGGTATCATCAGATAGCCATTAAGGAGGGAGATATTGAGAAGACGGCATTCCGGACACGATACGGCCACTATGAGTTTATAGTGATGCCGTTCGGTTTGTCGAACGCACCGGCGAAGTTTATGGATCTGATGAACCGCTTGTTCCAGGAGCAGCTGGACAAGTCGGTTGTGGTATTCATCAACGACATATTGATCTAAGGTTAAATGAAGGAACACTTGAGGAGAGTATTGGAGTTATTGAGGGAGAACCAGCTATATGCTAAGTTCTCCAAATGTGAGTTTTGGCTTGACCAGGTCTCTTTCCTAGGTCATGTCATCTCGGATGCTGGGATCTCGGTGGATCCAGCGAAGATTGATGCCGTACGTACTTGGCCAAGGCCGAAGACTGTTACCGATATCTGGAGCTTTCTAGGTCTGGCAGGTTACTACAGGAGGTTTGTTAAAGATTTCAGCAAGGTCGCGAAACCGATGACCAGTCTGATGAAGAAAGATGCCCGTTCTTATGGACGACTGACTGTGAGAGATCATTTCAGAGTTTGAAAGACTCACTGACCACTGCACCGGTTCTGACCATTCAAGACGGTATAGAGGGCTTTGAAGTTTACTGTGATGCATCCGGCAGAGGGTTGGGTTGCGTGCTCATGCAACATGGCAAGGTGGTGGCATATGCCTCACGCCAGTTGAAGAAACATGAGGAGAACTACCCCACACATGATTTAGAGCTGGGAGCTGCAGTCTTCGCTTTGAAGATATGGCGCCATTACTTATACGGGGTTAGTGTGACGATCTACACCGATCATAAGAGCTTAAGATACATATTTACTCAGAAGGAGTTGAATCTCAGACAGAGGAGATGGTTAGAATTCTTGAAAGACTATGACATTGACCTCTAATACAAAGAGGGAAGGCCAATGTTGTAGCAGATGCCCTGAGCCGTCGAGCACACTCACTCCATTTCGCTAGTCTCTTTCTCCAGCTTGGTTGATGAGGTGCAAAAGGCTCAGAGGACAGATGAGTACATGAGAGAGGTCAGACAGAAGCTGACAGATGGTACCTTTGAGAGTCAGAGATATGACTTCAGACTTCACGACGATGATCTGATCAGACTTAAGGGTCGGTTATGCATACCACGGGGCAACACGGATCTGAAAGACCGTATACTTAGGGAATCACACTGTTCTTCAGTTTCCATCCATCCGGGAGCCTCTAAGATGTACAAAGACATGAAGAGGTACTTCTGGTGGTCGGGGATGAAGACAGATGTTACCGAGTTCGTCTTGAGGTGTCTCACATGCCAGAAGGTGAAATTCGAGCACCGACGACCGGGCGGAATGGTACAATCGATGCCAGTTCCGGAATGGAAGTTCCATGATATCTCCATGGACTTTGTAGTTGGACTTCCACCTGCTAGGGGAGGTCTCAACATGATATGGGTGGTGGTGGATCGCCTTACCAAAGTAGCCCGATTCATACCGATGAAGGATACTTGGAAGGTGACCAAATTAGCTGAGTTATTTGAGAAAGAAATAATGAGACATCACGGGATACCAAAGACCATAGTGTCAGATAGAGATACCAGATTCCTTTCGAGGTACTAGAGAGCTACTAGAGAAGCGTTGGGTACAGAACTCAAGCTGAGTACCGCGTTCCATCCTCAAACAGATGGTCAGACTGAGCGTACTATTCAAACACTCGAGGACATGCTGAGGGCATGTGCCTTAGACTTCCAGGGCAGTTGGATTGACAAATTACATCTGATCGAGTTTTTATACAACAACAGCTATCACGCTTCGATCAAGATGCACCTTTTCAAGCGTTGTACGGTAGACCATGTCATACACCGCTCTGCTGGGATGAGTCGAGTGAGACGGTCATTATAGGACTAGAGTACTTAGAGCAAGTTAAGGCTGAAGTTCAGCAAATAGGGAGAACATGAAAGCTGCTCAAGATAGGCAGAAGTCATATGCTGATGTTCGACGACGAGACCTGGAGTTCACAGTGGGCGACCGGGTATTTCTACGAGTTTCAATGAAGGGTGTATTCAGATTTGGGCAGAAGGGCAAATTAAGCCCGAATTTTGTTGGTCCTTATGAGATTACGGAGCGGGTGGGCCGGTTGCTTACAGGTTGAATTTACCTGCTGAACTGGGTAAAGTGCAAGATGTTTTTCATGTTTCACAGCTAAAGAAATACATGCACCACCCCTCCCATGTGTTAGAACCTGAGAGGTTGACTTTAGAACCGAATATGAGATCCGTGGAGACTCCTTAGAGAATCTTGGACAGTAAGACTAGGGACACTCGCCACAAGTCAGTGCGACTGGTGAAGGTTCTCTGGTCTAACCAGGATGTCGAAGAGGCCACGTGGGAATTAGAGGATAAGATGAGGGCGAAGTACCCTTCTTTATTTACTGACTAGATCGTCTGTATAGAGTACGGGGCGTACCCCTTTTTAGGGGGGTAGAGCTTCCTCGCTTTTGAGTTGGGAACGAACATGTTTATCGTTTGTTAGGTTGTTTAAGATGTGATTTTGTGTAAGTTGCTACACTTGGTGATAAGTTTGAGTTATGTATAATACTTATGTATTGTATTTGTGATTGACCTTCGAGTCTTGAGATGTGTGAATGAGAATATAAGATGTGGTGTTAAGATTAAGAGAATTGAGTACCGTGAATGGTTAAGCATATATGTGAACTTTGGGGACAAAGTTCTTTTAAGGGGGGTAGATTGAAATACCCCAAACTTAGATATGGTGTTTAAGTAACAAACTAAGATATAAGAAGGCTAAATAATGCCTTAGAAACATTAAGGAAACACCAAAAGAGCAGTTTAAGCAAAAACGTGCTCTAAGCTTGGAGAGACTTGGGTGCAACCCAAATATTGTTCTAAGACCTTAGTAATATCCTAATGGTCATTTTAAACCAATTACCAAAGAAAACCAAGCTTGAAAACAAGTTCAAACACAAAATGTGCTTTAAGGAGTCTTAAAGCACATTTTTGAAAAATTGTCTTGTAAATAGGTTTTGAAGTGGCTAAATGTCCATTATTACTCTTAATTAACATGTGTACTAATTAGTACCACATTAGGAAGTCTAAATCAATGGGAAATCAAAAATTTCACAATTATGTGCATTGTTTAGTGAATTGTAACCAAATAATGCTAGTTTAAGACATTAGTCAAAGTAAGTCAAAAATGGTCAACAAAGACCACAATCTACCTTATTTGACCAAGGGGGCGGTTTTTAAGTGTGACTCACCACACTTATCTAGCTAAGTAATGAATAAAGCAAAAGTAAGTAAATTCACTATTCACCTTTTAACATAATATCTTACCTTTAGTAGTCCTTTCTCCTCCTTTCTTCATTCTTCATCTTCTCCATCGGTTTCTTGCTCAATTCCTCTCTTTCACGTAAGAAGACAACTCCATGCCAGCTCCATCTTCTTTTGCCCACATCTTGCTCATTTAAGCTCCAAAATCAAAACCAAGTACATATATCTCTTAGTTAGCTCAAGCTCTTCCTTTCTATCTTTTCAAAACTTCAAGAGCCTCATTTTGGAGCCAATTCAAACCGCCATTAGAGGAGGAAACTCAAGCTTGGAGACTCCATTGCTTCTCCATTCTCTTATGGTAAAGAATATGTAAGAAAATCTAGGTTTCCATCATTTTCTTCTCCATGTCCGAAAATTATCACTCATGGGGTTCCATTTGTATGCCTTGTTCTAGCTTGTTTTCTACTCTCCAAAGGATAAGGAGGTCCTTCTTGCTTCATATCCAAGCTTGTCTTGAGAAACCAAGGTAAAACAATCAATTTAATGCCCTAAAAACACATTTTAACCTAGGTTTTTATTCCTTAAGGTTATGTGTGTTGTTTAGTACTCATTAGAGTCATTGATTATTGGTTAGAACATTGGCAAGGAGAGTTTGATTGGTGATCGAGATTGTTCAAGAAAAACCTAAGGAGAAAAGTTTGTAGAGCTTGTGAAAGAACAAGGTAAATGTCTTACCTTAAGGTGTTTAATGCATTAAGGGGTGGGATTTAGGTATATGATGAGTGTAGCTTAAGGTTTACATTAGAAAAGGGCTATATATAACCTAGGAGAAACAATGACTATGTTTGAGAACTTGTGACTAAGGAGCCAATGAGAAAAGAGATGGTTAAACAATGTTGAGATGAATTACAAGAAGCATTTTATTTCAATGGGAGCCTTGTTGTGTGTATTCGCAGGTTAAAGTCAAATATGTGTGGAAATTCAGTGGTTAAGATTATTGTCATTTAAGGGCCTAAGTGCCAAGCATTTTAAGTTTATACACTATATGATGATGTGGTGTAGTTTTGGTGTAAATTGTGTGTTAAGATGGTGTAATGAGAATTTGAGTGATCTTGGTTGTTTGATGGTGAAAAACCAAGTGCTTAGGTGTAACAATATGCTAGAGAACCCATGTCAAAAATTGATGAAGAAACTTAGTGTTTTAGATGTTCTAAGAAATTTCATGACTAGGATAGTACTAGGAAGTTTAGAGGTTGTCTTGAAGGAAAAAGAATGAGTTTAAGGTGTTCTTGTGAGTTAGAATGACTTAGGCATTATCATGGAGGATCTTGGAATCAAAAGAATGTTTAGGTATGCACCAAAGGCAATTTGAGAATGTGTTTAGGAAATATGCAATCTTGTTAGGAGAAGGGTAAAGTAATGGTTTAAAGGTGAAGAGACTTCATGTAGTTACATAAAGGAACCTAGAAGTTGAAAGATGCTTGGGAGATGATGTTATGGTGGTAAGGTAACATTTTGGCATAGTGGTTATGATAGGTATGAAACACCACTTAGAAAACCTAAGGAAAATATTACAAGTGTTGAGAGATTATGTAAGGAATTGGGTTATAAGGCTAGAGATGGAGATGTGCAAGTTTAGGATGTTATTTTGGTATTAGAATATGCCTAAGATCATGTGTGAAGTTTGGGTGATTTATGGATGAAGAGAACAAGTGTAACAACACTTAGAACAATGCAAAAGAAAGAAATCTGTAGCTGGTCCGGGACTTAAGTCCAGGGTGAAGTCCCGGACCAACCTAAAATTTCTGCCGAGAGTTGCTTCAACCATAGGGTCCGGGACTTAAGATTTGTAAGAAGTTCCGGACCACCCCCTAATTTACCCCCGATGATTTTAGTTTGCAATGGTCTGGGACTTAAGTCCCATACAAAGTCCCGGACCACCACATTAAAATAGCCGAGATTTGAACTAAGTATAGGTCCGGGACTTAGGTTGAGGACAAGGTCCCGGACCACACTAAAAATCATGTTTAAGCTTGGGAAGTGTTAGGAAATGGTGGGAATGATTTTGTATTGATGTTACAAGGTTATTAAGGGCATGTTTGGTGGGTGTAATGGTTATTAAGTGGGTGAACAAGTATATAGATAATGAAGAAGTGATGCACTTAGAAGTTAAGCTAAAAACCATAAGTCTTAGTGAAAAACAATGGGAAAAAAATTGATGTCTAGGGAGGTTAAGTAATTGTATTAAGTTGAATTGAATAATAACCTAAAACTGAATGAATGTTTTAGGACTTGTGAATTGGGACTTGGAAGGAGATAAACCAAACAATCGTCGACGGTGAACGGTACAGTCTTTCTTGTGACCTGCTTGCTAACGAGGTGTCCCTCGGCTTGTGTGCTATCTGTTTATTTGCTATGACTAAGACAAGATAAAGCATGCAACCGGATATTAATGTTCTTGTGTGTTGTGTTTTCTTTACACTAACCCACGAGGCTTAAGGATAGCTACTAACTAAGCTTGATACTTATTAAGTTAAGAAGAGGATTTGTACATTGGTGATTGTTGGTTAATACCCGTCAAGGTTTAACTAACACTTGGTATTTAAGACTTTCACTAACCGTAACTTGGGGTGGGAGTGAGGAATCCGGAATGGTACCGGCACATGTGTATTGGGGGAGGTCGGTATCTGAATCAGATCCGACTTCCAAACAAGACTTGTCATTAGACTCGTCGCCTAGGGTCAATAAACCGACCCGACCACCCGGACTACTGTTTGAGGTGGGAGGCACATTAAGGATGGCGTGGGGGGATCAAGCCTACATCCCCAACAAATTGAGAAAGGCCGCTTATTGCTGGATAGTGCACTGCTACTGGCTAGGGTTAACCAAGCCCTACAAAAATAAGCAACCAATTAAGGGCTAACCAATCTAATAGTGGAACGGTTGGCAAATATAAGATTAAGGAGATTGTGGATCTAAGGAGTTAAGAACTAACTCACTTATTAAGGGAACGCCTGAGTCGTTCATTTGCATTGAGCTATTTATGTTCATTGTGGTTTGTTGTTTATTGCATTTCATATTATGATTGTGATGCTAATCAACTTCCATGCTATCGACAATTAGTCGTCGTAGCCCCGTTAGCTTGGGGGCCACGAGAGGGTCGTACCAGCATTCGTGCTGACCCCCTTTGGGGGCTGTTTTTACACTTGCAGGTAAACGGCCGATGAAGTCACACCACGAGAGTAGGAGCGGGTAGCCCTAGGTGGGACTTTATTTTGAGTACGGGTAGCGCCTGTGCACCCGTCTGTAGTAGTTGAACTTGAGATATTATGTGGTTTTGAAGATACTTAAATCTCGGATGGTGTATGTATTTCGGATGTACGGTTGTAAATATTTAAGTAACGGTATTTCTTGTTGATTAGACCATGGCAAGATCCTGGTGATAGATTATTTCCGCTGCGACGTTAAAGTATTATTGTTAAGTTGCGATAACCACGATTGGCTTAGGACGGGGTGTTACAAAAAGTGGTATCAGAGCGTAGTTACGCTCTGATCAAGAAATACCGGACATAAGAAACCACCGAGCTAGGATATGAGTTAAGAAATAAGTGACGGGTTAAGGGTATGAGTTGTTAGTGTGAGTAGAGTCAGATGACCACTAATAAGTGTGGATCGTTTTACCGTCTACGGACGTTATGAATTCGTTAAACCGAAACAGTGGTGGATACGAATCTAATGTGAGTTATGATTGTTCAGATGTCAGGAAGGAGAGGCCGAGGCCGTGGTCGAGGCGATGAGACTGAGATACCGGAAGGGCAGACGATCGCAGAGATCGTAGCTGCCGCCTTAGGGCACATGGGCTATCAGCCTGGTGTGGGTGCACCACCTCCACCGCCACAACCCCGGGAACCGAATTGGGTGAAGAGCCTTGCAGACCTTCGACCCGCACATTTTAAGGGGGAGACCGATCCCGCCAAGCTCGAGGCGTACATCTCCGAGCTGGAGACCGCCTTTGAGACCCTTGACGTCCCTGCTGGGATCAAGGTGCGTCTAGCTGCGTTCTACCTGAAGGGGGCAGCAGGCGATTGGTGGAAGCTGGTGAGGGCCGAGCATGTGGCCAATCCAAAGTTCGGCTGGGAGCAGTACACCGCCTTGCTACGAGCAAAGTACTATCCCGCCCATGTCCAGACGAAGAAGCGCCTACAGTTGGATGCGCTCAAGCAGACCGACAAGATGACGGTGGACGAGTATTACACAGAGTTCACCGCCTTGCTCCGTCTTCTGCCAGGTCTTGGGTATTCAGACCAGATACTGGTGGACTGCTTCTATGGCGGGCTTAGCCAACGACTCCGCTACGGCATGGGCCGACGAGTTATACTACCTTGCAGGTAATAAGAATGAGTAAGATATAATTAAGTGAATAAGATTTAGTTTGTGAGAAATAAGAGGAACTAATACCTTGGGAAGCAGGAGTGCTATCATGCCGCTGCTAAGGTTGAGATAACCGTCCAGCTGAGGGACGAGGACAATGCCAAGAGAAAGAATGCTGGGAAGAGTACAGAACACCAAGGGCAAGGTGGGTACAAGAAACAGAAGTACCAGCCTCAAGCTCAAAAGAACCAGAACCAAAAAGGAAAGGAGGAAAAGGAGAAGGCTACTGATGAGCCACTGAAACTGACTTATGCTTATGCTGCTAAGCCCCTGCGCTCCAGGGGCCAAAGGGTAAGGAAATACATCTTGAGTAAATAAGAATGGTTAACAACATTGAGACACAATCACTGATGTGATACGTAATCAGGTACTGAGACTGGAAAGGAAACCGGAGGTGGCTACCAACGACACTACTATTGCCAGAGGTGCAAGGGGGACCACCCCGGAGTTGACTGTAGGGGGAATAAGGTGGAATGTAACTTTTGCGGAGGAGTACTCGGGCACGGGCATATGAGTGCTACGGGAACCCGGAGAGTAAGAATTACAGACCCAGTTTTAAGATTAAGACTAGGACCGATCAGGGAGCTGGTTCTGACGGTCAGAAGGGGGCGCAGCAATCGGTGAGCAAGAACCCACGGGTAGCCCAGAAATCGGGACCCACACTACACTTGGTGGACCGGGACGATGAGCCTGAACCCTCATCGAGGCCAGGTACCGCTATAACCATTTAGTAATAAAATGCCTGCTTACCGCATTACATGCACGCTTAGTGAATAAATAAGATAAGTGAGAACAAGATAAGATTAGAATATAAGTAAGATATAACCTACTACCACTTTAGGAAGCTTCAACATCTGCTATCCAATGCCTACTACACCTAACCCGGAGTACACCGACATCGAAACCATAGACTTTCCAACCGAGCAATGTCAGGTTATCCGCCCAGGTATGATTTTATTAAGGGGATACCTGACACCTGCAGCGCAAATAGCCATCATCAGGAAATGCAGACAACTAGGAATGGGACCGGGAGGTTTTTATACACCGGAGTACCCAGGGGGAGCAAGAATGAAGCTAAAGATGATGAGCTTAGGCAAGGATTGGAATCCGTATGCCAAGACCTACCAGACCACGAGAATGCAAGATGGAGTCTCACCACGGGGATACCCGAAGAGTTCCATCCGGTTATTACGCAAGTCATGGAGATCGCTCAGCAGTTGGAAGCTGAACCGATTCCAGACATACAAGCAGACATTTGCATTGTGAACTTCTACGAGAAAGATGGGCGACTTGGACTACACCAGGATAAGAACGAGACAGCGGAGTCTCTCGAAAGAGGGATACCCGTAGTGTCTTGGTCCATAGGAGATGATGCTGAATTTTTGTACGGCGAGCAGAAGCGTGCGGACCATGCTAATAAGTTAATACTTAAGTCAGGGGATGTATTAGTTATGGGAGGAGAGTCAAGGATGTTATACCATGGGATTAAGAGAATCAAGCTGAATACAACACCGTCAGCAGTGATTAATGCGACACATATGAAACCAGGACGGTTAAACCTAACCTTTAGACAATATTAGATATGTAACATTTTAGTGTGAGGTAAGGAATGAAATGTAAGATCAAAGCACATGTTGTAAACAGGATGGTTATGAATAAAATAATAGTGTTGTTCATATAAATTGTTACGACTCTTGTTATACCATCAATACTCATGAAGCTTATGAATACAATTAGGTCATGGACTCGGTACGGAAGGTGCGCTAAGCATACTTACAGAGGCACAGGCCGACGCCAGCGTACTATCCTCACTGGCACCTTTCCGATTAATGGGATTGAGGCATCAGTTCTCTTCGACTCAGGGGCCTCGCACCTTTGTCTCGGCATTTCGCGAGCAGGTTGGGCTAGACGCTGATGAGCTACGATTTCACGGTTACACTCCCGTCTAAGGAGAAGGTTCGTTGCACTCGCTACTACCGAGGAGCCATTGAAATACCCCTAACCTTAAAAACTCAATTAAATGAAATACAAATGATTAAAGATGAGTATTAAACATCTTAACACTATTGGGGAACAATCTAAAAGATCTCAACAAGGCAAAACACGTCTTAAGATCGGTATGGCCAAAAATGAGCTTTAAAGCACCATAAAGATTGTATGACCTCAAAAAGGATCCAAAGTGGATTCCTAAACATTATAATGAAGAAAGGAACACAACAAAACTATTCTCAAAGAAAACTAAGCTCAGAAACACACGTTGACACAAAAAGTGCCCTGAAATCACCTTAAAGCACGTTTTTGTGTATGGGCTCTAAGATAATGACTTTTTGTCATTTTAAAGACATGGGTATATCATTTAAATCATTTATTGGACATTATAGACTATATTTTAAAGTCTAAATCCAAGTTTGAAAATAAAAATCCAAAACTGACAGTTTATTGTGAATAGTACCCAAATAGTGCCATTTTAAGCACATTGACCAAGTTTGACCATTGGTCAACGAATTGACCAGCCCTATCTAATGGGTGTCGGCAAGCATAAGGAAGGGAGGACAGCACACAACAGCAATAATTCAGTTTGGACACCTAATGTGATGAGTCATTAGTTACTATACCTTATTTATCATTTTAAGCCTTTAAACACCAAATCTCACTCTCTCTTGCTTCTTGCTCCATTCCAAACGTGGCATCTGAGTTCTTAGACTCTCCCAAGCTGTGTTCTTGAGTTAGGAAGGCAATTCAATCCAATAAGCTCCTAAGGTAATGATTTAAGGTCATTTTTAGCCCTTTTTCTTCATTCTTTCACTACCAACACTTGGATCTCGTGGCTTGTCTTTTCCTATGGGTTATTCTCAGTGTTATAAGGTTAGAACAAGAGCTAAACTCGAATGAACTCAGTTTAGGGACCAAGGAAGTCCAAATCTACATTTTAAGGTAAAAACATACCTTAAGGTTCTACACTTTGCATCCGGTTTCTTTCTTCTGATCTTTGTGAGTTTATACACTCATAATCTTCATATTTACATGTTCAATCAGTTGGTTAACCATTTGGAGCAAGGGTGACCGAAATCCAAAGGAAATACTCTTCTTTTAGGCATTTTTCCAAGGTAAAACCTATTACCACAGCAGCTTGTTGTTGTCTAAGTGTTCCTTATGTTTATATAGTGAATTTAACACCTTGTGGTGTGTCTAAACCAGGCCGAATTCATAAGGAACCTTCCAAGCATTTTTAAGGTGATTTTTGCCTTAAATCTTACATTAATTGTTCTTTATGGTTAAGCTCAAGCTTGGAGTATAACTATATCTTGTTTTGGTGTATTAAACATGTCTAAATATTGTGGTGAATTTTACTCCAAGGTGCCGAGTCCATACAAGAAGTTATCAAGGTATAAACACCTTAAACTTATGATTTTATGTAATTCTTAGCATATATAAATATGTGCCGAGAGTGTAACATAATATATGGGTTATTTATAACCTAAGAATGTAAAAAAATGACTAAGATAAATTAAGCTAGTCATTTAAGTGATTTAATTAACATAATGGTCAAATTATGACATTATGTGGAAAAATAATAAAACTATGGTGAGGCCGTGAGCTTATGTATTATTGTTGAGCAATTTATGTGTAATTTTATGCTATAAAGCAAAGTTGTAATAAGGCCATGTCATTAGGCCATTTTAATTTAAGTTTAAAGCTTATTTAGTTAAGTTTATGCTTATATAATTAAATTGGGGTCAAACGGTAATTACTAGCATTTTATTAGGCCGTGGGCTTAATTTAGAGGAACTTAGAGTTTTTAAATGAATTTAATAAAAAATTATAACATTTTATGAAGCTTTGTGACAAAATTGTAAAAATAGAAAACTATAGGTTATGTATTGTAATTACCGAAAAGTTTGGGTCCAATTTGGGTATTAGAAGTCAAGTTGACTACATAGGAGACTTTGACTAAGTTTGGTGAATTTAAGGAATTAAAATACTACCTTATAATAAGATAGTTATTAAATTGTAAAGATTTATGATATTTGGGGTGATATTGTAATTTCTGAAAACTAGGGGTACTAAATGGAGTTTAGTACAAACCTTAGATTATTAGGAATTTTTAGAAGTTGATTTGGGTAAATTTGGAGTTTATATGAATTATCTAAGTATAATATAAGATATTTCATAACATTGTTACAAATGGGTAACTAATGTGGTAAAACCGAGATTTAGAGGGAATATAAGGTTAATAATAATATTTTAAACCTTTTGGTATAGTTTGGTAATTTTTGGAATTATATAAGGTTTTATGAAGATATGTGTATAATATATAGTTTTGGTGATATTAGAAACTATATGTTATTAAATGGGGTAAATGGTGAATTATGGAAGTTGGGGAATTAATTAAAACCGAGAGTTTAAGTGCTGTTTGGATTTTATTAACAATATATGACTATGTGATAATTGTTTTAATGACATAAATGTCAAAATATATAATATATAACTATAATATAACATTATATAAATTATGTGGTGGATTTTGTAAATATTTGAGAATTATAGGTGCTGTTCGGAAATATTACTATTTTTGGATGAAAATTTATAGTATGGTTTTAATGTTATAAGAGTTATAACATTTATAATATAGGAGGTATTCATTAAAAAGAATGAATATATATATAATGACTTACCATATAATAAATAGATCTATAATGCATATATATAATAAATATATGTTATAGTGTGGAAAATATAATATAGTTCAATAACTATGTACTACCATAATTAAATGACTTGAGATAAAGGGGAAAAATTATAAACATTGGATATGGAATTCTAATGTTAAGAGTGTACATGAAATAATAAGGATTTATATAATTCAAAGTATTTGTACATATGAATTATACAACAATACACTTGGAAAAACAAACCTTAGAAAATAAATACTAAGGTGAGATGTATAATACATGGTAAAGAATTATACATGCAATATAGAAACAAAACTACAATATACAAGGTATATTAAGTTACATGCGATAACAAGTTCAAACGTTAAGTATATTAATATACGAGAGGAAACTACGCATGTAATGTAACGTCTTTCCTAATCCTGAGTTAAACTGAAAACCCGTCAAACATTGACAGTTAATATACGGGGAACAGGGATAGATTAATAACGGTACGGGGTGCCGTAGGGTATTGTTAATATGAGATGCTGATGCATAGTGTGATGCATATTAATAGATTGTTAGAGGCGTCTCGAGGATCTCCAGAGAATTAGCTGATTCATACTCCACCGTAATACAATCTGGGTGAACGGTATGTTATTTATGTGGCTTGATTGTCTTTGAGGATTTCCTCAGTTCAGACATTGTGTGAAAATCTGTGATAAGATTGAATGTCTGCTAAAGTGAATTAATATGCTTGAGTTGTATATTAATGCTGCTTATTATTATTACTGTTGAACGATAACAGTACTGTTCGTATATATGAACATATTATAAAACGAACTAGCGGCAATGATGCTATCTTATATGTGTAATATAAGGAACGTAAGTAAACGTTGTAGCATTAAGATAATAAGATATATATATTATCTGAGACTTATATACGGAGCATTGGCCTCTTTTAAACGCCGCTCTTGTATCTAATACTGGATCCCGAGTTGACATACTCTGGATTGGACTAATGACCTTAGTCTACTGTGTTAAGAAAAAAAGTGGAACAAATGCGATGGTATAAGTCAGTAATAGAGAGGATGTGGCTCTTGTTGTGAACTGTGATCCATTAACGATACTAGGATACCGTGTGGTAACCGTAAGTATCAGGATAAATTTCCAACGGACTACAGATGGTTCGTAGGTCGGAGACTCTACCGCTGGAGTGGCTACTGCCGTGTGTGACCCGCCATAGGCGATAGGTAACTTAGAGACACGTCGTTCTAACGAGACGTTGTCATCAGGCGTGACTGAACAATTACGGACAACTATATTAGCTCGTACATTAGGCGAACACTATTTGGGCTTGCATGCCAAAGACGGGAATTCATACTTATATATAGTTCTCGTTGTTTCGCCTTGTTGTTCATTGGTTGTGCTTTGTGGTTATGTGTGGTGTGTTTTGGTGATATTGATTAAATGAGTCACTGTACTTATATCTATGTTGTGAACTGGATGAGTCGAGTCGCTGTGCTCGTGTGTGGATTATGGTGGATTGTTTGGTCGAGCGAGTCGACGTACTCAACTATGAATTATTAAGTGTTTGTTGGATTGGAGTCTAAGTACTCATACAAGCGTTGTAACGCTATCAGTGGTATATTAAGATGCGATGTGTGTAGCCGGGGGCTTGTTTACTATTTGAGTTACTGCAATATATATGTTGCTTTACAGTTATTATATAAAACTAACTGCATGAAAATAAATCGCATGCTCTCGACCAATTAACTGAGGGTCTTAGGGGGCATGACGGTCATGTAGTAACATACTCAGCAGGGGCTGATTCCATACCACAAACAAACATTTTTGCAGGTATGCAGCTTCCGGTGTCGACAAAGAGAGTGACGCGCTGGGTAGTTTGATTACAGTTATTTAAACATGCACTGTTGCATTTGATACGAACCTAGAAACGTGTATAGGATTTGAATACTTAGAATGCTCACTGTGAATGTAATTTATATTGGTTTGGGAAGTTTAGATCTATCTCTTGTTGTCACTGTGGGAAGATGTTTCGTATTTAAGAATGTTTCAGTAAGCACGTTATTACTCGTATGGGCGAGTAAGAACGGTGACACCAGTAGAACAATTGTTGAGATTACCGCTGCGATTTTATTATTAATTAAGTTGATTAGGAGCCGAATAGAGTAGGGGTGTTACAGCCATTGTCAGTATTAAGGGGGAAGACTTCCAGTCAGTTTCATTGAGTTCAGGGTTTGGATTTGATGTTATCTTCGGGATGAGCTGGTTGGAGCGGCACAAGGGTCGTATCCTCTGGCCGAGCATAGATTGCCGCTCAGGAGTCCGTCTGGGTAACAATATCATACCGCCAGAGGCCAGAGAGCCTTCGACTAAGATCATCACCGCCATGGCAATGTATAAGGAGTTGAGGAGAAAGGAAGAAGTGTACCTCTGCTATGTATAGGACATAGAGAGAGACCCCGAGTTCGACCCTGACTTACGGTAGTGTCGGAGTTCCCCGATCTATTTCCATGGGAACTGCCCGGCATGCCACCCACTCGGGAGGTAGAGTTCACCATCGAGCTGCTACCTGGTACCGGACCGATAGCCAAGGCACCATACGCATAGCTCCGGCAGAGATGAATGAGTTAAAAGAACAGTTAAAAGATTTGTTAGACAAAGGATTCATCAGACCAAGTGTGTCACCATGGGGAGCGCCAGTTCTCTTCGTGAAGAAGAAGGACGGTAGCCTCCGCCTCTGCATCGACTATAGAGAGTTGAATGCAGTGACAGTTAAGAATAAGTACCCACTACCCCGCATTGACGATCTGTTCGATCAGTTGAAGGGAGCATCTGTGTTTTCAAGATTGATCTTAGATCGGGGTATCATCAGATAGCCATTAAGGGGAGATATTGAGAAGACGGCATTCCGGACACGATACGGCCACTATGAGTTTATAGTGATGCCGTTCGGTTTGTCGAACGCACCGGCGAAGTTTATGGATCTGATGAACCGCTTGTTCCAGGAGCAGCTGGACAAGTCGGTTGTGGTATTCATCAACGACATATTGATATATTCGAAATCTAAGGTTGAACATGAGGAACACTTGAGGAGAGTATTGGAGTTATTGAGGGAGAACCAGCTATATGCTAAGTTCTCCAAATGTGAGTTTTGGCTTGACCAGGTCTCTTTCCTAGGTCATGTCATCTCGGATGCTGGGATCTCAGTGGATCCAGCGAAGATTGATGCCGTACGTACTTGGCCAAGGCCGAAGACTGTTACCGATATCCGGAGCTTTCTAGGTCTGGCAGGTTACTACAGGAGGTTTGTTAAAGATTTCAGCAAGGTCGCGAAACCGATGACCAGTCTGATGAAGAAAGATGCACCGTTCTTATGGACGACTGACTGTGAGAGATCATTTCAGAGTTTGAAAGACTCACTGACCACTGCACCGGTTCTGACCATTCAAGACGGTATAGAGGGCTTTGAAGTTTACTGTGATGCATCCGGCAGAGGGCTGGGTGCGTGCTCATGCAACATGGCAAGGTGGTGGCATATGCCTCACGCCAGTTGAAGAAACATGAGGAGAACTACCCCACACATGATTTAGAGCTGGGAGCTGCAGTCTTCGCTTTGAAGATATGGCACCATTACTTATACGGGGTTAGTGTGACGATCTACACCGATCATAAGAGCTTAAGATACATATTTACTCAGAAGGAGTTGAATCTCAGACAGAGGAGATGGTTAGAATTCTTGAAAGACTATGACATTGACCTCTAATACAAAGAGGGGAAGGCCAATGTTGTAGCAGATGCCCTGAGCCGTCGAGCACACTCACTCCATTTGCTAGTCTCTTTCTCCAGCTTGGTTGATGAGGTGCGAAAGGCTCAGAGGACAGATGAGTACATGAGAGAGGTCAGACAGAAGCTGACAAATGGTACCTTTGAGAGTCAGAGATATGACTTCGGACTTCACGACGATGATCTGATCAAACTTAAGGGCGGTTATGCATACCACGGGGCAACACGGATCTGAAAGACCGTATACTTAGGGAATCACATTGTTCTTCAGTTCCATCCATCCGGGAGCCTCTAAGATGTACAAAGACATGAGAGGTACTTCTAGTGGTCGGGGATGAAGACAGATGTTACCGAGTTCGTCTTGAGGTGTCTCACATGCCAGAAGGTGAAATTCGAGCACCGACGACCGGGCGGAATGGTACAATCGATGCCAGTTCCGGAATGGAAGTTCCATGATATCTCCATGGACTTTGTAGTTGGACTTCCACTGCTAGGGGAGGTCTCAACATGATATGGGTGGTGGTGGATCGCCTTACCAAAGTAGCCCGATTCATACCGATGAAGGATACTTGGAAGGTGACCAAATTAGCTGAGTTATTTGAGAAAGAAATAATGAGACATCACGGGATACCAAAGACCATAGTGTCAGATAGAGATACCAGATTCCTTTCGAGGTACTAGAGAGCTACTAGAGAAGCGTTGGGTACAGAACTCAAGCTGAGTACCGCGTTCCATCCTCAAACAGATGGTCAGACTGAGCGTACTATTCAAACACTCGAGGACATGCTGAGGGCATGTGCCTTAGACTTCCAGGGCAGTTGGATTGACAAATTGCATCTGATCGAGTTTTATACAACAACAGCTATCACGCTTCGATCAAGATGGCACCTTTTCAAGCGTTGTACGTAGACCATGTCGTACACCACTCTGCGGGATGAGTCGAGTGAGACGGTCATTATAGGACTAGAGTACTTAGAGCAAGTTAAGGCTGAAGTTAGCAAATTAGGGAGAACATGAAAGATGCTCAAGATAGGCAGAAGTCATATGCTGATGTTCAACGACGAGACCTGGAGTTCACAGTGGGCGACCGGGTATTTCTACGAGTTTTCACCAATGAAGGGTGTATTCAGATTTGGGCAGAAGGGCAAATTAAGCCCGAATTTTGTTGGTCCTTATGAGATTACGGAGCGGGTGGGGCCGGTTGCTTACAGGTTGAATTTACCTGCTGAACTGGGTAAAGTGCAAGATGTTTTCATGTTTCACAGCTAAAGAAATACATGCACCACCCTCCCATGTGTTAGAACTGAGAGGTTGACTTTAGAACCGAATATGAGATCCGTGGAGACTCCTTAGAGAATCTTGGACAGTAAGACTAGGGACACTCGCCACAAGTCAGTGCGACTGGTGAAGGTTCTCTGGTCTAACCAGGATGTCGAAGAGGCCACGTGGGAATTAGAGGATAAGATGAGGGTGAAGTACCCTTCTTAATTACTGATAGATCGTCTGTATAGGGTACGGGCGTACCCCTTTTAAGGGGGGTAGAGCTTCCTCGCTTTTGAGTTGGGAAACGAACATGTTTATCATTTGTTTGGTTGTTTAAGATGTGATTTTGTGTAAGTTGCTACACCTTGGTGATAAGTTTGAGTTATGTATATACTTATGTATTGTATTGTCTGATTGACCTTCGAGTCTTGAGATGTGTGAATGAGGAATATTAAGATGTGGTGTTAAGATTAAGAGAATTGAGTACCGTGAATGGTTAAGCATATATGTGAACTTTGGGGACAAAGTTCTTTTAAGGGGGGTAGATTGAAATACCCCAAACTTAGATATGATGTTTAAGTAACAAACTAAGATATAAGAAGGCTAAATAATGCCTTAAAAACATTAAGGAAACACCAAAAGAGCAGTTTAAGCAAAAATGTGCTCTAAGCTTGGAGAGACTTGGGTGAGCACCCAAATATTGTTCTAAGACCTTAGTAATATCCTAATGGTCATTTTAAACCAATTACCAAAGAAAACCAAGCTTGAAAACAAGTTCAAACACAAAATGTGCTTTAAGGAGTCTTAAAGCACATTTTTGAAAAATTGTCTTGTAAATAGGTTTTGAGTGGCTAAATGTCCATCATTACTCTTTAATTAACATGTGTACTAATTAGTACCACATTAGGAAGTCTAAATCAATGAGAAATCAAAAATTTCACAATTATGTGCCTTGTTTAGTGAATAGTAACCAAATAATGCTAGTTTAAGACATTAGTCAAAGTAAGTCAATTAAATGGTCAACAAAGACCAAAATCTACCTTATTTGACCAAGGGGGCCGGTTTTTAAGTGTGACTCACCACACTTATCTAGCTAAGTAATGAATAAAGCAAAAGTAAGTAAATTCACTATTCACCTTTTAACATAATATCTTACCTTTAGTAGTCCTCTCTCCTCCTTTCTTCATTCTTCATCTTCTCCATCGGTTTCTCTTGCTCTCTTTCCTCTCTTTCACGTAAGAAGACAACTCCATGCTAGCTCCATCTTCTTTTGCCCACATCTTGCTCATTTAAGATCCAAAATCAAAACAAAGTACATATATCTCTTAGTTAGCTCAAGCTCTTCCTTTCTATCTTTTCAAAACTTTAAGAGCCTCATTTTGGAGCCAAGTCAAACCGCCATTAGAGGAGGAAACTCAAGCTTGGAGACTCCATTAGCTTCTTCATTCTCTTAAGGTAAAGAATATGTAAGAAAATCTAGGTTTCCATCATTTTCTCTCCATGTCCGAAAATTATCACTCTTGGGGTTCCATTTTTATGCCTTGTTCTAGCTTGTTTTCTACTCTCCAAAGGATAAAGGAGGTCCTTCTTGCTTCATATCCAAGCTTGTCTTGAGAAACCAAGGTAAAACAATCAATTTAATGCCTTAAAACACATTTTAACCTAGGTTTTTATTCCTTAAGGTTAGTGTGTTGTTTAGTACTCATTAGAGTCATTGATTATTGGTTAGAACATTGGCAAGGGGAGTTTGATTGGTGATCGAGATTGTTCAAGAAAAACCTAAGGAGAAAAGTTTGTAGAGCTTGTGAAAGAACAAGGTAAATGTCTTACCTTAAGGTGTTTAATGCATTAAGGGGTGGGATTTAGGTATATGATGAGTGTAGCTTAAGGTTTACATTAGAAAAGGGCTATATATAACCTAGGAGAAACAATGACTATGTTTGAGAACTTGTGACTAAGGAGCCAATGAGAAAAGAGATAATTAAACAATGTTGAGATGAATTACAAGACGCATTTTATTTCAATGGGAGCCTTGTTGTGTGTATTCACAGGTTAAAGGCAAATATATGTGGAAATTCAGTGGTTAAGATTATTGTCATTTAAGGGCCTAAGTGCCAAGCATCTTAAGTTTATACACTATATAATGATGTGGTGTAGTTTTGGTGTAAATTGTGTGTTAAGATGGTGTAATGAGAATTTGAGTGATCTTGGTTGTTTGATGGTGAAAAACCAAGTGCTTAGGTGTAACAATATGCTAGAGAACCCATGTCAAAAATTGATGAAGAAACTTAGTGTTTTAGATGTTCTAAGAAATTTCATGACTAGGATAGTACTAGGAAGTTTAAAGGTTGTCTTGAAGGAAAAAGAATGAGTTTAAGGTGTTCTTGTGAGTTAGAATGACTTAGGCATTATCATGGAGGATCTTGGAATCAAAAGAATGTTTAGGTATGCACCAAAGGCAATTTGAGAATGTGTTTAGGAAATATGCAATCTTGTTAGGAGAAGGGTAAAGTAATGTGTTTAAAGGTGAAGAGACTTCATGTAGTTACATAAAGGAACCTAGATGTTGAAAGATGCTTGGGAGATGATGTTATGGTGGTAAGGTAACATTTTGGCATAGTGGTTATGATAGGTATGAAACACCACTTAGAAAACCTAAGGAAAATATTACAAGTGTTGAGAGATTATGTAAGGAATTGGGTTATAAGGCTAGAGATGGAGATGGGCAAGTTTGGGATGTTATTTTGGTATTAGAATATGCCTAAGATCATGTGTGAAGTTTGGGTGATTTATGGATGAAGAGAACAAGTGTAACAACACTTAGAACAATGCAAAAGAAAGAAATCTGTAGCTGGTCCGGGACTTAAGTCCAGGGTGAAGTCCCAGACCAACCTAAAATTTCTGCCGAGAGTTGCTTCAACCATAGGGTCCGGGACTTAAGATTTGTAAGAAGTTCCTGACCACCCCCTAATTTACCCCCGAGGATTTTAGTTTGCAATGGTCCGGGACTTAAGTCCCATACAAAGTCCCGGACCACCACATTAAAATAGCCGAGATTTTGAACTAAGTATAGGTCCGGGACTTAGGTTGAGGACAAGGTCCCAGACCACACTAAAAATCATGTTTAAGCTTGGGAAGTGTTAGGAAATGGTGGGAATGATTTTGTATTGATGTTACAAGGTTATAAAGGGCATGTTTGGTGGGTGTAATGGTTATTAAGTGGGTGAACAAGTATATAGATAATGAAGAAGCGATGCACTTAGAAGTTAAGTTAAAAACCATAAGGCTTAGTGAAAAACAATGGGAAAAAAATTGATGTCTAGGGAGGTTAAGTAATTGTATTAAGTTGAATTGAATAATAACTTAAAACTGAATGAATGTTTTAGGACTTGTGAATTGGGACTTGGAAGGAGATAAACCAAACAATCGTCGACGGTGAACGGTACAGTCTTTCTTGTGACCTGCTTGCTAACGAGGTGTCCCTCGGCTTGTGTGCTATCTGTTTATTTGCTATGACTAAGACAAGATAAAGCATGCAACCGGATATTAATGTTCTTGTTGTGTTTGTGTTTTCTTTACACTAACCCACGAGGCTTAAGGATAGCTACTAACTAAGCTTGATACTTATTAAGTTAAGAAGAGGATTTGTACATTGGTGATTGTTGGTTAATACCCGTCAAGGTTTAACTAACACTTGGTATTTAAGACTTTCACTAACCGTAACTTGGGGTGGGAGTGAGGAATCCGGAATGGTACCGGCACATGTGTATTGGGGGAGGTCGGTATCTGAATCAGATCCGACTTCCAAAAAGACTTGTCATTAGAGTCGTCGCCTAGGGTCAATAAACCGACCCGACCACCCGGACTACTGTTTGAGGTGGGAGGCACATTAAGGATGGCGTGGGGGGATCAAGCCTACATCCCCAACAAATTGAGAAAGGTCGCTTATTGCTGGATAGTGCACTGCTACTGGCTAGGGTTAACCAAGCCCTACAAAAATAAGCAACCAATTAAGGGCTAACCAATCTAATAGTGGAACGGTTGACAAATATAAGATTAAGGAGATTGTGGATCTAAGGAGTTAAGAACTAACTCACTTATTAAGGGAACGCCTGAGTCGTTCATTTGCATTGAGCTATTTATGTTCATTGTGGTTTGTTGTTTTATTGCATTTCATATTATGATTGTGATGCTAATCAACTTCCATGCTATCGACAATTAGTCGTCGAAGCCCCGTTAGCTTGGGGGCCACGAGAGGGTTGTACCAGCATTCATGCTGACCCCCTTTGGGGGCTGTTTTTACACTTGCAGGTAAACGGCCGATGAAGTCACACCACGAGAGTAGGAGCGGGTAGCCCTAGGTGGGACTTTATTTTGAGTACGGGTAGCGCTTGTGCACCCGTCTGTTAGTAGTTGAACTTGAGATATTATGTGGTTTTGAAGATACTTAAAACTCGGATGGTGTATGTATTTCGGATGTACGCTTGTAAATATTTAAGTAACGGTATTTCTTGTTGATTAGACCGTGGCAAGGTCCTGGTGATAGATTATTTTCGCTGCGACGTTAAAGTATTATTTGTTAAGTTGCGATAACCACGATTGGCTTAGGACGGGGTGTTACAACAGCGCCTTGATGATTAATATTCTTTTGCAATCCAGGCCTTTGTTTTCTCTTCGGTCCAGGATTGAGGGGGAGTATTGACATATACTGTTATTGTGTTTCTTTAAACTCTGTGTTTCTTCTATTTCTTCTAGTATGTTCTTATCTTCTATCATATAAAAGCTCAATGTAATAGTTCTCTTCTTAGTCTGTTAAGTTGAGCATCGCTCTCTCAATAATACGCTCTCAGAGAATGTTCTCTGTCGTTCACTTTCAATATCCAGATCTTGCGTCTTTCTATATTTACATCATCAATTTGGATTTTTGTTTCACCCACTATTTTCCCCTTACTTGTTTATGTGTGTGGATGTACTCATACAAAGTCTACACTAAGGGTTTAGTGCCATGTTGCTCTATGTTTATTAATGAAAACACCCATTAAAAGTTATTAATTAATCTAGAACTATATATACAACCAAATTCGAAATTAATTACCCCAAAATTTAATTTTCGTGCTTTAGATCTTAAAGCATAATTTTGGTAGTTTTTTAGGGTAATATTGGAATAAACCCTTTAAAGAAGTGGTATGATGTGTTATGTGTTGGGTTTAAAATGTTCTTTTCCTTAAGTTGAGTCAAAAGGGGTATTTTGGTCATTTTTCCCAAAAGCTGAAATTTGAAATTGGGTTGATTTATAATCATTATTTAGAGTACGCAAATGACTTCATAAAGTTTTAGGTAAATTCGAGTTTAACTCCAATTAAAATTATTGATTTACTCACAATGCGTACAAAGTATCATTTTTGACCTTAAGGTGATGTTTTAATCTTTGGAATACATTTTCTGCTGATGCACGACCCTTCCCTCGTTAATAACTTAGGAAATTTCAAATTTAAAGTTACCTACACCTTCTCTTCATCCTTTACTAAATTATACTTTTCAACTCCCTTAGTTCACCTAAATTACTTAATTTTTTTTATTTACTCCCTCTCTCATCTCTTATTACGGCTGCAAGGCTGAAAATTGACGTATTTCTCTCATTCTTCCTCCTTTGTTGGGCCCCATTACAGCACTTACAACGATAAAATTTCATCATTCTTCCTTCATCGATTCTTTCCAATTTGTGCTCTATACTATTCTTGTGTTTTCTAGTTGGGTTTGAGCCTCATATCTCTTCCCATTGGGCATTGAAAATTCTAGAGTGCTCTTTGATTCATCCATTGTTTCTGGATAAGTTTTCTCACTCTTTTCTATGGGTTTAATACATGCTATCTCTTAGATCTCTTCTTATAGTGGTTGTGGGAAATTAGAGGAAGGGCTAATGTTATTTGGAAGGGTTTTGATGGGAGGAAAATTGGGTAGGGTTTCTGCCTGATTTTTACAAATTTTGAGGTTTTTGACTTGGTATCGATATGTTTTTGTTGTTATAAATCTTGAAGGTTGACTGACTGTTTGTTCGTTGGAAATGCTCATTGTGCCCTTGTATTCAAAGAGAAGGTAACCTAGTCATCTAGTTATCCTTAGAGGATGACTATACTAGTTGTATATGTTGGATTATGTGCTTAACTATTGTGATATCTTGACACATGATTGATAAGACATTGGTCCAAATTTGTTGAAAGGCGTAATACATGGTAAGTGATTGATTGCATGGTATGGAGTTTGAGGTAATGGAATCGTTAAAGGTAAATTTGGATAATAGATGTGGATTTCAATATGGTAAAGCATCATTGTGATTTTGTCCTAGACTGGATTTGGAACGTGATTAATTTGGTTGGTTTGGACTCAGGTCCCAAGGGGCCGTATATCATATAATTCTTATCATAAGACCAGACCAGTGTGCCCACGGTATTTATGAAAATTTATGGACTCAATAGAGTCTTTTACTCTTGTTTTCTCACCTCTTAAAGCTGACGAACTCTTGGGGGATATGCACTGTGACATCGATTTTTGAACCTTTATCCTATGTTGATTCAGATTGATTTAAGATCTGATCAAGTTCTAGGTCCACTTATAGCCTAATCCTAATAACTATGTTATAAAACATTAATTATTAAAAACCTAGGCCAGCTTTTTCAGGTTCAAATTAGTTTCACTACCCTTCTAAGTTGTTTTCCTCTAGTTATGTCGTTTATCGCTAATTACAAAGTCGGTTTATCCTAAGTGCACACGTTTAAGATTTTTTAAATTTTTTAACACTTTTTGATTGAAAAAATAAAGTGGAAATTGAAATTACCTAATCTAAGGTTGCGGGATTCGAATTAGGTCAAATTTTAAATGTGTGTGGGCACGAACCTAATGTCCGAACCCATGGACCCTAGATAACCTAATTATGCAGAAAAGTTGATTTTGCAGGAAAAATAAAATCTTAAAAAGTCTGAGGCCTTCCGTGGGCCCGGACATGTGTTTAGAAAAACCTAAGAATTTGAAAATTAAATCCTGCCACTGTCCGGAAGTGTCTGTGGTTTGAGACAGGGCATCCGGGACCCCGGATGTGGCGTCCGTGGGTACGAACCACCCTCAGATGGCGGCGTTTAGGTGGTTTTTGGCGGTGTTTTTAGCTCAAATTTTATGGATACGTAGTCTGAAAGATTCTAAACACGATAGTAATTAATAGAATTAATTTAATCTCGAATTAATGAAGAAACTTAGTAAACATGTTTTTAGGCATAAACGAAAAACAAAATTTTATATTTCAGGAGGCGGGAAAAGTTGGTTCGATCCCAAACTTTAAGAGAGGGTATATTAAGTCAAAACAAGTTAGAAACCTGAATTCTAACTTGTTTTATGTTCGGTATTAGGGAGTTCCTTCACATCGGGAATCCTCTGAAGCTTTGTTGGCGGTAGTCCCGAATTGAGTTTGACCCGAGCTTCTGGCCCTTGATTTTTAATGATGTAATTCATGTTTTGGTGGTGGTTTGATGGGTGTTTGATGATTGGGGTGGAAATGGGAGTTCAAAAACTAGTTTCTGTGATGATTTCAGTGGAATTTCGGTGGAGTTTTGGTATTTGTTTGGAGCTCAAGAGTTTAAAAAGTGGGAAATTGAAGACGGCTGGAGATTTATGACTTCTTAGGGTTCTAGATCATCTCCCTAAGTCAAAGGAACATAACCGCTATATAGACATCACTAAAGATAGAGTAAACGCGGTAAAGGAGCGAAGTTTACCGGGATTTGGTCGGGGAACTTCCAAAAAGAATCTGACTATGGTATTTTTCCAGCATGTAAAGGAAGATATTTCTGATTTTTCTAATTAAGAATTGGAATTTTTGGATAAAAGGAAAATTTTTAAAATCAATTTTCATTAGATCTCATCAGAAATTAATAAGAAATTATTGGTAATTCAAAAATTCAAAATTCTAAAGCGATTATGCTTTAAATGTCATCCTTTATCACATGTTAAAATTTTAAAGTGTTTCAAGTTGATTTGGGTCATTTTTAGAGGAGAGAGAAAGTTTACAAGATGGTTAACGAGCCCTAGAAATTACGAAAAGGCTCCTCGTGATGGCTATGCTGTCACCATTACCCTGAGACATGCCAATCAGCTCAGGATTTCATGCCCTTTGACCATATTACCCTTTGTAGCACTTGTGTTCTTGAAGACCCTTTTCCGGGGGTCAAAATTTTGGGTATAATAAATTGCCCCATTTAACTAGACTTTACGTAGAAGATGAAAACTAGTTGATGCTTGAGTGATACCTCAAAATTTTGAACAGTCTTAGAGAAGTTGCTCTATTTCCTATGTTTCTACCAAAAATCCATTGGTAGTGCCAAGCTATTCTAAGGCACTGGCTACTTAAAAGGAGAGTCCAAATTTGTTGGGCTATTCTGAGGCCCCAACAAGCTAAAATGTGAAAAGCAAGCTGAACTAAGAAAGAGTACACTACACCGAACATTTAAGGTGACAGAAGAGAGTAAAAGACTAAACTATGCCGATCATCTAAAGTGTTAGGAACCTGTAAAAGATAAAACTACGTCAAGCATCTAAGGTGTCTAGAACCTGTAAAAGACTAAACTACGTAGAACATTTAAGGTGTCAGGAACCCGTAAAAGACTAAACTACTCCTAACATCTAAGGTTTGGGGAACCTGTAAAAGACTAAACTATGCCGAGCATCTAACTTTTGGGAACCTATAAAAGATTAAACTACGCTGAGCATCTAAGGTATTGGGAACCTTTAAAGACTAAAGTGCGGATGCGGATGATATGCGCATAAAGATGACGAGCAAATGAAGAGAGTACGTAAGTGAAAAATGATATGCGAATGATATACAAATGAGGATGATATAAGGATGGCATGTAGATGATGCTCGGTGCATCTGGGGACTAAAACCGGTGCTAATGCTCCTTGTTGGACCCTATATGGACTTATTGCCATTACCCCCCCAACCGATGTGCAGTGATAACTCCTAGTAAAAACCCCGGGGACTTATTGTTATTACCCACCATTCATTCATCATAAAATAAGATAACATAACAAATGAAGATTTATTGCCATCACCTCATCAACTTAGCCAGGGCTTATGTGTGCTTGGACGCAAGGCAGGGCTTATGCATGCCTAAATGAATGATATAGATGAAATGCTTCATGATGTAATGTGTTAGATGTGACGATGAACGTTGGTAGAGCTTATGGGTGCCTAAATGAATGCAAAGTAGGGCTTATGTGTGCCTGAATGAATGTAGGGTAGGGCTTATGTGTGCCTGGATGAATGTAGGTAGGGCTTATATGCGCCTGAATCAATGTAAGATAGTGCTTATGTGTGCTTGAATGAATGTAGGTAAGGCTTATGCGTGCCTGGGTGAATGTAGGCAGGGCTTATGTGTGCCTGAATGAATGCAGGGTAGGGCTTATACGTGCTTAAATGAATGTAGGTAGGGCTTATGTGTGCTCGAATGAATACAGGGTAGGGCTTATGCGTGCCTGAATGAATGTAGCTATGGCTTAAGTGTTCCTGAATGAATGTAGGGTAGAGATTATGTGTGCCTGAATGAATGTAAGGTAGGGCTTATGGTTGCCTGGATGATTGCAGGGTGGCGCTTATGCGTGCTTGAATGAATGTAGGTAGGGCTTATGTATGCCTGAATGAATGCGGTATAAGGCTTATGCGTGCCTGAATGAATGCAAGGCAGGGCTTACAGGTTCTTGGATGAATGAAGGTAGGGCTTATGTGTGCTCGAATTAATGCAGGGTAGGACTTATGCGTGCCTAAATGAATGTAGCTATGGCTTATGTGTCCCTGAATGTATGTAGGGAAGAGATTATGTATGCCTGAATGAATGCAAGGTAGGGCTTATGGGTGCCTGTATGAATGCAGGGTAGGGCTTATGCGTGCTTGAATGAATGTAGGTAGGGCTTATGTATGCCTGAATGAATACGGTGTAGGGCTTATGCGAGCCTGAATGAATGCAAGGTAGGGCTTATGGGTGCCGGGATTAATGTAGGGTAGGGCTTATGCTTACCTGAATGAATGCAAGGTAGGGCCTACGGGTGCCTGGATGAATGTAGGGTAGGGCTTATGCGTTCCTGAATGAATGCAGGGTAGGGCTTATGTGTGCCTAAATGAATGCAGAGTATGTCTTATACGTGCCTGAATGAATACAAGGTAAGGCTTATGGGTGTCAGGATGAATGTAAGTGGGGCTCATGGGTGCCTGGATGAATGTAGGTAGGGCTTTTGGGTGCCTAAGTGGTGGTGGTGCTTAATGCTTGTGATGGGCTTAAGCTTTGGATTTCAATTTGTGTTTTCATAGCAATTGTTGGAACTAACAATTGCCCCCAATATTTTTCTTTAAGACAATCTGAGCTAGAGTTCATGGCAATCGATCCCTTCGATCGATTGCCCCCAGTATTTCTTTGATTAAATGTGTGAAAAAATTCTCGTTCTCACATAATTAAGGCTTGTATTTAATGTGGTGCTTCCTAACCTACACTCAACGTGTTTGGGGTTCGCGCTCGTTTCTTACTTTCAACCAAAACGTCCAAACCATTGAATTCTATATTTGTTAGATTTACGTGTTCGATCTGCTACTTTAACATAATTGGATACACAACTACCAAGTTGGAAGTGTTTAAAGCTTATAACATGGCCATGGGGTGTGATGAAAGACAATGGGTCATGAAGGGATATTTATGACATGGCCATGGGGTGTGATGAAAGACAATGGGACCATGGGGTGTGATTAAAGTATTATTTTTATACAATTTGTAGGTATCCATAACTAACATTTGTTTCATTTATGGTAATATATATGCAGAAACGATATCAAATACCTGTAGAAAGTGAGTATTACAGCATGGTCAAAGCAATGATGCGCAAGAAATTTTCAGATCATAAGCATGATCTGGTTAAGTGGTTTATCACCAAGAAGCTTAAGAGGCCGGACGGCGACACACGCCAGCCTTGGGAGATTTACACACCAATAACCAAAGAGAAGTTGCAGGAGTTCTATGCTAAGAAGATGGAGAGAAAGGTATATATGTATTAACTTTTAAATAATTAATTATTATATAAATATATATTTTTGAGGTATATATATTTACATATGTATATGCTTGGTCATCTTAATTGTATGTTTATTTGATAACAGGAGTATCGCGACGCCCAATCCACGAATGCGAAGAAGAATGAATATCATCACGTGTTGGGTGCTAAAGGGGTTAATAGAAGAGTGCATGAATGGGTGGCAGAAGGAGAGTTGCCATCAGATATGAGCACTCTTGATGAGCACCAGCTACGGGGTACGTTTGGAAGCTTTCGTACTAAGAACGACCCGAAAACTGGAGAGCGTTTATATCCCTTCGAGAAGACAAAGGAAATTGTTGATAAGATGGTAAGTACTTTTCTTTACTTTCAAATTTTTTGACAAATTCATTTTTATCATCTTAAAATTTATACTTAAATGTTTTCTACATTTAATTATAAAGGGTGAGCTGAATGAACAAGTTACCCAAGGGACTTGGGTTCCTGATCGACATGATGACCAGTTGTTTCGTGCGTTTGGAAAGAAAGATCATCTAGGTCGAGCTGTGGGGTTAGGAGGGGTTAACATAGGGATAAGAAAACTTTTTGGTAACCCCGGGTCAAGGAAAGGGAGTAGTCAAGGACAGACAATTTCTTACAAGCAGCATATGTGTGTCATTAATGACATGAGAGAGCAGTGGAAGAAGGAGGTCATTGCTGAACTACGTCAGGGCAGTGGTGCATCCTAGCCATATGTTCCTGCTTCTGATCCTTCTTTCCGAAACAATGACGGTGCTACCCATGCTTCTGATCCTTCTTGTCCCAGTTTTCATAATGACCCTCTCTCATTCCCAAGAAATGACGATGCTACTCCTGTTGGAGTGTACATAAGTGCATTCCAATGACCAGTATCCGTACGCGTATGTACAGGTGATTTTTTATACCTTTAACTGTTCTATTAGTTGTCATATCTTTTATTACATATTTTTAGTTCAACATCTACTAATCTGATGAAATTGCATGTAGGACCCAATAAACTGTAACCTCATGCTTCCATACAACAATCAAGAAATATGTGTCACAGAAGGAAGGGTGTACTCATCAGGCCTGAATGACATGACCCATGGGATGCCACTAAAGCCGTATCATGGGAGAGTCTCTGTGGACGAACCGATTTATAAGGTTCCTGATCTACCGCTCCCTGTACCTACGGAGGAGTACAGCACAGTGCGGTCTGCAAAGGGTGCATTCGTTCAGTGGCCTATTCGTCTGATTCAGAAGTGTGTGAAGGTATGTCAACTGCATAACCACTAGTGTAGTTATTATTGTTCATTATATGAATATAGTATGTGTGGATACTCAGTTCATGACTAGTATTGTATGTCGGTTGTAAATAGGCATTAAGAAGGAAATCTGCATCTCCTGTGAAAAAGAAGGTAAAAATTGGATCCTCTGAATACAAATCATCCGTCAATGTTGTTCAATGAGAAAATTTGGTGGATGATTCCATATGTGCATGCTTGGGGCCGAACATGAAATGCTTGCATGATATAATCCGTGACTTTCCAGATGGCAGAAATTCTATCCTACTCACCATTGACGATGAACTTCTTCACTACGGACGAAATGTAGAAATTGACATGTGGACGACCGATGTTAGGGACATCCTAAAATCTGATTGGGTGCCTATTGCAGTGATGCATTCATTTATTCTGTAAGTATTAGTTTTGTTTTATAATTAAGTTATAAATTGATGTTCTGAAACAATGTTAATTAATTTTATGTCTTTTGATTTATCAACAGGTTTTTGCATGACAAAATGCTATCTTTTGCCCTTACCAAGTATGGATTTTTGTGTCCTGAAAGAGCATCATTCACTGCTCTGAAGTGCGATACAGATATGCGTAAGAACTACTTGTAGCTGCGATGGTTAACAACATCAAAGCGAAAAAGAAATATCTTATGCTACCTTATCATCAAAAGTATTAACTTTTGTTTATCATTTTAATTTGAATAAATGTTGTAGTTATCTGTGCATACAAGCATTATAATGACATGTGAGTGTGTTGGTATTACACAGTGGCCATTGGGTTTTACTGGTATTGTGTCAGGATCGTTCGCGGATACTATTTCTTGATCCACTGCAAACCGGAAATTTAAAAGACATCAAGATAAAGCCACGCATTGGCATGTAAGTACATTATGATGCAATTCTTTATGTATTTCAACTCCTTTAATTTAATTTTATTATGAATGTATATACTAATTTAAATAATGTATGTTGATACTAATTGTGCAGTGTGTATCAAGGTGTTTTGATGACAGAGCTTGGTGTAAGGTCAAAAAATGCCATCCAATGGACTTAGTGAAGGTAAATGCGTCATCATTTACTTGTTTATTATTGATTGGTTGTAATCAAAATAAATGTCTTATATAATTCGTTCTTTTTTCCTGTGTTTAAGTGTTCACGTCAACCCGGAGGTTCAGAGTGTGGGTATTATGTCATGAGGTATATGCATGACATAATCACCCTATTTGGTGAGATGGATGATCCGTTAGAAAAGGTATATCGAAGTTATATTTATTTTTCAATTACTAATATAATTGTTTGATGATTAACCAATTTTGTCTTGTTTTGTTTTGCAAAGGTTTTTCCTAGTGTTGGAGAATATAGAGAAACCTTCAACAAGATGCTAGAGGATTGGGCGGATTTCGGCTGCATGAATTTGGTTTGATTTGTGCTTTTTGTTTTCTCGAATTGTTATTTAGAACTTTCTTTAGACTTTTATGGTTAGATAGATTGTAAAAAATGACCACTTGAGTATATTAGTGAACATTTGATCAATTGTGTATGTACATGGTCATTTATGACTACGTGAATTGTGGTGTATGGTCACTTGTGATCATTTCAAATGTGGTGTGTATGGTCATTTGTAAATCGTGTCATTATTTTTTGGATTTTTTTGACAATTTACTTACAAAGAGTGATGAGATCCTCTACCATGTGATGTAGAGAGATATGTAGACATATTTGGATGCATATTAACAGGTTTTGTGACATATATGGGATTATAAACGAAAACGAGAAGAACAAAAAAATGAAATATTTTCGGCAGTTTCTACTAAGAACCGCCGAAAATGAGCAAAAATAGGGTCTTTTTCGGCGGTTTTAACCTTAGGAACCGCCGAAAAAGACCCTATTTTTGCTCATTTTTGGCGGTTCTTAGTATAAACCGCCGAAAATATGTCATTTTTTTACATTAATTTCCCCTCTGTAGCTCATATTTTTCGGCGGTTTTGTCCTAAGGAACCGTCGAAAATAAGGGAAGACAACCGCCGAAAAAGGCATAAAAAACCGTCGAAAAAGACCTATTTATACTAGTGGATAAGTGGAGCTTAAAAGGTGACCAAAGCTGCAACTTGCACCTCTCTCAAATTCACCGTTTCACACTAGCATTTGAAATAAAAAATGTCCACAAGTACCGATCAAAAGATATTCCGGTGCAAACAGTAGCACATATCAAAAATGAGGAAAAATAAAAGATCTAATGACCGATATCGATAGCAATGGCAATTTGTGGAGGAACTTGTTAGTCGTGATGACAGTGGTGGCACATGCAAAACCCATCCTCGCATTTTCCATGGTCCCATTTAGCAACATTCTTGCAATACTGATTACATTTAAAGTTGTCTCCACATCTCTCACCCAGCCAAGCCCAGTGGCAACCAGGGGCGGAGCCAGAAGATAAATTATATGGGGTCACTATAGTTCGAAGAAAAAAAAATCAACATATTTGATCATAGTTGGATTTGAACTCAGGACAAATCACCCAATGTTACTATCCCTTACCACTACACCACCAATAATTCTATAATATATGGGGTCACTATACTATATACATATAAACTCTAATTATTATACATATAGGAATCTCTAAATTCTTCAAAAACGTGGGGTCACGTGACCCCACGTGATCCCCCTTGGCTACGCCCTGGTGGCAACCATGGCGGGATGTTCACCAGCTATCGGAGCCCTTGCGATTGCTACAAAGAAATCAATAGAAAATGCACCACCAATTAATTTTAACACACTCATAAATATAGTTGAACGATAGTAAGCAACTAACAAAACCGCATTACATACACTAAAGGATATTTGTTAATCTAAGTGTTATTGGGGTTAATCAAAAGTAATGTACTTGCCTGAATCGGCGAGAAAGAGGACAAGAAAGGCAATTCCAAACAAATACATTGCTTTGGCCATCTTAAGTATTACTGTCTTCTCAAACTTGCACTTTCTAATGATTAGAAGCAGGTTGAATATAGCACTGATGGTAAATGAGGCTTGTGGATTGAATGAGCAGATAAAACCGGGAGTATTTATAGGTGTTATTAGTTTCGGATAATAATCATGCATTGACTTTATTAAACATATTATTCATATTGGAGAACTCACATTCCGCTTTTATGTCATCATTTTGTGCTAATATTATCATGAACAGATCAATGGGTTGATAGATTCTTTGAGAAATATAATCATTTGATAACTCACATTTCGCGTTCATGTCATCATCTGTGTGGATTTGTTGTTATTATAAGACGAACTAATTTTGTAATGGCTATATCAAGAACCGGTTGATTTCTTACTATTTTATTACTAATCATCCATGTCATTCCTTATAATGTTGGGCCGGACGTACGGATTGGAAGACTGTTATCATCCATTGGAGACATTGTGCAGTAACTACGTGACAATATTATATACATCCATTATAATTAGAGTAAGTTACACTGTATCATACAGGTACTTTAAATGTACCTAGTGCTCGGCCACAAATGCTACATATATCCTTCGGGGTATTATACGAATAGTTAATAAATTTGCTATTTATGTCAACGGACACGGTTACATCATTTCATGGGATAAAATTACATCTCCCACCAATGATGTTTGGAGAAATTACATACCTCACTCACGAGGTTTTAAAAATTACTTTCCCTACCCATGTGGTTTCCCCCATTTTACATCCAACAACTTTTCTATTTTTTTGTTCAAGTTAAAATATGCTTAAATGTTATCCAAAATTGATGAAACATCACATGGACGATGCTAATGTGTTATATTTTGGTCCAATGTAAAATCCACAGTGTTTTAAGCTTACATGCGACATGTGGGACCCGATAAAAATACGTTCACATGCATGTTACATGAAATACCCCTAAATTAATTTAAATTGATTTAGGGGATTTCTTTTATTAAACCATAAATAATACTATTAAGTATTAAATTATTGTATGGAATTATGAATATTAAATTATTATATGGAATTATAAAAATTAAATTAGGGGATTTCTTCTATTTAATCCTAAAGAATTCTATTAAATATTAGATTACTACTATATATTATTATATAGTATTATGAATTTAATAATAAGATTTATAAGTCAAAAATCTTGGAAAAATTTCTAAACACTCCAAGTATATTATAAAGATTTTAGAAATAATTGGAAATTTGAATCATAAAAGTCAATATAAAATCATTGGAACCATAAAGCTTCTTAAGCCTTGCTAGGGTTGACTTTTTGAGAATGGTCAAACCAGCCCATGAAATCTATACCAATAAAAAGGTTATGGAAAACCAAGAAAATTGAAAAAGAACGTCAAAAACGGATCATCCTAGCCAAAGTTATGATAGAATGAAGTTTAGAGTAAAAAATTTAGAGAATGCTGACGTGGCTAGGGTTTTCCTGACTCAAACACGTGTCCGCCACGTCAGCCTCGCCAGAACTTAGCACAAAAAAATCGGCTAAGTCCTTAACCTCCACCAGTATTTTTCCCTAACTTGTGACATCGGTATCTCACTCATCTTTTGGAATTTTCCAGTGCCGTTTTCTTCATTCTCTTCTTCTATAAGCCCTCTTTCTAACCATTACTCATACACAACCTAATTCCCTCTACATCTGCCGCAATATTGATCTAGAGTTACCTCCCTGCGAAACCGTAACCCAGATTTCCAGAATATACTAAAATCAGGTAAACTTCGTCTCGTCATAACTTCTTTATCTCTCAATGAAAATTTGAGTTCTATAGCTCATTTTGTAGATCTCTGATCCCTCTACAACTTTCATGTTAATGACCAAGGCTGATTCGTAACCGTTTGGAAGAGCGAGGTGCCTAAAGTTCCTGATTCGTCATCACATGAAATCATAGAAAAACGCAAGGTATAAACTCGTAACTTTCGGTTTAGATTTCTTCCTGTGTGTTGCGAATTGGGTGTAGATATTGCTATCAATCTGTAGAGCTAGGTTTCCTCTTTCGATTAAGCCCAAGAACATGGCCTAATTCAATCTAGAACGTATTTTATAGATCCTCAAAGTTAACTCCTCGATCAGGCAAAGGTTCGAACTTTTTCCAGAAACCCGATTTTGATTCTCCTCGTTGGCGCAATTCCGGTGAGTTTTTCTTTCAATTCCTCCATTGTTGTTACTCGGTTTTTCATTCCCGACCTAACCCAACTGTCAATTCGACCTATTATGCATCATACTAAGAGAATTTTATGAAATCAAATCGAGTATACATAAACCCTAACTCGTAGCAAACCCAGATTCGATTACGGAGCTGTGCATTATAGTTAACAAAATCGGTACCATTAGAATTGAAATTGAATTTCGAATTCAATGAAACAAAAATAAGTCGATTTGGTTATGTGAGTTGAGAGAAATCATCGAATTAGTACTCGGGTTTTGGTTTGGAATCGCTGATGAACTCGCGCATCGCAGGCCGTCCGATCGTAGGTTATAGAAGCCGACGGCCGAGATTAAAACGTAGAAGTTTAAGTTGTTTTAAGTTTTATAATAATTCCAGAATTAAACCCTAACTTGTTGAATTTATTTAATGGCCTTCCCTAATGTATTTTTTCATAAAATTTAACCATAGATTCCTTATAAAATCTAGTTTATTTTGATATAAATTAATATGGGTTTTGAGTTTTTAAACGTAAGTTATAATTTTTGCAAGCTATGAGTATTATGGAATTATTTGGATAATTTAAAAAGATATTTTTATGAAATAAAATTTTTATAATATGTCTAAAATATCATAGTTACTATATATTAAATTTGAGAATTTTTAGACAATAGGAAATAGGTCTAAAAATTGTATTTCTGAAATTTTTTCATAAGTTACCTTATAATATAAGGTTTTTAATGTAACAAAAATTAAAGTATAGTTGATTAATAAACTTTATAGGTTGAAATTAGTATAATAAGACTAAACTAACATTTAATACAAAATGTTAATAAATATTTTTGGGTATAAACTTTTAAGTGTAGTGAAATTATATGTATATATACATATATATAAAAGAAATAAGATAGTAACTTAGGTTAAATCAAGAGATTAAATTAATCTACATTTGTATTGAATATATTAATTGGAAGTTAAAATACTTAATTGAAACTAAGGAAAATACTTTATTTTATAAACCATATATTGGAGGTGGATATGTGTAAAAGTTAATAGAGATAATTAAATACAATAACACTACGTAAAGAATGTCTTGAATAAATCTTAGTCTATATATACAATAAATAAATAAAAGAAATAAAATACCTTATAGGAAATAGAATATGAAGGAATTAATAAGTTAAACTAAACCTATACATAATACTATTAAAAGAATGTTATATGAGGTGGTATTAAATTATGGTTATGAATTAAGCTTAAGGAGTTACCTTTGAATTCTAAGATTTATATAAACCGTATTAAAATACATGTATATTATTAGTCAATGACCATAATGTAAATCTATAATTGGGTTAAGTAATTAATAAGTTAAGACTTGGGAAAAGTTGTAATTAGATTACATAAGATGTTAAACAAATAAATCTTATTATATAATTAATAATAGAATAAGTAAACACTTTTACATCTAAATGTGAAGTGGATTAGTAAGTCTAGATTTAATCATTTCATAACATTTATAGTATTGAACAATATCTTAAGGTTTTGAGATAAAATCATTAAAAGGATTATGTTACAAAACTATATTAAACTATGATTAGGAAATTAATCTAAATAATAATCCTTAAGTTTCTTTAAATTAGATAAGCCATACAAAATAAATTTATTACTAATATTCAGAATATGAGTTTATAATTAAATGATGTACTTAGTAGTTAGAACTTATAAAAGGTTTGTAAATAGAAAGTAGACACTTAAAATCCTTGAACCTTAAATTAGATGAAACTGAGTTACATAAGAGACTATATTGATCTATTTAATGACGCTGAAAATATTAATATATAATTTGAATATAAGGTATGAGGATTTTTCATAATAGATGATCCTATTAAATAATCAACAATTTGACTCATGAATGAGAATTTAATTCTTAGGTAAATTTTACCTTATGTTAATATGTAATGCTTATTCTAAAACATAACAAAGGGAAATAACGTATTGAGTTATTTCTTTGAAACCTTGGGTTTTGTAAGCAATTTAAAACATATTTAAGACTTAAGTTTATTGAAGTTTAGTATAAAAGGATTATACATAGTCTATGGAGGGAATGTGTGTAAATTAAAACATTTAGGAAATTAAATGTAAGCAAGGATACATAAAAGGTTATCTTAAAACACCTTATTATATAGTTAATGATAAAGTATAATATACCTTGTGAATACTAAATGTAAGAGTTCGATGAGTCTAAGATAATTGGAATATAGTTATTTCAAGATGAAAAGTAATTTAATTTCTTAAGACAAGATTATTTAATGGTTGTAATAAAAGTTATTCTGAACTAAAGATAAGATCATTGAGTTTAGTAGTTCAATTAAGTTATAATAAGATGCATCTACAATACTATGATTCCAATATACAGGATGTAGACCCTAATTAAGTTGAGGGAAAGATTTAATCATAATGGGTTATCTTGTGGATATTGATAAAAGTACATAATCATTACATTCTAAAATAATAGTATAGTATTCTAAGATAAACCTATCATAGGTCATAATACAATGTTTATTCTAAATTCAGAATAAAAGTATTGAGCTTAAGAATTGTTATTGAGATTCTAAGATTGGTTGAATAATATAAAATGCACTTATGATGTAAAGGTCTCAAAAGTCATGAATGTGAGAATTATGGTTAAGTATTAGTAAGTGGATAAGAGTGGAACCATTAGCAAGTGTTAATAAAACACATTCCTTGGTCTTACAACCTTGAGTTATACAACATTCTAAGATAAGTCAAAGGTTATACATAACATTTAAGTGAGGGCTTAACAGACAATTGAGACTTAGAAATAAGAGTGAGGAATTTATTTAAGTTTAACTTAGGCTACAAGTTATTGATGTTAGACTACCTTTAATATTCCCCAGAGTATTGTTGAATGTTTGCACAAGTCGATTTGAACTGCTACAGCATTAATCAGGTACGATTTCTTGTACTCCGATACTTTTACTAACCGACTTATGAGACGTTTTCGACAAACGCTAACTGAGTTCAAAGGAATTTCGAAAGGAAACTGTTGGTGTGGCTAACTCAGCTTGATGTTAAACTGAGCCTTGAATGTGAAACTTACATGGTTATTGGTTCCTTCTATTTGGTTGTTTCATTAGACATTAACTGCTAGGGTTTACGCTTCTGCACTTGTAGGACTGAGTGTTTTGGTATTGCTCTGGTTGCAGTTAATAATTAGTGGGAATATGGAAAAGGCAATCTTGGTAAATTCTTCCTTTGACTCTGGATATCGTTTCATCCATGAGCTGAGTTTTTGTTGTGACGTGCGCGCGTCTTCAGTGGTAAACAGTGAGGGGCTGTATATCCCCTGTCCAAAAAGGACGTATAAACATTGAGGGGCTGTATATCCCTGTCCTAAAAGGACGTAGTAAATAGTGAGGGGCTGTATATCCCCTATCCTAAAAGGACGTACTTGGCGGTGGGGGCCATCTCTCCCAGTTGGTTTTATTCCCTCTTGAGTTATGGATTCTTGGATTTCTCTCATTCATTCCTAGTCCTTGTGACTACCCGAGTCTTTCTACTCCTAATTGGTAATTGGATCTAACATAAGCAATGGTTGTTCACTAACTCATGATGTGTTTTTATTGATTAACTTCGTCTTTCTGTTATTTATCTCTAACCTTATCTTGTTATCTTCACTTGGTGATTTTAAAGTGCCTTGTTCCTGTTTTGTTTTATGATGTTTATCTTCAGGCTGTTGTTTATATTAGGGTTATGTTTATAACTTTTGTTTTGGAGAATTGTACCAGTTCCATTCCAGGGAACTGACTCACCCCTCCGGGGTGGGCTGCTTGGTTTCATCTTGCAGGTACGAATTGTAATAGGTGGCCACGAAGAGTATGGTGATTGGGATGGGAATTAGATTTTTGGAGCGTTGTTGTATTTTGCTATTTTTATGTTAATGTTATGTTTTCTCGAGTTCAGACCGTAGCTTTTTGTAATTTTATAAGGTGTAATTGGTGAGGCTTGGTGCCGGGTGTTTGGAACCCGATGATCTGTAAACGCCATAGTACTTTATTTTCCGCTGCATTTTTGTTTAATAGGGGCATTACATTACATGTTTTATTGGGTCCCACGCATCACATATGAGCTTAAAAAACTTTACATTTCACGTTGGACCAAAATATAATACTTTAGCATCGTCCATGTAAAGTTTTCAATCTTTGTGTGTTTGGCCTCCTTGAAATTCATGTTTCTTTTAACAACAACCCCTCCATTCTCCCTCGTTTCTTCCCCTCCATGAGTTTAGTCCATATCTATGGTGCTCACCAGAGTAGCCGCATCTGGATTCTTGTAAACCCGTCCATCATTACCCTCTCCCCCTTCCACCTCTCTGACCAAATTCTCTCCTACAAAGTGTCTATTTTGGGCACTATGAACTTTACCTTATCTGGTCTACGAGAGGAACAACCAAGCCCTGAGGTCCCAACTATGGCAGGATATTATAAATCTCAGCCAAAATACCATTGGCCCCTGGGTGGTGGCAGGGGATTTTAATAATAACCTTTATGCGCAAGATAGGCTCAGTAATCGTAACCCTCTCCCTAGAGACTATCAAGACTTTACTGATTATGTCTCTAAGGCTGAGTTGCAAGACTTCACTTTTATGAGCGATTTTTCACCTAGTCGAATAATCATTATGGTCATGGGCATCTTATGGAAAATTGACTGGGTATTAGTTAATGAAGAATGGATCATGGCTTTCCCCTCTAGTTATGCTTCCTTCCTTCATCTCTTGGTTTCGGATCATAGCCCCATGGTGATCTCCATTCTAGCTCTGACCCCTTGTAAGAGAAGCTTCAAGTTTCTCGACTTTTGGACTAATGACCCCTCCTTCCTCCCCTTTGTCCGTGACACGTGGGACCTTACTCCAAGAGAGAGTCACCTTTTCACTATCGTCCAAAGGCTTAGACATGTCAAAAATGGTCTCATCCATCTTCATAAATAAGAATTTGGATCCCTTGGGGACAAAGGCCAAGGTATCAGAAATAAGCTTAGTGACGTTCAAAGAAATTTGGACCTTGACCCATGGAACCCGTCCCTTATATCTCAGGAAAAATCTCTTAGGCACAACCTCATTGTTAAGGACTCCCAATAGCTTTTATTCCTCCGCCAGCTCTCGAAAACCCGCTGGCTTAAGTGGGTAGACTCTAACACGTCCCTTTTTCATAGAGCTATTAAGGCGAGAAGGAATAAAAACTCCATCACGTCCATTATGAATGATCAAGGGGAGATCCTCCATACCCCTGTCAACATTGAAAACTGTCTGGTAGGCCACTTCCGCCAAGCTCTAGGCTCTAGAACTCCCCCCCCCCAGCGCTCCTTTGCTGAGCTCAACTTGGACAACACTGTGATGCTTGACTACTCATCATGGACTCTCTTAACCCAGCCCATTGAGAATAGTGACATTTGATTAGCCCTTGTTTCCATTGGTGATGATAAAGCCTCGGGCTCGGATGGCTACACTGCTAAATTCTTTAAGGCAGCCTAGGACATCAATGAAGAGGACATTTATGGTGCCGTCAAAAGCTTCTTCCATTGTGGTAGACTTCTCAAAGAAGTTAATGCCACTCTTATCACCCTTATCCCCAAAACAGACAATGCCTCATCCCCGGGGGACTATAGGCCCATCTCTTGTTGCAATACTCTATACAAAATCATTAGCAAAATTCTGGCTGATAGGCTCAAGAACGTCTTCCCCTCTCTTGTGAATTCAAGCCAAGGTGCATTTATCAGAGGTCACCTTATCTCTGATAACATCCAAACTATGCTCGGGCCTTATGAAAAACTACCAAAGGGCTAACATTTCCCCTCTATGTACAATCAAAATGGATATCAGGAAGGCATTTGACACCGTGGAAAGGGGATTCCTCCACGACCCTCTCTCCTTCATGAACTTCCCCCTTGTTTTTAGAAATTGGATTATGCAATGTGTCACCTCCACCTAATTCTCGATCAACATAAATAGCTCTCCCTCGGTATCTTTCAAACGGGAACGAGGGATTCGACAAGGTAACCCTCTCTCCCCTACCTTTTTGCGCGTGTTATGGATATGCTTTCTCGGTTGCTTGACCAGATCATTATCACCCAGGCTTCCACTTTCACCCATCATGTAAATATGTCTATATCTCGCACCTCTTCTTTACTAATGATGCCCTCTTATTCTGTAGAGGTGACCAAAGCTCCATTAACCATGCTCAACAAAGTCAATCTCTTTTCTGAAGCCTCTGGACTTATGCTTAACCCTACTAAATCTGACATATTCCTAGGAAGGGTTAACCTCACCCTTGCAGATTCGCTAGTTCAACTAACGGGGTTTAATCTGGGTTCATTTCCATTCTGCTATCTCGGCATCCCAATCACTGCTAGGAAGCTTAGAGCCGCTGACTTTAACCCTCTAATTGATAGCATTCGTAAAGCAATCACATCTTGGGGAAGTAAATCCCTCTCTTTTGTAGGCAGACTATCCCTCATCCAGAGCACTCTCTTTGGTATTGTTAGTTTCTGGGCCTCATGCATCACTATTCCTATGAACGTCATCAAAAGAGTCAATAATTGCCTCCAATCGTTCCTTTGGTCAAGGGAGGCTGACAGTAATGCCACCCCTCCTATGGCCTGGAACGCTATCACAAAAACCAAGAGAAATGGTGGTCCGGGCCTTAAGGACATCCACAAATGGAATATGTGCTTTATGCTCAAAAACATCTTAGCCATCTCTCATGACTCGGAGCGCCTTTGGATCCACTGGATCACAAGCTCTTCTTACCCAACCCTAGTAGCATCTGGAAGACTACTGCTAAAGGCAATGATCCTTGGACTTGGAAAGCTATCCTTCATGCCAGGGACTGGTGGATGAGGCAATGTGGCTCATCCAATAATGCAATTTCTCTCTTCAGCTTCTACCCTTCCCTCTCTAGAGTTAGCTCATTTACAAGGACATCTCCATCCCTTCCTAGATCTTCCAATGGTACAATGTCTGCTGGAAAAATTAGTTTATTCCTAAAGCCAAATTTATCTTGTGGGTTACTCTAAAAGGTAGACTTAAAACCTGTGATAAGCTCAAGTCATGGGGCATATGTCTTGCTAATAGATGCTGGCTCTGTGAGCGTGCTCAAGAGACAAGCAACCATCTTTTTTTCCATTGTAGGTACACTTGTAGGGTTTGGTGGACCATCTGTGACTAGATGGGAATTCCTACCAATCAAAGAAGTCTTCATAGCTGAGCATCCTGGATCCTTCGCTACTACAAGAGGCATCGACCGATTGACCTAGTTAAAAGAGCGACAGTAGCAAATGTTGTCTACCATATCTGGATAGAAAGGTGCACGCGAGCTATGGTCAACCAATCTAGAGATCCCACTTTTGTTGTTGTGGACATTAAAAACTGCAATTAAAGCCATTATTTGGACTAAGATGAGACAATCCAGTGCAGATTTCGACTGGCTAGATAGGGTGCTCTGCTCCTAGAAGCGACGTGTTTTGTTATCGAGTGTACATGCTATGCAGGTCAGCTTCAAGCTGCTTTTGTTCTCTATATGGGGTTGTTTTCTGCTACCTCTATGCTATTTTGGTCAGCTTCACACTGCTTTTTGTTCACTAGAATGGGGTTGTTCGTATACTAGCTCGATGCTGTTTTATTCATCACTAGGGAGGGCTTTTGTATATCCTCCACTCCCTAGGCCAGTATACCCCCAATTAGTTATCAGATTTAGAGGGCTTCTATGTATCTAACGCTACCATATCCCTTTGCTCGGTTTATATATATATATACATATCCATTTATTCAAAAAAAAATTGGACGACATTTAAGCATCTTTTAGGTAGAAGAAACAATAGAAAAGTTGTTGGATGTAAAACGGGGGAAACCACATGGGTAAGCAAAGCAAATTTTGAAACCTCGAGGATGGGGTATGAAATTTTACTAAACGTCATGGGTGGGGGATGTAAGTTTCCCATTTCATTATGACCATAGTGGTAAAAGTACTATGTCCACATATACTATCAAGTATCAAATTGTGAAGAATTGGTCCAAGCGGATTAGGTGTTAGTTTTTACTCGGATTATAATAGAATCAGAAAAGAGATTTGTATGAGAAAAAAAATCACCGAGAGTTCTAAAGGGAAAACTACGGTCATTGGTCGTCGGTCAAGATACTCGATAACCGGTTAGCAACCGCTGGTCACTAATTATCAATCATTGCCAGTCACCATGACCATTGATAACTGGCTAGTGAGTACTAGGGAAAACAAATTACATTCTATTCAAGGATGTGAGCAATCAAGTTAGAGGTATTCAAATAATCTCATTTTAATTCTCATTCCTTTTCATTTTCTAAAAATGAGGTAATGGTGTTAAGTAAACAACAATTGTATCATTCATAATCCCTTTTCTAATTCCCCCCTAAATACTTTCATTTTATCACTTTTGAGTTCTTTACAAATAATCCAGACTTTAGCAAGGATTTAAAACTCAGTACAAATAAATTTCCATTTTTTATAGTTACTTCACTTTATTTTATACTATCACACATTATAATAAAATCTTACAAAACAAATAAGACATTACAAGAAAAACGACATTTAGCATCTGAAATTAGCGTCCGATTAGACAATAGATGCTATATTTCGATTAGCGTCTGATATAGCATCCAATTTTCTATTGGACGCTGATTTGTGTCTAAATTGATTTCAACATTAGTTAGACACAAGTTAGCGTCTGATATTAGCGTCCGACAATAAACTGGACACTGAATTGTGTCTAAACTTATACTGGACACTAGCAGACACAGATTAGCATCCGATATTAGTGTCCAACAAAAAATCGAACGCTAATTTACTTATATAAAAAACCATTTAAACCTTCTAGTAATACACTAATTTAAACTTAATAATTTATTTTAAGAAAAGTAATGTAAGAATAGTCTCATAAACTTATTAAATTAACTTACCATATATCTTATAATTATATTTAATACTTAAAGTTATTAAATTACACAAAATCCAAAATACAACAAGAAACCATATGAATTTAGGAAATAAAAATTAAATCTATTTTTATATATATGGTTAATATATAATTTTACATGAACTCTAAAATATAACACAATCTACTCAATAATTATACATTTTAATAATTAAAGAATTAAATAAAATTTTTAAATATGTATAAAACATATATTATTTTAAAAAAAAATCAAATTATTTTTAATTTAGAAAACGTACGCTTTACCCCTCACCATTTTACTTTCATGCTTATCTCAACTTAAGAACCATAAAATTCACATTCCAATTTGAGAAAGAAGGGCCAGCTGTCTCTAATGTTTTTGGCTGCATGGGCATCGGGAGGTCAATCCTTTTTCTCTTCGACGATTAAGAACAGAGAAGTGAAAAATGAAAGCTAAACCTTCTTCTTCCCCTAACCAACCACAAGCTACTGGTTCGAAATGACACCAACTTCATCTTTTTTACAGTTGCGCTCAACCACATGCTACTGGTTTATCTTCTTCCCCTAGACTTCCCTTGCTCTTCCGACCTCAGGTATGCTACTTCTTCCTTTCATTTACCTGTATATTTCATCTCTATTCAAGTTAGGGTTTCCCGTAACAATATTTGCTGGAATTACTTGCAAATGGTAGCTTCTGCATTTATGGGGTCCTCAATTTTGCTTTCCTTAAACTTGGAGTTGAGTGTGATACCTAATAACTAAGCTATTAGGCTTCTAATCTCCGTTCGATTTGCTAACTAAGCCCCGTATAGCCCTCAATAGTCTCAAATTGTCTCTTTTGATCTCCATTAGATTTCTAGTGTTCTGAGCATAACTTTAACTCTTCCAAAATTATGAGGCTAGGACCTTCAGAGTATCCAAATTAACTTCAACTATTTGTTCGACAATTCATAGTTTGAGCCATCATATGTTTCAAATAGAAAGAAAACGACATACGCACAAAGAAAACCTTATAAAAAGACAGTGGAAGCAAGAGTGATTCAGGTGCTTTAAAGAGGAGGAAGTAGCTGGATCAGGGAAGAGATTTGTAAGGTGCGGGAGAAAGCTAACGAAATAGAGAAGATATAGAGGTCTGCATGCATGTAGGTCTTGGGTGAGGCCACGAAGTGGACAAAAGTCATCGTTACCGTAGCAATATTCCTGCAGGGGTGGGCGTCAATGGGAAAAGACGAGGTGACAGTGGAGCATTGACCCAAAAAATCTCATGGAGGCACTCATTACTTGAGACTCTCGATGAGATTTTTCCTATTGGCTCAAGACAAACATAAAGAAGGTCGAAGAGGTCAAGGGAAATGGTCGCGCCAGAGGGAGAGACGATCATGAAGACGACGGATCTGGATGTTTTGAAATAATAATTGTTAAAGTTTTAATTCCTAACTAAGCACACAATATAGATACACTACAAAAAAATAGACATGTACCAACGGAAACCTATTCCAATGGATTTAATTATCTGTTGGCATAGAACATTTTTAAGAGTGGGACGGAGGGACTTATACTTACGGATATATTTTTCGTGGGTATTGTAGATTCAGACGGTGGTACTATGTTTACGAATATATCATTCGTTGGTATAGGCAGACTTGAAAAATTACAACCGCGGCACGACATATAGTCATATACCAGTTAGGCGCCTGATGAAAATTGAGAGGGTTATCGAAACTAGAAACGCACGCGATGAAAATTTATCCAGTCTTCAATCGTGAAGAACTCCAGCCGTATCGTTGAAGAACTCCATCTCAGGTTCAGTTAATGCAAGGACCGGCGTTGAAGAACTCCATCTACTTCAGAATTTCCGCTCCAGCCCATTCAGAACTTTCACTCCAGCCGGTGACTTCTCCAGTAGGTGATTTGCTTCAATCGGTGACTTGCTCCAGTCGAGTCGTATACGTTCAATCTCTTCTGCATTTTACACTTTCTTCTGCGACGGCTAGGACGACATCCGAGATTTGCTCTTTGTCGCGACGGCAAGGACAACATCCGAGATTTGCTCTTTGACAACATCCAAGCTAGTCACTTAGTGAGATTTGCTCTTCACTTGGTAACAAACTTCTCTTTGTCTTCTTCGATCTAAATCGATGATGTGATTTAGGGATTTAAGTGTTTGATTTAGGGATTTCAAAATTTTGATTTAGGGATTTCAATTTTTTGATAACGACAGTAGCTTCAGTCCCTTTTACAACTAAACTAACGAATTCCTTTGAATTTCCATATCATTTATTCTCAACCTTCATATATGAAACCACGGCAAGCAGTATACTCATCACTGGATAATACACAATATTTTTAAAAGTGATAATAACATACAGACACGGCCTGGAAAACTAGTTTTCCAGAAACTAGATCTACTTGTTATGCTTTTGCCGGAACCATACATTATCAAGAGTGTTTCATTAAGGGATTTTGAATGTTTAATTTAGGTATATTTTTCACCAATAAGCTCTATATATCTATAATTAGCTATCCCCACCCGAATTGGTATATTTTTCTGTTCTTTGTCAGTCCTCTGTTAGATTGCATCGTAAACTTTGAAGCTCTATATATCTATAATTAGCTGTTGTGTTATCAGGTCCGCTCATGTTTTTATATTATCATGTATACTATACATGATCAGATTGACAGGATAGTGTGGATACATTGTTTCGCTGAGTTATCTTGTAGGTTGTAGTGTCTTGTGAGTGCAAGGATATGTGTACTGTTTTATATATCATTTCACAAGTGAAGCAGAGATGCGATATTACAAATATAATGTTCTTCTTTGGCATGCTAAAGGAACAAAAAATCTAAATCATAAAGGCCTATTTTATGATCTTTGTAGCAAGCAACCCAAACAGATAACTGTATACATGTTTTGTAGAGTGTCATAGCTCGCCTTGGTTTTGCTATTACTTTCATTTTGTCTTAGTAAACTATCTTATCAGCTTTTGACCAAACTGAACAGTCATTCGTGTTTCAAAGGCTGTTATGTATATAGCACCTACTGAGTGTGTGTTTCGTTTAAATGTTTATCCTTTCTTAGCTTGTCATCAAGCCTCTATTCATTTTTTTACCATCTTTTGGCCAATGTTTCCTCTGCTTTACTTTTTTTAATCAGCAAGGATCCCATTCAGCCATTCTGATACAATGAAATCTTCCATTTTAATCCTTTAATCTGGTAAGATTTTAACTGCCCACCAGTCTGTAGTGGCACAACCTTTTCTTGCTCCTTCATGGCTCTCTCTTCTTCCTTCAGATCAGCATCTTCAGGTGCATGCCCCTCCTGATTGAAATGAATTAAGGGACTGTTATATACACAAGTTTGCAATGGACTCAAGTTCGATATACCTGAAACATAAAAATGACCGAGACTGCGTAGCTGCTATTCGTGGTTTTGTTGAATCAGCCTTTCAGGGGAAACCTGTGAATGGGAAGATATCCTGTCCTTGTAGAGGTTGTATTACTTTATTTGAGCGCTCTAAGGATGAAGTATTCAGACATTTGGTTGATAATGGCTTCATGAAAAATTATGATAATCATTCAGTTCAGAGAGAGATATCAAGCAACGTTGCAATAGATCATTCATCAGTTGGGCATGATATGATTGATTTGTTGCACGATATAGGCCAAACAATGGTGGAAGATGAGAACATGAATGAAGATGAAGATATTGATGTTGATGACTGTCCTGTGAGTGCTTCACCAGAGACATCCAATTCTACAAATAGATTTTATGATTTGGTGAAAGATGCTGACAAAGTATTATACCCTAATTGTCAAATGCACAGCAAGTTGTCATGTGTTGTGAAATTATATCATCTGAAGTGTCTTAATGGATGGAGTGACAAGTCCTTTACCATGTTGTTAGAGCTGCTGAAAGAAGTGCTTCCAGAAGGGAACATATTGCCTAACTCCTTTTATGAAGTGAAACAAATGATCTCAAGTTTGGGGTTAGGTTATGAGAAGATCCATGCTTGTCCAAAAGATTGTTCACTTTTTTGGGGTGACAACAAAGATGCAGAAACTTGTGACAAATGTGGGGCTTCTAGGTGGGTAGAAGATGAGTGTAATGCTGCGGAAGGTTCTGATGTTACATTGTCTACAAAAAGAAGAAACCAGCTAAAATTTTACGTTGGTTTCCTTTAAAACCAAGGTTGCAGAGGCTTTTTATATCAAAAAAGACAGCAACTCTCATGCGATGGCATCATGATGAGCCTCGTAGGGATGATCGAATGAGGCATCCATCAGACTCTTCAGCTTGGAAGAATTTTGATACATTACATAGTAGATTCTCCTCCGATCCTCGTAATGTCCGACTAGCTTTAGCTTCAGATGGTTTTAATCCATTCAGAACCATGAATGTTGCTCATAGCACATGGCCCGTCATCCTAATTCCTTACAACTTACCGCCATGGATGGTAATGAAGCAGCCAAATTTCATTCTTTCTCTGTTAATCCCTGGCCCAAAAGGTCCAGGAAACAAGATAGATGTCTATATGCAACCGTTGATACAAGAACTGAAAGAGTTATGGGATGAAGGCATTAGAACTTATGATGCATCTCAAAATGAACATTTTCAATTACATGCAGCGATTATGACAACAATTAGTGATTTTCCTGGATATTCAATGCTTTCTGGGTATAGCACTAAGGGGAAATGTGCATGTCCTACTTGTGAAGCTGATACCACATCAAGGTGGCTGCAACATGGCAGGAAATTTTGCTACATGGGTCATCGTCGATTGTTAGGACCTCATCATAGCTTTCGTACGGATTGTCAATCTTTTGATGGTGAAGTTGAGTTTAGATCTCCTCCTATGCCATCATCCGGTGATCAGATACTGCAGCATCTCAATGGTTTTGATTTTTTTGAAGATATAGAGAATGGTGGACCATGGAAAAAGAAATCAATTCTGTTTTCTCTTCCTTATTGGAAGGATCATTTAATGCGTCATAGTCTTGATGTGATGCACATAGTAAAAAATGCTGCTTCAAATGTCATAGGAACTATCATGGGGCAAGATGGAATGTCAAAAGACAATTATAAAGCTCGATGTGACCTTGAGGTAATGGGTATAAGACATGCTCTTCATCCAAAAAGGACGTGTTAGATGCATTGGAAAAAGGATTTCTGCATCACAAGATATGGGACCTTCCGAGCAAAGAAATGAGAGTGCTGCTGATAGTAGAATAGCCGAACTAGAGAACAAGTTAACTTGTTTGTTAGCTGCTTTCAAACAAATGTGCCCGAATTTCTCAGTGGACGATGCACAAGCTACGACTTCAAATGGACAGGTACATTTTCTATCCTTCTTCCTTTCTGTTTTTGAACGGGCTAAGCTATACCCTAAAATCTGGTGCGATTGCTCTGCTGGATCACTCATTGTCTAAAACTGTTAAGCTAGTGTGCTAATAGGATTGAATTCTAGTAGCTTAAAATTTCTGTTCGTGGCTTTGGTGTACTGTCTGGAGCTCGCACAACTGTCGATTCCATGCATGGAAGCTTGATTGATTATGCTTCTTTGGAATGATTATAGTTTAATTTGTTGATTTTTGTTTGATTGAAGCTAAGACAGTGGTTGATGGTTAATTACTGTCCTGGATGATTAAGCAGGAAGTTTCTTCTAGTCATCATATCATGCTGATGATCCTTCAGATCGCTTATTCCAGCATGCCTGAGTTATTGAATGGATGAGATATGCACTGCAGTAGTTAGTTATCATCGTCTGAAATTGATTGCTCTGTCTGAAATTGATATGCACTGCAGAGTTAGTATTTCATTGTCTGGATGATTAATAGCTCGAATTGCCAATAGCAAATCTAATCAGCTTATGTCGTTCTGCTCCTGATAGATACTAAATTTGACTGGATTATCATTACATCTCTGGAAGCAGGTTCAAGTGCTGCTGCTGTACTCTTATAATCTATGGATTTGTTGGTTTGTTGCTGTTTATTGTGCCTTTTTATTCTTTCAGTCAACTGCATGAGTAGTGAAATGTGGCAACAAGATACAAATTGCTCAGTGCTGCTGCTGTACTCTTATTATATATGGATTTGAATGGACTACATGATTAGTGAAATGTGGCAATTGATCAAGTGCTGCTGCTGCTGCACTCTTATTATATATGGATTTGAATGGGCTGCATGATTAGTGAAATGTGGCAATTGATCAAGTGCTGCTGATGTATCTTATTATATATGGATTTGAATGGACTGCATGATTAGTGAAATGTGGCAATTGATCAAGTGCTGCTGCTGTACTCTTATAATCTATGGATTTGTTGGTTTGTTGCTGTTTATTGTGCCTTTTTATTCTTTCAGTCAACTGCATGATTAGTGAAATGTGGCAACAAGATACAAATTGCTCAGTGCTGCTGCTATACTCTTATTATATATGGATTTGAATGGACTGCATGATTAGTGAAATGTGGCAATTGATCAAGTGCTGCTGCTGTATTCTGTTTGTTGCTGTTTATAGTGCATTATTAATTCATTCAGTCAATTGTATTATTAATGGAATGGTTTCTTATTTATATGACAGACGGCTACAAGCTCAGATGCATCAGGGAGATAGTTGTAACCTTCAACAAAGGCTCAATAGTTATGATAAAGTTCATATTGTTACATAGCTGTATGAATTGAAATATGTGTACAGCAACATAATAAGTGGTAGAGTTCTACCTATTGGAAAGTTGAAACTCTTTTACAGTTTGTCTAGTTCAATTGGTATAGTTTTTGTATGGATGAACATATATCATACATTAAATTTCTATAAATAAAGTTTTATTCTTTGTGACCTCAAATGTGGTGCTCTTGTACGTGTAGCTTGTGAGAATTGTGAGCATGGAAAAAAAAAATATGTTGTATCAGTTTTACCAACAGGAAAAAAGTGTTGGTATATACCACTTGTTTCTAGTATATTATATGTGTTAGTAAAAGTTATAGTAATAGTAAAAAACTGTTGGTATATGATCTAATACCAACTACGACGGATGTTATATCCGTTAGTAAAGGTCTACAGTGACGGTGTTTGTGCCAACAGATAGACTATCCGTTGGAGTAGACATTTCGGATCTATACTAACAATTTTTTGGACTTTACCAACAGATTTTAACTGTTGGTAAAAAGCAATTTATTTGTAGTGATAATTATTTTAGCTAAATAATTAGTCTTTGTTGTGCTACCATTGCACAACGCTCAAATTTGTTTTTAGTTCCTACGATTTAGAAGAGTTTTTATATATTGATTTGTTATATCAGAATTAATTTTTCTGATTTAGTTAAGAGTGTATGCCTATATAATAGGCTCATTACTATTGCAATAAACACATCAAACATCAGATTTTCCTCGGCTATATTCTCTGTTTCTATTTACTCTATTTTCAATTCCAATAGACTGGTATCAAGAGCCTCCAGTTAACGGTTCTCGGAGTGAAAAAAAATAGAAAGAGGAAGAAAAGAATTTGAGCGTGTGAAGAGCAAACACACCGAGAGGAAAAAAAATATAGAGTGTGAGGAGCAAACACACCGAGAGGAAGGAAAAAAAATATAGAGATCTTGAGCGTGAGAGAAGATGTCAATCTCATCATCCTCCAATGGAAACCAAACGTCGATGCAACCATCTCTTCCAATATTCACTGGAGAGTCGTATGATCACTGGAGTGTGCAGATGGAGACATCGTTTCGATCCCAAGAGCTATGGGATCTGGTGGAGAAAGGATACAATGCCAAAGAGAAAGACACTGTAACTCTTCACGACAATCAGAAAAAAGATGTGAAAGCATTGTTCTTCATTCAGCGTGCAATCGACATGTCCCTTTTTTTTAGAATAGTCGGAGCAAATACATCAAAGGAGGCATGGGATAGGCTGAAAACCGGCTTTCAAGGTTCCGATCGAACAAAGGAGGTTAAACAACAGCTATACCGCCAACAGTTTGAGAACCTAAAAATGAAGAGTGCAGAAACTATTCAAGCCTTCTTCACCCGTGTAATCACGATTGTAAGTCAACTTCATACTTACGGTGATAATATCGGTGATGGTGTGGTGGTCTGGAAGGTGTTACGTAGCCTATCACCCCGGTTCAATTATCTTGCAGCAACATTAAAGGAGATCAAAGATCTTGATAAATACACCCTTGATGAGCGGATGGGCGCTTTGCAAGCTCATGAGTCTTAGATGATGATCTAGGAGGAAGAGCAAATTGCAGAAGAGGAGGCTCTTCATGTGACAAGTCATGAAACAAAGGAGAAAAGAGGAGAATCAACATATCGTGGTCATGGTGGCCGATCCAATCGCGGTAAAGGCAGAGGTGGTTGAGGTCGCAACCGTAGCTCCGTGCAATGTTATAATTGCAAAAAATATGGGCACGTGAAATCTGAATGTTGGAGAAAACCAAAGGATGATCAAGCCAATTACGGCGGCGGCGAGGATGATATCAAGTTGTTTATGGCTGGAGATCCTTCTACTCAAACCGATGTTTGGTACCTCGACAACGCGTGTACCAATCATATGACGGGACAAAAAGCAATGTTCCAGGAGATCGACAAATCTTGAAAATTTTAGGTGAAATTGGGAGATAATAAGTTGATTGATGTAGCCGGGGAAGGTACAGCAGTCGTCGGCAAAAGTCAAGGCAAGAATAAGGTGATAAAAAATGTATATTATTCTCCTAGCCTTGCTCACAATCTCCTCAGTGTCGGACAATTGATGGAAGCTGGATACTCCTTGACGTTTGAAAACGGGGAATGTATCATCAGAAATAAACCTGGAGCTGAAGTTGTCACTCAGGTAAAAATGCAGCGCAATCGTATGTTTCCAATCATTTTTTATAATCATCCGGAGAAGGCTTTGGTGGCAGAAAAACCAAACGACTTATATATATGGCATTTAAGATTTGGTCACTTACATCAGAAAGGGCTGAAATTGTTGCATGACAAAGTTATGGTTCATGGGCTGCCTACTGTAAATTTTATTGATCCGTGTGAAGGGTGTATAAATGGCAAGCAATCAAGGAAGCCATTTCCTAAAGATCGAGCGTGGAGAGTGTTGAGTTTCAGGTTGTGTTTTCCATGAGTGTTGCGTTTTGATGTCTGCGTTAGCTGTTTAGTTATTTGCATTGTGGCTTAGTGAAACGGTGTGTATTGTGTAACGGGTAGTAGAGTAGCATTTGGGTTATTAGGGTTTCTCCTGGAGACTGTTTCTTATCTTCTTCTTCTTCTTCTGTATTCTGGACCGTGAGAGAGTCTTCTTCTTCTCTCTGGCTTCTCGGTTGTTTTGTTCTTGATTGAATGAGAAGCATTCCACGTGAGTTCTGAGATTTTATCATGGTATCAGAGCAACGATCACTGGGATCGAACTCTTCTTTTCCTTTTCATCGATTCTTCTGCGTCTCTGCTCCGTGATTTCATCGACTCCTTTGGTTCTCCTTCATCGATTTTCCGCGTTTTTCTCAGTGATTCCAAGATCTTCTTATTTTCCTTTCTATTTCTTTTCCCATTTTCCCTTCGATTCGACTATCCCTTGGTTCCCACTTGTCGAATTTCAGCGGCGTTTCCCCCGAATCGCTCCAGTTTCCTCTGATTCGACTGTCACCCTACTCGGGCTTGCCCTTTCTTGCTCCTTAGCCTCCCGCCATGACCAAAGATGGAGAAGATCCCCCTACGGCCAACAAAGGAAAGGGGACTGGCGAAGAAGATACAAGTGGCGCTAGTTCCATACAGATCGAGAATGGAAATCCGCTATTTTTGGCAAGCTCCGAAAACCCGAGTCTGGCCCTAGCCAACAAGTACGATGGAGGTCCTGGTTTTCCTCGATGGAAACACCAGGTTGAGATCGCCTTGGGGTCAAAGAACAAGCTCAGTTTTGTCGACGGTACCTTCCCGAAGCCTCAAGAAGATGATTCGCTTGCAAAAGCCTGGACCCGCTGTGATAATATGGTGAGATCTTGGATATTAATGAGCTTGGAGAAAAGGGTCGCAGACACTGTCCTCTTCAGATCATCAACGGCTAAGATTTGGGAAGACCTATGTGCTCGGTATGGGCAAGTCGACACGACACATATGTTTGATCTGGAGAGAAGACTTGCCAACACGGTACAAGGAACCGAAAGCTTTGGTGATTACTTCGCCAGATTGAGGGGGTTGTGGGATGAGATCGACGACACGACGATCCTACCAACTTGTGCTTGCGCGACAGACGATGCCTTCAAAGGTTACATCAAGAAGCAGTGGCTGATTAAGTTCCTAATGGGGCTCAATGAGAAGTATTCGGCGGCTAGGGAAAACATTCTCATGATCTCTCCTCTACCAACAACAGAACAAGCATTTTCGATCTTGATCCAATAGGAGAGACAGAAAACCCTAGCTGCCTCACCAAGCACCGATTTAGATGTGCCTCCTGCGTTTTCGGCATCCCAAGGGAGGAGGAATTTTGGTCGAGGCCAGACTAATGGAAATAGGAGAATCCTGCAATGCACCTACTACAATAAATCTGGGCACACAGAGGAAAGATGCTTCCAGAAAAATGGCTTCCCACCAGGGTGGCGAGGCTCAAGGGAAAAGAAGCACCAGGCTAACAATACCACCGATCAGAAAGATGAGGCGTGCAAAGATCCACTTGGAGGAAGACTAACCACGGAGCAAATTAACCAGCTGCTTAGCTACATTAGTAAGTCTCAAGCTGGAGCAAAGGAGTCACAGAGCAACTCTGAATCCCACTGTGGATTCATTGGTAAGTTTTCCTATCAGAATCAGATTAGTTTAAGTTTCAGTATGCATAAGATCTTGAATGATGCGGATAACCCTAATTATATGATGAGTGACTGGATTATAGATAGTGGCGCATCACATCATATGTGTGGTAACTTATCTCTGTTTCATGATATTGTTTGGTTGAATAGAGCCCATACTGTTGGCATGTGAAATACCCCAAACCTTAATGTGTTAATTAATTACGTAATTATAATTTTCTAAGGCTAATTAAGTCCTTAAGATCATTGGTGAAGAAAGGAAAACCAAAAAGAAAAAGGAAAATGCGTAAAAGTCACAAAACGTGAAAATACGTATTTAATTATTTTAGGAGGTACATAACCTTCATTAGGGTTATAAATATATTTTTATACCCTAATTACACATTAAGAACATGTGGGAAAAATTCCGGAAGAAAACGGATCCAAACAATGCGTTAAAACGCTAACGGAGTCTTAAAGCGCGTTTTTCGAGAAAATCCGAAAACGTGACTTTAAACAGTTAAATGACCCCGTAAAAATAATAGTTGATTATGTAACAATAATTAAACATTAATGGGAGTTTAATGACCATTAAAATTAAAGGAATGAGAAAATTCCAGAAAACGGTCCCGGTTAGTGAATAGTGCTAAACCGGGTAAATAAACGAGCGTTTTCTGTTAAAGGACGAAAAACGCTCCAGCGTGTTTACAGTGGTGGGCCGGTTTTATTAATGTAAACAGCTCACTCACATAAGACTAGTTAACTAATAAATAAAGTAAAAAAAATAGAAACACCACTTATACCCCCACACTCTCTCTTCCTTCCTTATTTTTTTTCCCCTCTCTCTCTTCCTCTCTTTCTTCCTCCACCGATTTTTCTCCTCCCTCTCTGCTGGTTGGACGTTCTTGAGCCCTCCCATGGCTTCCTCACCTTCTCTCCATGTCCAAGCTCCATTTGAGCTCCAAATCAAAAACAAATCACATATCTTCTTCCTCTCATCTTCTATATCTCTCTTTTCGAAATTTCAAAAGGATGAAGTTGACCTCCATGGGTTTTCCCCATTTGAAGAGAAAATGGCACCAATGTGAAGCTTGGAGTCTCCTCTTCCTTCTAAGGTAAAGATTTCCAAGAAAAGTCATTTTTCCCTCATCTCTTGGTGTAATCGATTTTTCACCATTGTTGATACCTTGTTTTTCTCCTTGTTCTTGAGCTCCAAATTAATCCTTCAATGGTGGAGTAATCCCCTTCTTGATTCAAGGGAGAGAATCCCTCTTAAAAACTTCAAAAAGGTAAACCCTAACTTGTGTTCTAAGCCCTTTGATTTGATTGAGTTTTCTAAGGGTTTAGGTAATTAATTGTGTATGTTTTGTGTTCTTGGATGTTGGGATGGAGTTTGGAAACTCCATACCCTCTTGTGATTTTGAAGAGATGAGGAGCAAGAGGTGAATTAAGGAGACTGGTGAAATTAAGGTAAGGAATCCACCTTAAATCTTGTTTAAAATTGTTTAAGTGTTTGGGATGGGTAAACAAATTAATGAACCCAAAATTGTGGATTGAAATCTGTGTTGGAATGTGTATAATTAGTTTTGGAGAAGTTTGTGAATTAATGTTGAGTTGAGGGCCTTAAGAGCCAAATGTTTTGAGTTGTGATTGATATTGTAGTTATGGAGTTATGGTGGTTATGTTGTTGTTGATGGAATTTGAGGATTTGTAATGTGCTGTTAGGACCCTTGAAAGGGTGTGGCTAGATTAGGGTTGAAAATGATGTAAATTGATGAGGATGAATGTGTAAGGTTATGGGGAGGTTATGGCAAAATTTTAAGGGAAAATGAGTGTTTGATGATGGCTTGATGGATGAGAGAACTTAGGTATTCAAATGGGATGTTGATGTTAAATAGAGAGGAGTGTTGGCCTTGAAAATGGTGGACGAATAATGAAGATAAGAGAGTGCAAAACCTATAGCATAATGGTGCTTGGTGACTTGGGATTTCAAGGGAAAGAATGGGTGTTTGTCACTTGTGAAACAAGGAGTGAGTATGGATTTTTAGAAATGCAATTCTGTTTGAAAATCACCTCTGTTAGCTGAATTTTTAGGTATGTCCGAACTTCCGTCCGGACTTGGAAGTTCGGACATGCCCCGTCGTTTTATAAATATCCTGAGTTTTTAGTTGTGTCCGAACTTGGAAGTTCGGACACTCGAAAAATTTCCCCAGGTTAATTTGCTTCGACTTGTGTCCGACCTTCGATGTCCGGGCACAAGTTCGGACACCTGTAAATTTTCTTCAGATTCGGCCTCGAATTGTGTCCGAACTTGGAAGCTCGGACACAAGTTCGGACAGTTGGAAATTTTCCTTTGGTTTTTGCTTCGACTTGTGTCCGAACTTCGAAGCTCGGACACAAGTTCGGACATTCGTCAGTTTTCACCCATTTGAGTCTCGACTTGCGTCCGAACTTCGGAAGCTCGGACACAAGTTCGGACATAGTGTAATTCTGAGTAAAAATTTTGTTTAAGGGTAGGAAATGATACCCAATGATGGGGATTGATGAGTAAGGATGTTATAAGGTTGTTAAGGATATGTTAAGTGAGTTATAATGGTAATTGAGTGGTGAAAAGTGTGTAATAAGAATGTGAAGTTATAAAACTACTTAACGGGGTTAACCATGGGCGCATTAGTCGTTAAATAATTATAATACCCCGATGTTAATAAAGATAGTTATAATGTTACCAGTTGTTCAAAGATTTTCAAGGAACATGTGATGGCACATTAGAACGCACCTTCGGTGACAGGTATGGTTTTCTTGCAACCTGTGTCCTACCGGATTACACCGGCTTGTATGCCAACGTGTTTTTCTGTATGTTTGCCACCTTGCAAGATAAAGTATGAAATGAGTTTACAGCAATTCATTATTGTGGCGCAATTAATTCCGATACCGTTTAACCTTAATTATGTGTTAAATAGTAGTTAACCGACCTTAGGTTCACATAAGAGATCGGTATTCGGAATAAACGTCCCAACCCACGGGAACGTTCTAACTACGGCTATCCGTGTGTTAGTGTGTGTATGTTGCGATTAGGTGTGATGTATGTGACTTGTTTAGTATGTTGTTGTTATTGGATACTGTTATCCGTGTTGTTGAAATGGGATGCGATTTCCCTTATGTGATTAACAGGGTTAGTAAACTATGTGATGTATGTATGTGATAAGTTCCATAAAGGAACCCTTAACTAATAAGTATATGTTATGTATGGTGAGGAATCCGGTCGTTCCGGTCGCGCGTTGTTTGGGAGTTGATGTATATATGTGAATTAACTCCCATCCTGTTATGTTAAGGGTTGCTTTCCTTCATTGGATTTCGACCTCCCACTAGCTTAGCCAAAGCTTACCTACCCAACTTCCAATCGGGTTAGGGGGAAATTATGTGTAATGTTGGTAGGGTGTTGATGCCTAAGTTCGCTTCGACTCCCTCTTTATTATGTTACGGTTGTTTTTCCTCCTTGAGTTACAACCACCCACAAGCTTAACCAAGGCTTACCTACCTCATCACTATTGGAGCTAGGGGAAATTGTGTAAGGTGTGATCGGTCCTATATGAGGCCGCCACGTCTAAGTAAAAAAAATGTATGTATGTTGTGCTCGGGCTTATATCACCCCGGCACTCCCTAAGTAAAGTTTATGTTCTCTAAGAAGAATGGAATTAAGTTTGTGTAGGTTATGAAGTGAAATGTGTTGTTATGTTGTGTGTGCTAACCTTGAGTTTGTGTTCTGTTAACGGATGTGTGCTTTTAAGCATGATGTATGTGTGTAATGTGTGCATGTTTTAAATAAAATCAACCGCATGCTAAGACGACAATTAGTTGTGCGTGGCCCGGTAGCATGCGGGCTGCGGGATTACCATACCAGCAAAGGTGCTGAGCCCCTTGGGGGCCACCCTTTCTTCTCTTTCCCGTTTCAGGTACAAGAAACCGGAGGCCGTTCGAGAGTAGGACGGGGTAGTTGATTGTATGTGGGTAGTCATGAAAATTGTGGATGTGCTGTAGGTGTAGTAAGACCGAAATTGTATCGGCGTTAGTTGGTAATTACTCGGTACAGTTGTAATGTAAGTGTATAATGATTGTTGAACATGGAACGGGATTAATGTGTAGTTGCTCGGGAGTTTAGTCCATCAGACCGGTACGATGTATGTATGTTAGCCTTGTTAGTCACGTGGGTGGCTAACGGCGTGTAACACCAAGGAGTTAAGTTATGTTGTGAGTTATGATTTCCGCTGCAAGTGTTGTTAAGTGTGCTGTTTGTAGTTGGGGTGTTACAAAAAGTGGTATCAGAGCGAAGTATCGCTCTGATGACTGAATTACCGAGCTTAGGAAGTACCGAGTTAGGAGTTTAAGACCTTGGGTTAAGGGTTGAGTGATAGCGTGAGAAGTACGCTAGTTAGGAAATACCAGTGTGTACTGGATACCTACAATATCCATCCCGCCCTCCACAAACCCTATTTTATAACTCGGAAAGAACGCCAGAGAGATGAAAGTCCTCTCTTACTCGGGAATACCCGATCTGGCTGTTATTAAGTATCCTTATAAGTACGGAGAACCTGTCACACGGCAGATTCCGAAAGGTGTGAATCCCAAAGACGGTCTCCATATGAACAATGTTAACCATATTTAATAGCGAAAAGTGAAGAATCCTATGCATAGGGGAACAGAATTTCCGGCAACCTGGGTCGACATGGGAAGCAGTCGAGGACAACCAGCTTGCAAGCACTAACCGTGCAACAGTGGAGACGTGGAATAATGAAACCCGAGACGAGTGTCTACGGGACTAAAATGTTAAATAATACACCGACGGTATACCAACCGGATTAAGGAACTACAACGTCGTGCGAGGAGGATACGATACTAAGTAAAAAGGGGGTCTCCCAGAATGGGAAACACCCTAGTTAATGGTTATCAGAAGACAGAGAGAACTACCCAAGGAATTGTTGTTAAGACTGTAAGATCAAGCAAGGGCCAGCGAGGCCACGGATGTTAGAGCGGGTTAAGGCAGTACCGCAACCGATGTGTATTGAACCAGTAGCCAGTCAGCATGGCGCACTTGCCAAGGCAAGTGCTGCTACAACAAAGCTGTGCGGGAAATTTTTAACAACTATAAAGTACCATGGAGTTAAGTAAGATCATCATAACCGTGGAAGGGCTTAATAGCCTGACCTCAGTACTTGGAGATACACCAGTCAGCAAGAAGCTAGACTTGGTTAAGGCAAGGAAACGTTGTAAAACCACGAAAATTTTTCTTTCAACCTAAAATTATTTTCAAACTCTTTTCAAAACCAAATTTTCCTTTCAAACCCATTTTATTTTCAACCTTCTTTTAAACTAAACCAGAAGACCTACACAGGCCTCAGTGCCACATGGTAGGTAAGTTATATCCAGTTACTTTAAATAACCGGATGGAAACCGGTAAAACCAAGGGTAACAACCGAGGAATGGATTGAGTTCATAATAATACAACAGTGGATACATTTCCCTTGATTAAGTTCGGGAAGCATGGAATGCATGTTATCACAGGATAATATAAGAGGAGCTGACAACAGAATACTTCACCTAGGCGTGTGACGGACACTACGAGTGTACCAACAGTAATGTGGGACGACCGCACTCCGATAGGAGCTTGTGGGCCTGACAAACCTTCTTATGGGGTAGTCGGGCAAGTAGCAATGTATCAGTAGGATACCCCATGTATGTATACGAGTGGAGTCTGGAACACGGGAAGTAGTCGACTCCATACTACGGTCCGAAGTAAAAGTCAGACAAGAGTAATAAACTACCATCGAATGGTTGAAGTAAAGGAACCCAGTTAAGTTAAGAGGACTAAAGGGATTAGTGAGTTATTGCGAGGAAATGTTTAAGAATCTAGAAGTGTGAAGTGCACTGACTAGTAAGTAAAGACATCGCATATGTCTCAAGGATCTGGATGGATGAACACAATAGCTGGAGTAAGTACCCAGCCTATATATGGTGAGGCAGATGCCTACTATGGATATGTTAATGTGCAATGATCGGGATGAGACTCCCGAGATATCAATTTCACTAAAGAGGATATTCAACCCAGCAAAAGAACGCGGGGCGAAGTAGAAATTAAACATACCAATGAGTGCAAGCCAGATGAAAAGGCATAACCTAATAACACCCAGGAGTTATCCTTAAAAGGGTGTTTGGGTCAACAATGGTTGAACAAGATACGTGACAGAAACGCAAAGGCTGAAATTAACACCAAGTTTAAACACAAGTCGTCAGAGGGAAGTCTGACATCCTCGAAGGGGCATCCCATGAAAGGAACCGTGATACTACGACCTTGTCATGGAGCCCAATACCAATCTAAACCATGTAATGTGTGTGGACAGCCTACAACGGGCAGAGCTCGAGGCAATAAGGCTTAAAAGCCACAAATCGAATGTGTTAAGAGAATGTTATTGATCACAGAAGTTTACGTTATATAAGTAAGTAAGCGGATAACGAACCACTGCTTAAAGTGTGGGGACACCTCTTGATATTGTGAGACCGCAACAGCGGTAGTTATGTGAACTAAATTCAGAGAATGTGTTAAGAGTTGACCATGTTGTTACTACGAAAAGAAGTATTCGTACCAGTTGTGCAGACGGAAAGGGTGATAAGCCTAATGGCAACCACCATAGGTGTGGGATGCTAGATGTGTAATGAACAACGCTCAAGGAGCATAGAGGCTCGAAGAGTAGAGTATTCAGCAGTCAGCCGAATAAGTGGCAAAACACAGTGTAATAGCGGAAGCTAATATATAGCGGATGCAGTGTAAGTTAATGTTATACAATGAGTAAGAGCACGGTGCGCAGTAAGCGACCGTTGCATAAGTATTGTTAAATAATAATGTGGCAAATAAGACTAGTTATGAGTGAAACTCAATGGGCATACAAGGTAAGTGATAACAAACCGACTGGGCAATAAGCCAATGGTCGGTACTATGTGATAAGGAACACAGTGTGAATTCCTATTTGCAATCGCATAAGAGATTTACTGTCAAGAGTTTACGCCTCTGCACTCTGTATGACTGAGTGTTTTGGTATTGCACTTGTGCGGTAATGATCGAGTGTGATAGCTAGGAAGTTTGGGGTAATGTCAATTGTGATGGAGGAACAAGAATTATGGTGTGATAAAACCGATGCATAAGAGAAGCACGGTTGTACCAATCAAAGGATACTTGATGGGCGTAAGTGAATACAGTAACACGATTATTAAACATCGGTATGGAATATGCCTCAAGTGCTGGAAATAACCGAGAGAGTACTACACACTAGGTAGTCACTCAAACTCAACCGACAGTAAGTCGGAAGAAATCAAGTAAGTCATTGTGGAATACAGTAAATTATTATGGAAGTGGATAGAAAGTGTGTAACTCACCGAACTCGCTCACGGTAAGAAATACCACGCGGCGGTTGAGAACCCGTTATTACCAAGATGAAGGTGATAATCGGAGATGTACAATACGGTAAGAAGTTTCACAGGCCAGAATCGAAACTGGTTATGAAGTAAATAAGCTCTAAGGAGAATCCTTGGTTAGGGATTAAACCGCCAATATGGCTAAGATCCTCAAACCAGAACATATTGTATAATAAACCGCGTGAAGATAAAAACTCCACGACGGTAGAACGTTTAAACCAGTGATTAAGTGATTGATTACGTGGGCGTAATCCCTTTTAAGGGGGGTAGAGCGCAAAACCACTTAATGTCTGTTACCGTACAAGTGTACGCGAACTATGGTGTGCATAGCACAAAAGGAATTGTTTTGATGATTGGTGCGTGTGTTACATAAACATACGCATTCATTCATGGTTAATTGTGGTAATTGCGCACAGAAGATGCGAATACCATTGTAATAAGTGTGTTATTTGTTAATAAATGTGTGTGAAAGTATAAGTATAAGGGAGTAGAAAAACTCCCGGGGAACTAAAACCCCGACAATATATGTTCATATGATACCAAATGTAATATTGTGTATTATATTTTGATAAAAAAATATATATATAGATATATATATATACATACAGCATTGTGATCTATGAAGAGATATGAAACCGATATAGAACCTAGTAGTAATTAAATTCCCTAGGTAACTTGGACTAAGTTGAAATTGGATGATGATTGATAGACAGAGTTATATCCCTTGGAGATGTAACGATTATGACTAGATGGATTAAAAGATAGAAAATGGTATATGCTTGAATTAGTTGTTGTTTGAAAACGAAGTGGGAGGTGAAACTTGATTATCATGAGATCAAGGGAAGCCGAACACAAATTGGGGTGGAAAGATAGTTCAACACTGATGCTGATCACATCAGGGTTGGATGAATCTTGAAACTCCCTATAAGTGGTCACAAATAATCACATCAAGAATAAGATGCAGTTAACAATAATTGGACTTGGAGTTGTATTGAGTTTTCAAAAGAATTTTAAATTGGGTTTCAAATTTTCAATTGGTATTTTCAAGACTTCAATTAATATCTCTTAGATTCTTAAGTGGTATTTTCAAAGGAAGGACTACTTTTACTTGACCTTGTAAAAAGGATCTTCAATTGGTATTTTCCAATAAAGGATTTCATTCTACTTAACCTCATATAGAGTATTTTCGTATTACTTGCTCACGAGCTGAGGACGTATGAGCCTTTTCTTCGGACCGGTGACATGAGAAGTATATTTTAAAGATGTATGCAATTGTTTTGATCTCCCAAGGAACGGGGACCAGAGTGTCCATCGCGACCGGTTCTGCGGGATCACAATGTATATGTACTCAACATGGGTCTCGAACCCATGAAGAGATGGAAAAGGAATTTCTGGTTGATATACATGCTATGACATGTTGTGTGGTATGTGTAACAATTATTATTTTGACCTCGAGTCCTAATGTGGTTAAGTTCCGGAAGTGTTATGTTATCAAGACCTATGTGTCTAAAGGATGTTGTGTTACCGAGACCTACGGGTCTAAATGTTGTTATGTTACCCAGACCAAGAGTCTAAGGGTTGTTACGTATGTGCAAATGTTGTTAAGGTACCCGGACCATTAAGTCCGAGGATACTATGTAAGTAGGTTATGTCATGTTATGTATGTATGGATGTGTTACCCGGACCGTTAAGTCCGAGGCTGTGATGTAAAGTATGTTTGTTATGGAAGTTTATGTTGCAAGTAATCCCTGTGTTCTAATTCAAATGACGCTAGGGAAGTGTGAACTTCGAGGACGAAGTTCTTTTAAGGGGGTAGATTGAAATACCCCAAACCTTAATGTGTTAATTAATTACGTAATTATAATTTTCTAAGGCTAATTAAGTCCTTAAGATCATTGGTGAAGAAAGAAAAACCAAAAAGAAAAAGGAAAATGCGTAAAAGTCACAAAACGTGAAAATACGTATTTAATTATTTTAGGAGGTACATTGTTATGCCCCAGTTTTTTTTTTAATTTAATTTCATCCTGCTTCTATTACGTTTTGGTTTTGCAAAGGGAGACTAATCATATTTTGAATCTTGAGCTGATTCGTTTATGATTTATTCTAGTCTTAGCATTCCCTTTGAGGAAGAAGGATTACGATGTCATCTTTCCTTTTTGTTATTTATTCATAAGTTAGTAGAAAGGTTATTAAATTCCTTTTCCTCATTTTCTTGTGACAATGTTATTTATTAAGGAAGAAGTTTCAAATTTATCTTATTTTCTTTTCTCCCTCTTTTCCTTTTCCTTTTTCTTAGTTCACGTATATTTGCTCCTTTCTCCTCAAATACATTGACGCTCATTCTCCCGCTCTGCCATTCACGATGTAACTTCCATTCTCTTCCTCCCTTTGCTCTCTTCTCCTCAAATCTTCTCATCTCTGTAAATCGAATAATCTATGGTTCTAGTTTCTGCGTTGGTGGTTCGGGTCTGACAATTCCGAGTTTGGGGCTATCGTTCTTCATTCAAGATTCTTGCTCCTCCTATCGGTGTGGTTCCTCTTCGATTTGTGCGAGCATTTGTGATTTTGGGATGGAATTCGAGTAGAGATTGTTGTCGGGTCAGCAGAGATGGCTTTGCGTCGGATGTGAGGTAGGTGGTGAATGGATTCGGGTGGGTGTGTTCAACCACGGGGGATTTCTGTTCTTGTTAGTTTTCTGTATGTAATTGTTTGATTCTCTAGTGATGATGTTTTTGGATGCTTTTTATGTGTGTTTGATGCGTCAAAACCCCGTGGAAATGTGTTTTTGATTGGCTAATTTGCTACAATAAATTATGTATGTTTTGTGGGGGATTTGTGGCTTGGTTCTGGCTGTTTTCCGTAATTGATTTTGCAGTTTTCGGTATGTCCGAACATTGAAGTTCGGACATCATACGCCGGAAGATTTTCAGACTCTCGATTTAGGTCCGAACATGCAAGGTCGGACGTATGTTCGGACCGGCCTTTGTTTTAGCATAACTTCTTCGTCTGAGCTCCGTTTTGAGTGCCGTTTACGGCGTTGGTTTCGTCTTTTCAAGTACTATCTTTTCTAATATGTTTTAGCACATGTATATGTGTACTTTATTTTGAAAGTTCTCAACAAGCCTTGGAACTCTGATTTGCTCTGAGAGAGTGTTTGAGCTTCTACTCTTCTGTTTGGTTTTGTGTTTGCTAGTCAGTGTGTGACTTTTGTTTTGATAAGGGATTATGATCCTTTTGATGTGCTTTGGCCCTCCGTTCTGTTATGTTAAAGGCTTCTGCGTCATTTTGTAAAGTTTATGTTTTGGGACCTAGATGTTTAGCTTCTGAGCCTTGGATAGTTGGGTCTGGCTGTCCCGTAGCATGCTGCGCAGGAATTCCTTCTGTTATTCCCTCGGGTTCCCTTCTGTTCTATCTCTCAGGGTCCCTTGGATGTTTAGTGACCGACGGGTCCATAGCTGTCTCTACGGCTTCTGTTGTGGGATCTTCGGATCCATAGGACGTTATGTGAGTCCTTCTGATGTGTCAGCTGGTGTCTAGTGTCCCACCTCTGTTTTGATTAAGCTTCTGATCTGGACTTCTGAGTTTGTGGTTTGCTTTGTTCTGATTTAAGACTTCCGTTCAGTTTGCTCAGTTTTTGCTTCTCTGCTCTGATTTGACAAACCTCTACTTATGTTCTGGTCTGTCTCTCCTATGATTTGAGAAAGCTTCATTCTCTATCTGATTTATGTTACAACTTCCAGTCGGATTTGCTAAGCTTATGTATTAGTATACGATTATGTTCAATATATGTTTTGAGCATGCTCAGCTGATGAAGTTTATCACCTGCTGAGCAATAGTTTTGCTCACCCCTATCTTCGTCTGATTTGCAGGTTTAAGTTTCCTTTGAAGACTTGCTCTGCTTTCTGCTTCGTCCTTCGCTTTGTGGTTGTGGCTTAAGGCCCTTTGTAGTTGATTTTGTGATGTAATGTAATTTGGCTTCTGTAAGTAATGTCAGATAGACCTTGTAATCTGTTTCTAGTTAATAAAAGTGTACTTTGCTTCGGTTTTAGGTTTCGTATGTTAGAGCCTTGCGTTATTAGGTAATAGATACGCGGCGTGTAACGTCCCTAACTCCTAGGGTTGTTTTGGGGTCGTTACATTTAGTGGTATCAGAGCCAGGTTTGGCTTTCTTTGGGTTTTGTGGGTGTCTGCATGTCTACGCTTCCGTGTCATTGTTTGATATGTGCTAAGTGTTGTCTATTGCATGATTTGTCTGCTATTTGTTGTTTGATTTGAATGTTTCCTGGAGTCTGTTGAGTGCGTCTGCTCTGTGGTTGTCCACTATCAGAGTAGCGCAGCGGAAGCGTAGTGTCTGATTGTCTATGTGCTTTCTATGCTTTGAGTCTGAATCTGAGGGAGTCGGGTCCTTTGGGAAAGGATGACCGAATGCAAGTTTCAGTTGTGAGCTTCAGTGGTGTGTTTTTGTTGTGTGAGTTGTCTTTTGTGCTGGGTGTTAGTCAGATTTGTTTGGGTTGTGTGGCATGTGGAATTGGAATAGTTTGGATGGTGTGAGAAACTAAATTGTGAGTTTGGTGGTTTTTAGTTGTGTGTTCTGATTGGGCAGTGTGTTGTGCGGAGTCACGTGTGTGACTTCTGGTGAGGATAGGTTGTGTGATAAGTTGTGACGTGGTTCAAGAGTGTTTCAGTTGTGCGATCCGGCTAGGTGTGTGCTTTAGCTCTTGGTTGGATGTGCTGTGAGTATGGCCTACGAGTTGAGTAAGGTAATGTGTTGTGATGTGAGTTCGAGTGTGCACTTGGTCTATATGTTTTGTGTTTGGGTGTGGGTTTGGTTGCGAGGTCTGAGTTGAGTGATGGGTCCTAGGAGCGCTTCAGCTTGTGTTCAGGAGTGTAGGCTGTGCTTTAGTCCTGAGCGGGTTATGGTGTGAGCTTAGACTGTGAAGTTCTCATTTGGGTGAGAATCTTGGCTGAGAGTTTTGAGTTGTAGGATGTCAGCCAATGGGTGCTTCAGTGTGTGTTTCAGAGGGTGTGTTGAGCTTTGGTTCAGAGTGGTTTGTGGTGTGGGTTCGAGAGATTTGTTTGGTTGGTCCTTTGTAGAAGGACGTCTTCTAAGAGAGTTGAGCATTTCTTCTGTGCCTCTAGGCTGAGCTTTAGTAACCTTCCGTTATGTTCGTTTGGTTTGTCAGTCAACAACTAGTGCGAGTGCTGCCCTGTTTCTTTTGAGATGTGTGGTCGCCTTTCTATCAGTAAGTCAGCCAGTAAACTTTGAGTGCTAGCTCTTTGAGGTTAGAGCCTCTGAATTGGGTGAGTGTTCTTCTTGCGCCTTGGGGCTAATCTTCTATTGAGTTCCTCTGTTAGCCACTGAGTAGTGAGTTTCAGTGTAGTGCATATGCTTCCCGCTTAATCTTCTGTAACCATCTGCTTTGCCCCTTTATGTTAGTGAAATAGTCTGAGAGGTCTGTGGAATAGCTCATGCAAAGTTAGAGCTTCTGGAAGTGTGAGAGTTCCTTTCATGCCTTTGTGATGAGCTTTTCAGTGATTCCCATTTTGGTTCCTTCTTTCTGTGAGACAACCAGTGATTCGATGGGATGGCCCATGTAAGATAGAGCTCTGAGATTGTGAGTATTCCTTCGGTGCCCTAAAGTTAAGTGGTTAGGTAATCTTTTGCTTTGTTCCTTCTATTAGTGAGTCTGCTAGTATGCTTTGCAAGGCGGGTTTCTAAAGTGTTTGGGTGCTTCTCTTGTGCTTTGAGACTAAGTGTTGGTGACCTTCTAGTGTGCTCTGCTGTCAGTCAGTTAGCAGTGAGATGATAAGGTTCCAGTTCCTTCAGGTCTAGCCTTCAGTAACCTTCTGCTTCGTTCTTTTGTTAGCGTTTGAGCCAGTAGGTTCGGTGTGTTAGCCTGGGTATGGTTAGCGATGTGGAGGGTATTTCCTGTGCCTTAGTCTGAGATTGTGGGGATCTTCTGGTATGTTCCATGTCTGTTAGTCAGTGGTGAGTCTAGGTGTGGCTCCTGTGCTTCAGGGTTAGTTCTTAGTTACCTTGCTTAGTTCCTTTGGTCAGCAAGTCAGTTTTCAATGTGGCGTGTTAGCTCTGTGAGATGTAAGTGTTTCCTTCCGTGCTCTAAAGTTTTGCACCAGTAATATTCTGCTTGTCCTTCTGTCAGGCTATCAGTTTTGAATCTTGTTCTGAGTGTCAACTTCCTGTGTGGTTGACCTTTCGATCTGTGAGTTTCTTTTTGCATGCCTTAGTGATTGTAGTATTCCTGCATTTGTAGTGCATCTGTTCGTATTCCGGGTTTCGTCGAATTTCGAGGACGAAATTCTTTTTAAGGGGGGTATAATGTTATGCCCCAGTTTTTTTTTAATTTAATTTCATCCTGCTTCTATTACGTTTCGGTTTTGCAAAGGGAGACTAATCATATTTTGAATCTTGAGCTGATTCGTTTATGATTTATTCTAGTCTTTGCATTCCCTTTGAGGAAGAAGGATTACGGTGTCATCTTTCCTTTTTGTTATTTATTCATAAGTTAGTAGAAAGGTTATTAAATTCCTTTTCCTCCTTTTCTTGTGACAATGTTATTTATAAGGAAGGAGTTTCAAATTTATCTTATTTTCTTTTCTCCTCTTTTCCTTTTCCTTTTTCTTAGTTCACGTATATTTGCTCCTTTCTCCTCAAATACATTAACGCTCATTCTCCCGCTCTGCCATTCACGATGTAACTTCCATTCTCTTCCTCCCTTTGCTCTCTTCTCCTCAAATCTTCTCATCTATGTAAATCGAATAATCTATGGTTCTAGTTTCTGCGTTGGTGGTTCGGGTCTGAAAATTCCGAGTTTGGGGCTATCGTTCTTCATTCAAGATTCTTGCTCCTCCTATCGGTGTGGTTCCTCTTCGATTTGTGCGAGCATTTGTGATTTCGGGATGGAATTCGAGTAGAGATTGTTGTCGGGTCAGCAGAGATGGCTTTGCGTCGGATGTGAGGTAGGTGGTGAATGGATTCGGGTGGGTGTGTTCAACCACGGGGGATTTCCGTTCTTGTTAGTTTTCTGTATGTAATTGTTTGATTCTCTAGTGATGATGTTTTTGGATGCTTTTTATGTGTGTTTGATGCGTCAAAACCCCGTGGAAATGTGTTTTCGATTGGCTAATTTGCTACAATAAATTATGTATGTTTTGTGGGGGATTTGTGGCTTGGTTCTGGCTGTTTTCCATAATTGATTTTGCATTTTTCGGTATGTCCGAACATTGAAGTTCGGACATCATACGCCGGAAGATTTTCAGACTCTCGATTTAGGTCCGAACATGCAAGGTCGGACGTATGTTCGGACCGGCCTTTGTTTTAGCATAACTTCTTCGTCTGAGCTCCGTTTTGAGTGCCGTTTGCGGCGTTGGTTACGTCTTTTCGAGTACTATCTTTTCTGATATGTTTTAGCACATGTATATGTGTACTTTATTTTGAAAGTTCTCAACAAGCCTTGGAACTCTAATTTGCTCTGAGAGAGTGTTTGAGCTTCTACTCTTCTGTTTGGTTTTCGTGTTTGCTAGTCAGTGTGTGACTTTTGTTTTGATAAGGGATTATGATCCTTTTGATGTGCTTTGGCCCTCCGTTCTGTTATGTTAAAGGCTTCTGCGTCATTTTGTAAAGTTTCTGTTTTGGGACCTAGATGTTTAGCTTCTAAGCCTTGGATAGTTGGGTCTGACTGTCCCGTAGCATGCTGCGCAGGAATTCCTTCTGTTATTCCCTCGGGTTCCCTTCTGTTCTATCTCTCAGGGTCCCTTGGATGTTTAGTGACCGACGGGTCCATAGCTGTCTCTACGGCTTCTGTTGTGGGATCTTCGGATCCATAGGACGTTATGTGAGTCCTTCTGATGTGTCAGCTGGTGTCTAGTGTCCCACCTCTGTTTTGATTAAGCTTCTGATCTGGACTTCTGAGTTTGTGGTTTGCTTTGTTCTGATTTAAGACTTCCGTTCAGTTTGCTCAGTTTTTGCTTCTCTGCTCTGATTTGACAAACCTCTACTTATGTTCTGGTCTGTCTCTCCTATGATTTGAGAAAGCTTCATTCTCTATCTGATTTATGTTACAACTTCCAGTCGGATTTGCTAAGCTTATGTATTAGTATACGATTATGTTCAATATATGTTTTGAGCATGCTCAGCTGATGAAGTTTATCACCTGCTGAGCAATAGTTTTGCTCACCCCTAGCTTCGTCTGATTTGCAGGTTTAAGTTTCCTTTGAAGACTTGCTCTGCTTTCTGCTTCGTCCTTCGCTTTGTGGTTGTGGCTTAAGGCCCTTTGTAGTTGATTTTGTGATGTAATGTAATTTGGCTTCTGTAAGTAATGTCAGATAGACCTTGTAATCTGTTTCTAGTTAATAAAAGTGTACTTTGCTTCGGTTTTGGGTTTCGTATGTTAGAGCCTTGCGTTATTAGGTAATAGATACGCGGCGTGTAACGTCCCTAACTCCTAGGGTGGTTTTGGGGTCGTTACATACATAACCTTCATTAGGGTTATAAATATATTTTTATACCCTAATTACACATTAAGAACATGTGGGAAAAATTCCGGAAGAAAACGGATCCAAACAATGCGTTAAAACGCTAACAGAGTCTTAAAGCGCGTTTTTCGAGAAAATCTGAAAACGTGACTTTAAACAGTTAAATGACCCCGTAAAAATAATAGTTGATTATGTAACAATAATTAAACATTAATGGGAGTTTAATGACCATTAAAATTAAAGGAATGAGAAAATTCCAGAAAACGGTCCCGGTTAGTGAATAGTACTAAACCGGGTAAATAAACGAGCGTTTTTTGTTAAAGGACAAAAAACGCTCCAGCGTGTTTACAGTGGTGGGCCGGTTTTATTAATGTAAACAGCTCTCTCACATAAGACTAGTTAACTAATAAATAAAGTAAAAAAAATAGAAACACCACTTATACCCCCACACTCTCTCTCTCCTTCCTTATTTTCTTTTTCCCCTCTCTCTCTTCCTCTCTTTCTTCCTCCACCGATTTTTCTCCTCCCTCTCTGCTGGTTGGACGTTCTTGAGCCCTCCCATGGCTTCCTCACCTTCTCTCCATGTCCAAGCTCCATTTGAGCTCCAAATCAAAAACAAATCACATATTCTTCTTCCTCTCATCTTCCTCTATCATCCTCTCTTTTCGAAATTTCAAAAGGATGAAGTTGACCTCCATGGGTTTTCCCCATTTGAAGAGAAAATGGCACCAATGTGAAGTTTGGAGTCTCCTCTTCCTTCTAAGGTAAAGATTTCCAAGAAAAGTCATTTTTCCCTCATCTCTTGGTGTAATCGATTTTTCACCATTGTTGATACCTTGTTTTTCTCCTTGTTCTTGAGCTCCAAATTAATCCTTCAATGGTGGAGTAATCCCCTTCTTGATTCAAGGGAGAGAATCCCTCTTAAAAACTTCAAAAAGGTAAACCCTAACTTGTGTTCTAAGCCCTTTGATTTGATTGAGTTTTCTAAGGGTTTAGGTAATTAATTGTGTATGTTTTTGTGTTCTTGGATGTTGGGATGGAGTTTGGAAACTCCATACCCTCTTGTCCGATTTTGAAGAGATGAGGAGCAAGAGGTGAATTAAGGAGACTGGTGAAATTAAGGTAAGGAATCCACCTTAAATCTTGTTTAAAATTGTTTAAGTGTTTGGGATGGGTAAACAAATTAATGAACCCAAAATTGTGGATTGAAATCTGTGTTGGAATGTGTATAATTAGTTTTGGAGAAGTTTGTGAATTAATGTTGAGTTGAGGGCCTTAAGAGCCAAATGTTTTGAGTTGTGATTGATATTGTAGTTATGGAGTTATGGTGGTTATATTGTTGTTGATGGAATTGAGGATTTGTAATGTGCTGTTAGGACCCTTGAAAGGGTGTGGCTAGATTAGGGTTGAAAATGATGTAAATTGATGAGGATGAATGTGTAAGGTTATGGGGAGGTTATGGCAAAATTTTAAGGGAAAATGAGTGTTTGATGATGGCTTGATGGATGAGAGAACTTAGGTATTCAAATGGGATGTTGATGTTAAATAGAGAGGAGTGTTGGCCTTGAAAATGGTGGACGAATAATGAAGATAAGAGAGTGCAAAACCTATAGCATAATGGTGCTTGGTGACTTGGGATTTCAAGGGAAAGAATGGGTGTTTGTCACTTGTGAAACAAGGAGTGAGTATGGATTTTTAGAAATGCAATTCTGGTTGAAAATCACCTCTGTTAGCTGAATTTTTAGGTATGTCCGAACTTCCGTCCGGACTTGGAAGTTCGGACATGCCCCGTCGTTTTATAAATATCTGAGTTTTTAGTTGTGTCCGAACTTCCGTCCAACTTGGAAGTTCGGACACTCGAAAAATTTCCCCAGGTTAATTTGCTTCGACTTGTGTCCGACCTTCGATGTCCGGACACAAGTTCGGACGCCAGTAAGTTTTCTTCAGATTCGGTCTCGACTTGTGTCTGAACTTGGAAGCTCGGACACAAGTTCGGACAGTTGGAAATTTTCCTTTGGTTTTTGCTTCGACTTGTGTCCGAACTTCGAAGCTCGGACACAAGTTCGGACATTCGTCAGTTTTCACCCATTTGAGTCTCGACTTGCGTCCGAACTTCGGAAGCTCGGACACAAGTTCGGACATAGTGTAATTCTGAGTAAAAATTTTGTTTAAGGGTAGGAAATGATACCCAATGATGGGGATTGATGAGTAAGGATGTTATAAGGTTGTTAAGGATATGTTAAGTGAGTTATAATGGTAATTGAGTGGTGAAAAGTGTAATAAGAATGTGAAGTTATAAAACTACTTAACGGGGTTAACCATGGGCGCATTAGTCGTTAAATAATTATAATACCCCGATGTTAATAAAGATAGTTATAATGTTACCAGTTGTTCAAAGATTTTCAAGGAACATGTGATGGCACATTAGAACGCACCTTCGGTGACAGGTATGGTTTTCTTGCAACCTGTGTCCTACCGGATTACACCGGCTTGTATGCCACATGTTTTTGTATGTTTGCCACCTTGCAAGATAAAGTATGAAATGAGTTTACAGCAATTCATTATTGTGGCGCAATTAATTCCGATACCGTTTAACCTTAATTATGTGTTAAATAGTAGTTAACCGACCTTAGGTTCACATAAGGATCGGTATTCGAATAAACGTCCCAACCCACGGGAACGTTCTAACTACGGCTATCCGTGTGTTAGTGTATGTGCGATTAGGTGTGATGTATGTGACTTGTTTAGTATGTGTTGTTATTGGATACTGTTATCCGTGTTGTTGAAATGGGATGCGATTTCCCTTATGTGTTAACAGGGTTAGTAAACTATGTGATGTATGTATGTGATAAGTTCCATAAAGGAACCCTTAACTAATAAGTATATGTTATGTATGGTGAGGAATCCGGTCGTTCCGGTCGCGCGTGTTGTTTGGGAGTTGATGTATATATGTAAATTAACTCCCATCCTGTTATGTTAAGGGTTGCTTTCCTTCATTGGATTTCGACCTCCCACTAGCTTAGCCAAAGCTTACCTACCCAACTTCCAATCGGGTTAGGGGGAAATTATGTGTAATGTTGGTAGGGTGTTGATGCCTAAGTTCGCTTCGACTCCCTCTTTATTATGTTACGGTTGTTTTTCCTCCTTGAGTTACAACCACCCACAAGCTTAATCAAGGCTTACCTACCTCATCACTATTGGAGCTAGGGGAAATTGTGTAAGGTGTGATCGGTCCTATATGAGGCCGCCACGTCTAAGTAAAAAAAATGTATGTATGTTGTGCTCGGGCTTATATCACCCCGACACTCCCTAAGTAAAGTTTATGTTCTCTAAGAAGAATGGAATTAAGTTTGTGTAGGTTATGAAGTGAAATGTGTTGTTATGTTGTGTGTGCTAACCTTGAGTTTGTGTTCTGTTAACGGATGTGTGCTTTTAAGCATGATGTATGTGTGTAATGTGTGCATGTTTTAAATAAAATCAACCGCATGCTAAGACGACAATTAGTTGTGCGTGGCCCGGTAGCATGCGGGCTGCGGGATTACCATACCAGCAAAGGTGCTGAGCCCCTTGGGGGCCACCCTTTCTTCTCTTTCCCGTTTCAGGTACAAGAAACCGGAGGCCGTTCGAGAGTAGGACGGGGTAGTTGATTGTATGTGGGTAGTCATGAAAATTGTGGATGTGCTGTAGGTGTAGTAAGACCGATATTGTATCGGCGTTAGTTGGTAATTACTCGGTACAGTTGTAATGTAAGTGTATAATGATTGTTGAACATGGAACGGGATTAATGTGTAGTTGCTCGGGAGTTTAGTCCATCAGACCGGTACGATGTATGTATGTTAGCCTTGTTAGTCACGTGGGTGGCTAACGGCGTGTAACACCAAGGAGTTAAGTTATGTTGTGAGTTATGATTTCCGCTGCAAGTGTTGTTAAGTGTGCTGTTTGTAGTTGGGGTGTTACAGCATGCCTGATGGGCACCCACAAATGGTTAGATTAATAGGAAAGGTTAAGGTTAATGAGACAATTACCCTTAAAGATGTTCTCTTTGTTCCCAGTTTCAGGTTTGGATTAATATCTGTTAGTAAACTGTCTGGTCAATTGAATGCTAAGATAAGCTTTAATTCAACATTTTGCATTTACCAGGATTGTGAGACCAAGAAGGAAGTGGTGATTGGTCGGGTACATAGAGGGTTATATGTTTTTGACACGAAATTTGATAGAAAAAACAGGAATAGTTTTGGGTTGCAAGCTGCTGAAAGAAATCTTGATGAGTCTCTATATGAGTGTAAAGAATCTGTAGGCCTATGGCATCGTAGATTAGGCCACCTCCTAAGGGAGAAAATGTCAAAATTAGGATTACTCAAGCAGTCTGATTTGCAGAAAAACTTTCTTTGTGAGCCTTGTAACAAGGCTAAGAGCCACAGATTGTCTTTCCCTTCAAGTTCCATAAAATCTAAGGATCTGTTTGAGCTAATACATGTTGACACTTGGGGGCCCTATAACCTAAAGACTCATGACAACTTTTCTTATTTCCTGACCATAGTTGATGATAAAAGTCGTGCTACTTGGGTACATTTATGCAAACACAAATCTGATTGTTTTGATCTTATTGTCAATTTCATTAATATGGTGGAAAAACAGTTTGATAAGAAGGTTAAGTGTGTCCGATCAGATAATGCATATGAGTTGGGAAGTGGGACTGTTGGCTCTAACTATTTTAAACTTAGAGGAATTAAGCATCGAACTACTTGCTCTCACACACCACAACAAAATGGTGTTGTTGAGAGGAAGCATAGACATATTTTGGAAACTGCAAGAGCTCTCATATTCCATTCTTTCCTGCCTAAGAAATTTTGGCGAGAAAGTATTCTGACTTCGACTTATTTAATCAATAGGATGCCTCTTTCTTCAGTAGAAAATAAAACCCCTTTTAAGATAATATATGATAAGAAACCTGATTATTCTGACCTCAAGAGTTTTGGATGTCTCTGCTTTGCTAATGTTAACAAAAAACAATTTGACAAGTTTTCCCCTCGATCTGTAAAATGTGTTTTCCTTGGATATGGGCACAACAAGAAAGGATATAAGCTTTATGATATGGATAATGATCAAATTATTTACAATAGAGATGTTATTTTCCATGAAACTGTTTATCCTTTCAGAAATGTTCAAACTGATATTTTTGATAATATACATACAATAGAACACCAAGAAACTCAGGAAAATAGTTTTGAGGATGATCCTTTTTCCATTATTATTACTAACCAAAATGAAACAAGTGGGAACCAAAGGAGGTAGGATCTTTCCATAGAGGGAGAAGAAGACAGAGAAGTTGAGTGTGTAGAAGGTGATGAGGCTGACATACTAGTGGGTCAGGAGGAGTCACAGATTCAGGAGCCAGAATCATCTCCATCAGAATCCACAGAAGTCGAAGGTCAAATCCCCAGAAGATCTTATAGAACAAGAAGCATGCCCAGGCGCTTAAATGACTACATAATTGGGTCTACAAGTGTGGAAAAAGATAAGTCCACCGATCCCCTGCATTTTGATTACTTTTCTCAAATTCTGTCTGATAGAGTTGCTACTATGAATTCTGTTGCTAGTTATTGCATGATTAGTGATGATTTAAGAGGATGCAGTATTCTTGATAATACTAGCATCATTGACAGTAGCAAGTTAGCTCAAACTGTGGGAATTATTGTTGAAGGGAATAATGGACATAATTGTTTTCATGCTGGGTTAATTAATGTTTCTGAACCTGATTGCTATGAAGAGGCTGTTAAGGACAATAGATGGAGAAAAGCTATGGAGGATGAATTTACTGCCCTCGACAGAAATAATACATGGAATCTGGTTGACCCACCTAGTGGTGTTAAACCTGTTAAATGCAAGTGGGTATATAAGATAAAGACTAAGGCTGATGGTAGCATTGAAAGGTTTAAGGCTAGGTTAGTGGCTAAGGGTTTCACACAGAGATTTGGTATAGACTACTTAGAAACTTTCTCTCCTGTTGTTAAGTTCACAACAATAAAGGCTTTAGTCATCATAGCAACCAAAAGGAACTGGATAATTAGTCAACTGGATATTAATAACGCCTTCTTGCATGGTGACTTAGAGGAAGATGTTTACATGCAGATTCCTCAAGGTCATATGCAGGAAGGATCAGGGAAGATTTGCAAACTCAGTAAGTCTCTTTATGGGCTTAAATAGGCCTCTAGGCAGTGGCATCAGAAACTGAGTGTTTTTCTCAAATCTTATGGTTTTATTCAGTCACTAAATGATTATTCTTTGTTTACTTGTTCTAGAGGGAATAAAATCTGCTACTTGGTTGTCTATGTGGACGACATTCTTGTTACAGGGAGCGATTCTGAGTTAATTGAATCTGTTAAAAGGGGCTTGAATAAGAAATTCAGAATTAAAGACTTAGGTAGGCTCAACTTTTTCTTGGGTATGCAGTTTCTGCATACAACAGATGGTATTATTCTCACACAGAAAAGGTATTGTGAAGACTTATTAGCTGAGTTTGATTCTGATAACTTGAGATCTGCTGCTGGCCCTTTGGATACTAATATTAAGCTATTAAGAGATGAAGGGAAACCTTTAGATAATCCTCTTCTGTATAGAAGATTGGTAGGCAAACTTAGTTACTTAACCCATAGCAGACCAGACCTTAGCTTCACGATTCAGGTTTTAAGTCAATTTCTTGGTGCTCCTACAGATTTGCATTTTCAGGCTGCTCTTCATGTTTTAAGTTATGTTAAAGGCACGCAGAATTATGGTTTGTTCTTTAATTCGAGAGATGACTTTACTCTAACTGCTTTTTGTGACTCGGATTGGGCAGGCTGTCCAAATACAAGGAGATCCATCAGTGGGTATTTCATCCAACTAGGAGGTTGCCCTTTATCTTGGAAGTCCAGGAAGCAAACTACAGTGGCTCTCTCCTCTGCAAAGGCAGAGTACCGGGCAATGAGGAATGTGACGGCAGAGCTCAGTTGGATCACGAGGCTGCTCCATGAGCTGGGAGTGGACAACATTCTTCCAGTACCGGTCAAGAGTGACAGCCAGGCCGCAATTTATATCGCGAGAAACCCAGTTCTGCATGAGAGGACCAAGCACATCGAGCTTGATGTGCATTTCGTGAGACAGAAGTTGCAGGAAAGGATGATGGTGGTTGAATTCGTCAGCTCCAAGGACCAAATTGCAGATGTTTTGACAAAGTTACTTCCTGGACGTGCTTATCCGGTTCAGATGAGGAAGATGGGTTTGGTTTTGGACTGACATTGTCTGGGATGTTTCTGGTGTAGACTTGCAAACTTGTTAAGGTTGTCCCTTCTCAAGTTTGGGGGGGGTGTTGAGTTTCAGGTTGTGTTTTCCTTGAGTGCTGCATTTTGATGTCTGCGTTAGCTGTTTAGTTATTTGCATTGTGGCTTAGTGAAACTGTGCGTATTGTGTAACGGGTAGTAGAGTAGCGTTTGGGTTATTAGGGTTTCTCCTGGAGACTGTTTTTATCTTCTTCTTCTTCTTCTGTATTATGGACCGTGAGAGAGTCTTCTTCTTCTCTCTGGCTTCTCGGTTGTTTTGTTCTTGATTGAATGAGAAGAATTCCACGTGAGTTCTGAGATTTTATCAGAGAGCAACAAGCAAACCGGAGCTTGTTCACGCTGATTTGTGTGGACCAATGCCGACATCGTCACTTGGAGGAAGTAAGTATTTCCTGCTGTTTATTGATGATTACAGCCGCATGACATGGGTTTATTTCTTGCTGGAAAAATTAGAAGCTTTTGCAAAGTTTAAGATATTTAAAGCCAAGGTTGAGTGGGAGACGGAGAGAAGTATTAAAGCCTTAAGAACAGATCAAGGTGGGGAGTTTACATCAAAGAAGTTTCAGAATTTCTGCCAAAAAGAAGGGATTAAGCAAGAGCTGACAGCACCATATTCATCGGAGCAAAATGGTGTTGTTGAGTGGAAAAATCGCACTGTGGTAGAGCTTGCACGCAACATGCTTCAACATAAAAATCTGCCACATATTTTCTGGGATGAGGCAGTAGCTACAGCAGTGTATGTGCTGAATCTCTCCCCAACCAAGGCTGTTATCAATCGGACTCCATATCAAGCATGGACTGGGAGAAAACCTTGGTTAGATCATATCCGTGTGTTTGATTGTACGGCATATGCACTTGTCCATGCTCATGATCATAAGAAACTGGATAGTAAGTCAATTAAATGTATTTTTATTGGCTACTGTTCAGATTCTAAAGCATATAAACTTATTGTACCTGAGACTAACAAAATTCTGGTGCGAAAAGATGTGGTTTTTGATGAAAATAGTGCATGGCCATGGGAGGATATGCAACCTCCTACTGTCCGTGAATGCATGAATGAAATTTCAGATTCAAATGATCATGCGGATGCTTCTGCTGCAGCACCTGCTACAACACTTAATATTTCCTCACCTACGGCATCACCAACATCGGCATCCAGCAGCTTATCAGCTCTTGAAGTTCCACACTCATCAGATGATGATGATGTTATGCCTAGATACAAAGCACTGGCTGATATTTGTGAATCTTGTCAGTTAGCACTATTTGCAGGCTATCCTATAACATTTCAACATGTTGAGCATTAAGAAAAATGGCAGAAGGCCATGGAAGAAGAGCTGGCGTCAATTGAGAAAAATCATACATGGAGTTTAGCGGACTTACCATCAGGCAAGAAAGCTATTGGCCTGAAATGGATCTTCAAAACAAAGCAAGCAGCTGATGGGAGCATTCAAAAATATAAGGCCTGACTGGTAGCGAAAGGGTATGCTCAAATTCCCAGAATTGATTTTGAAGAAACATTCTCACCGGTAGCCCGATTTAAGACCGTGAGAATCATTCTAGCATCAGTAGCAAAGATGAAGAGTCCGATGTATCAACTTGATGTAAAATCTGCATTTCTCAATGGTGAGTTGAAGGAAGATGTGTTTGTCGAACAACCGGAAGGGTTCATCGTTATTTGACAAGAAAACAAGGTGTTTAAATTGCACAATGCTCTTTATGGTCTCCGCCAAGCACCTTGAGCATGGTATAGTAAGAATGATGGGTATTTTCTCACCAAAGGATTTCTATGAAGTCCAAATGCTTCTACTCTGTACGTAAAGCAAACAGGGAAGGACATCTTAATTGTTTGTCTTTACGTGGATGACATTTTATATTTCAGCTCATCATATAAAATGGCGGACAGGTTCAAACATGAGATGCAGCGTGAATTTGAGATGACTGATTTGGGTCTTCTTAAATATTTTTTGGGTTTGGAAGTGAAACAAGAAGCTGGTGGTATATTTGTCTCTCAGAAAAAATATGCAGATGATTTGTTGTTGAAATATGGGGTGAAAAATTGCAAACCAGCTGCTACTCCAATGGATACTAATGAGCAGCTGAAGCAAGATGATAGTTCCGGTGCTGCTGATGCGAAAGAATTCCGAAGCTTGGTAGGTAGCTTGATCTATCTTACTCATACCAGACCCGATATATCATATTCGGTTGGTGTTGTTGCTCGATATATGTCTAATCCTACGAGACATCATATGGGTACAGCAAAACGCATTCTTAAATATGTTGCTGGAACCGAGATTATGGGTTGTGGTATAGCTTTGTTAAAAAATTTCAACTCATGGGATTTAGTGATAGTGATTGGGCAAATTGTTTGGATGACCGAAGAAGTGTATCCGCTCATGTTTTTATTCTTGGTTCTACTACTGTTTCATGGAGTTCAAAGAAGCAAGGTTCAGTGGCCTTATCTTCAACAGAGGCTGAGTAATCTTTGGTTACTGCAGCGGCGTGTCAAGCTGTTTGGCTGAGAAGAATTTTGAAGGACTTGGGATGCAAACAGTTGAGTCCTACAATTATCTGGTGTGACAACAAATCAACCATTGCGTTGACTAAAAATCTGGTTCATCATGGAAGGACAAAACATGTCGACTTGAAGTTACATTTTATTCGAGAATTTGTGTCTCGAAAGAAAACTGTTGTGCAGTTCTGTTCAACAAAGATGCAGATTGCTGATATATTAACCAAGGCTTTGCCGAAGGAGAAATTCACTTTTCTCAAAGATTGTTTAGGAGTGTACAAGTTTGAATTAAGTGAGGATGTTAAAGTTGTAATTCCTAACTAAGCACATAATTTAGATAATTATTTTAGCTAAATAATTAGTCTTTGTTGTGCTACTGTTGCACAACGTTCAGAAATAACATATATAAAATACCAACTGACAAATCGGTACTGTTGTACAATCGTTCAAGCAAACCAAGATTGGAAAAAAATTCACACTAGCATTTGAAATAGAGAAAAGTCCAACAAAGTGACATGACTTATTCAGAAATAACATATATAAAATACCAACTGACAAATCGGTACTGTTGTACAATCATTCAAGCAAACCAAGATTGGAAAAAACTTCACACTAGCATTTGAAATAGAGAAAAGTCCACTAGTACCGATCAAAAGATATTCCGGTACACCAGCAAATTATCAAAAAAAAAAAGATATTCCGGTACAAACAGTAGCACATATCAAAAGTGAGGAAAAATAAAAGATGAAATTGTCAAATACAGAAGACGATATTAATCGATGATGTATTGCAGTAGTAGGAGTACATATTTATATACAACGTATATATGGTAGTGGCACTAATCAAGGGAGCGTGGCACTAATGTAGGAGATAGTTACAGATAAATACGGAGGAAGTTATAGATATTTTCTAACAGCCCCCCGCAGTCGGTGCCGGAGATGGTCGAAGGCAGAGACTGTCTCGAAATTCGAGGAACAGGGGAGACGGAAGTCCTTTCGTCATGATGTCCGCATATTGGCTTGTTGTGGGGACATGAAAAATCCGAGCGAGACCCAAAGCTACTTTCTCACGAACGAAGTGGATGTCGAGCTCAATATGTTTGGTCCGCTGGTGTTGAATTGGGTTGGCGGACATGTAGACAGCGCTGACGTTGTCACAGAAGACGACGGTGGCGCTTGAGGTGGGAGCATGGAGTTCATGTAGGAGATTTCGAAGCCAGCACGATTCAGCTATGGCATTGGCAACAGCACGGTATTCGGCCTCGGCACTGGACCGAGAGACTGTGGGCTGTCGTTTGGAAGACCAGGAGATGAGGTTGGGGCCTAGGAAGACACAATAACCGGAGGTCGAACGTCGCGTGTCAGGGCAGCCGGCCCAGTCTGCATCGGAGTAGACGGTTAATTTGTGTGAGCGGGCGGGTGTAATGGTGAGACCGAGGTGGAGTGTGCCTTTGACATAGCGGAGGATGCGCTTGAGGGCAGTAAGGTGGGGTTCACGTGGGTCGTGCATGTGCAAACAACATTGTTGTACGGCGTAACTGATATCAGGTCGAGTGAAGGTGAGATACTGAAGGGCGCCAGCCAAAGAACGATAGGCTGTGGGATCGGTGACAGCTGGAGCGGTGGTACGGCCGAGTTTGGGTTGTGTATCAACAGGGGTACGGCTTGGGTTGCAGTTGGACATGCCAAAACGCGCGAGGATGTCACCAGCATAGGTAGCTTGACTGAGGTGTAGACCGGAGGAGGTGCGGGTGACAGAGATGCCGAGGAAGTGATGAAGGGGGCCGAGGTCTGTCATAGAGAATTCATTGCTGAGGGCAGTGATGATACGGCGAAGGAGCGGTGTGGAAGAGGCGGTGAGTATGATGTCGTCGACGTAGACGAGTAAGTGGGCTTGGTTCGAGCCGTGGTTGAGGACAAAGAGGGAGGGGTCTGAGCGACATCCAGTGAAACCAAGGTGGGTGATGTGGTCGGCGAAACGGCGGTACCATGCCCGTGGTGCTTGTTTAAGGCCGTAAAGGGCTTTACGTAGTTTGCATACATGATTTGGGAACTGAGGGTGAACGAATCCCGGGGGTTGTTGGCAGTACACGTCTTCGGCAATGGTTCCGTGGAGAAAGGCGTTTTTGACGTCGAGCTGATGGATTAGCCAATTGCGGGTGACTGCTAGAGCAAGGACGGTGCGTATGGTGGTGGGTTTGACAACGGGAGAAAATGTCTCGTCATAATCGAGACCGGGTTGCTGGGAGAAGTGGATGTCGAGCTCAATATGTTTGGTCCGCTGGTGTTGAATTGGGTTGGCGGACATGTAGACAGCGCTGACGTTGTCACAGAAGATGACGGTGGCGCTTGAGGTGGGAGCATGGAGTTCATGTAGGAGATTTCGAAGCCAGCACGATTCAGCTATAGCATTGGCAACAGCACGGTATTCGGCCTCGGCACTGGACCGAGAGACTGTGGGCTGTCGTTTGGAAGACCAGGAGATGAGGTTGGGGCCTAGGAAGACACAATAACCGGAGGTCGAACGTCGCGTGTCAGGGCAGCCGCCCAGTCTGCATCGGAGTAGACGGTTAATTTGTGTGAGCGGGCGGGTGTAATGGTGAGACCGAGGTGGAGTGTGCCTTTGACATAGCGGAGGATGCGCTTGAGGGCAGTAAGGTGGGGTTCACGTGGGTCGTGCATGTGCAAACAACATTGTTGTACGCGTAACTGATATCAGGTCGAGTGAAGGTGAGATACTGAAGGGCGCCAGCCAAAGAACGATAGGCTGTGGGATCGGTGACAGCTGGAGCGGTGGTACGGCCGAGTTTGGGTTGTGTATCAACAGGGGTACGGCTTGGGTTGCAGTTGGACATGCCAAACGCGCGAGGATGTCACCAGCCTAGGTATCTTGACTGAGGTGTAGACCGGAGGAGGTGCGGGTGACAGATGCCGAGGAAGTGATGAAGGGGGCCGAGGTCTGTCATAGAGAATTCATTGCTGAGGGCAGTGATGATACGCGAAGGAGCGGTGTGGAAGAGGCGGTGAGTATGATGTCGTCGACGTAGACGAGTAAGTGGGCTTGGTTCGAGCCGTGGTTGAGGACAAAGAGGGAGGGGTCTGAGCGACATCCAGTGAAACCAAGGTGGGTGATGTGGTCGGCGAAACGGCGGTACCATGCCCGTGGTGCTTGTTTAAGGCCGTAAAGGGCTTTACGTAGTTTGCATACATGATTTGGGAACTGAGGGTGAACGAATCCCGGGGGTTGTTGGCAGTACACGTCTTCGGCAATGGTTCCGTGGAGAAAGGCGTTTTTGACGTCGAGCTGATGGATTGGCCAATTGCGGGTGACTGCTAGAGCAAGGACGGTGCGTATGGTGGTGGGTTTGACAACGGGAGAAAATGTCTCGTCATAATCGAGACCGGGTTGCTGGGAGAAACCGCGGGCTACCCAGCGAGACTTGTAACGGGCAAGATTACCGGCGGCATCGAATTTGTGACGAAATAGCCATTTTCCCGTGACGACATTAGAATGTAGTGGGCGGGGTACGAGGTCCCATGTATTGTTTTTAATGAGGGCATCAAATTCTTCTTTCATAGATTGGAACCAGCGTGGGTCTTGGAGGGCAGCCTTGTATGAGGTGGGAAGCGAAGAGGTGGTAGTTGTGAGGTTGAAGCGTGGGTTGGGTTTGGAAATCCCAGATTTGGATCGTGTCGTCATTGGGTGTATGGCTTGGGAAGAAGTGGGCGCAGGGAGATTTGTGGGGGTGGGCTGGCGAGGTGAGGCAGTGGGAATGTGGGCCGCATGATCTGTTTGCCGTTGGGAAGAGGGTGGGCTGGGTGCTGGAGTAGTCGGAGAGTGCGGTCCGGAAGGGGAGGGAGATTGGACGTTTGTGTCAGTGGGTTGTCGGGTTGTACTGGGAGAGGTGGAGTTTTGTGAGTGGGGGCGGGTCGTGGGTTGCGAGAGTGACACGGAGGGAGTAGGGTTGGGCTGGGTCGGTGATGAGGGTGCAGGGGGGTGAGGTGGACTCGTGTAAGTGGGCCGGATGGTGGGAGGGGGTAGTGGGTAAGTGTCATGCGTATCGGTGGGTACGAATTGGGAAGTGGATCGGGGGTTGGGGCACTGTTTATATGGAAATATTTGCTCGTCGAAAGTTACGTGGCGTGAGATTATTATTTTTTGGGTGGTGAGATCGAGGCAGCGGTAGCCCTTATGATTCGGGGCATAACCGAGAAAAACGCATGGAGTGGTTCGGGGTGCAAGTTTGTGAGCAGCGGTGGATGCGGTATGTGGGTAGCAAAGGCACCCGAAGGTGCGTAGGTGAGTGTAAGAGGGTGGCTGGTTGTAGAGGAGGTGATGTGGGCTGAGGTGGTTTGTTGTTGTTGTCGGAGTGAGATTTAGAAGGTGGGTGGCGGTGTGTAGGGCTTCGGCCCAAAAGGGAGGGGGAAGGTGGGCCTGAAATAAGAGAGTGCGAATGGCGTCGGTAACGGTCCGAATCATTCGTTCGGCTTTCCCATTTTGTTGGGATGTATGTGGGCACGAGAAACGCATGAGAGTGCCGTGAGAGTCAAGGTAGGATCGAAGGGAGCGGTTGTCGAACTCACCGCCGTGGTCGCATTGGAATTGTTGTATGGAAACGCCAAATTGTGTGCGTACAAAATTATAAAAGTTGCGTATAATATCGAATGTTTGTGATTTAAATTTGAGAGGAAACGTCCATAAAAAATGTGTGTAGTCATCTAGGATTAATAAAAAATATTTGTGGCCACCAAAACTGGGGACCGGGGAGGTCCACAAGTCACAATGAATAATAGCAAATGGTTTATAAGTAATTGAAACAGAGCGTGCAAACGGAAGGCGGGGCTGCTTGCCTAACTTACACGCATGACAAGTGGAGATAGTAGCATTATTAATTGGTAAAAGCTGTTGTGATATTAGAGACTTGAGAGAAGAGGTGCCGGGGTGGGCGAGGCGTCGGTGCCATGGTGGATCGGAGGTGGTGGCTGTGAGCGCAGAGACAGTGGTGGTCGGTGGTGGAGTTGGCACAAACGGATAGAGATCGCCGGTGCTATTGGAGCGATGTGTCACGGTCCTGGTGAGTAGATCCTTAATCGAGAAGCCGAAGGGGTCAAATTCAATTGAACAATGGTTATCCTTTGTAAATTGACGGACCGAAATTAAATTTTTAAGCAGCTTTGAATTTACGAGAACATGACGGAGAGTGAGGGAGGGGTGAGACGGGAGATGTGTGGTGCCAATATATGTGATGGGAAGAAGAGTGCCGTTCCCAACAATAATGTGCGTGTGAGAGGGAAGATTGGGGGAGTGAGAGGGAGAGAGGTTACCTGTTGTAGGGCTCATATGAGACGTAGCGCCGGTGTCCATATACCACATCGGGTCAGACGTACGAGTGTTGACTGCAAGGGCATTCATTGCATTTACGAGACTTTGCTGGTCCCAAGTAGGTGCGGTGGGTTGGGCTGGTGCGACCTGGGGAGCAGAAGTGGGGCGTGGGCCCAGTATGCCAGGTGTGGCCCATTGCTGTGGCCATTGAGGAGCGCCGGGCATGAGAGTCCAGATTTGATTCTGGTAAGAGGGGCGGCCACGTCCTCTACCCCTGTTGCGCCCGCGTCTATTTCCTCGACCAGAATTTGTGGTGCGATTGTGAGCGGTGGCGTCAGATTGTGTTGGAGCAGAGGGAACAGCGGTCGGTGCAGCAGATGGGGATGCAGTGGCGTGGAGTACAGCAGCTGGAGCAGGAGAATTGTGGCGGCAAGTTTCCTCCAATATAAGTGCGCTGCGCACTGATTGAAAAGAGGGAAAAGGTCGCTGGAATTGGAGTATGCTGCGCAGATTTGCAAATGAGTCATTGAGGCCGCTAAGTGTTTGGAGAACGAGGTTCTCATCGGAGACAGGATTGTCAACATCTGCCAGAGCATCCGACAGTGTTTTTAGTTGGGCACAGTACTCGTTAATGGTAAGTGCGCCTTGGCGGAGTCCACGAAACTCGGCTTCAAGCTGGATGGCGCGTGCCTTTTTGTTATCCCGAAAGAGGTTTTCGATGGCAGTCCAAACATCGTGCGCAGTGGCATTGTTACGCATTATAAGACTAAAAATGTCGGGGTGGATCGTTGCATAGATCCAAGACAGCACCGTAAAATCGAGGAGGGTCCAGCTTTCGTCATCGGAAGGCGGGGTGCCATTAACGTGATTGAGTAGATTAAATTTTCCTAACGTAACAAGGAAGAGGTGTCGCCACATGGCATAGTTAGGAGGGGACTGCGTTAACTCAATGCGAACATGGTTTGTAATGGAGTTAACGTGTAAGGCTTGGTTGACGGCGATGGCTGCGGGGTTGGAGATATTGGTGCCGGCAGGGGGAGGAGGTGGGGAACGAGGTGGGGAGGCAAGTAGTGTACGCTGGGAGGAGACAGGAGAGCCAGGCGGGGAGGGGATTGGGTCAGCCATTGCACGCAGGGGAGGGATCGGAGTAGCTGGGAAGGAAAGAAAAGATAAGAAAGGAGAGAGGTTTAAAGGAAGGAATTTAGGCTGATACCATGTCAAATACAGAAGACGATATTAATCGATGATGTATTGCAGTAGTAGGAGTACATATTTATATACAACGTATATATGGTAGTGGCACTAATCAAGGGAGCGTGGCACTAATGTAGGAGATAGTTACAGATAAATACGGAGGAAGTTATAGATATTTTCTAACAGAAATGACCCATATCCATAGATATGGAAATTTGTTGAGGAACTTGTTAGTCGTGATGACAATGGTGGCACATGCAAAACCCATCCTCGCATTTTCCATGATCCCATTTAGCAACATTCTTGCAGTACTGGTTACATTTAAAGTTGTCTCCACATCTCTCACCCAGCCAAGCCCAGTGGCAACCATGACGGGGATGTTCACCAGCTATTGGAGCCCTTGCGATTGCTATACAAAAAGTTATGCACCAATTTATTTTAACACACGCGCACATATATAGTTGAACGATAGTAAGCAACTAACAAAACTGCATTACATACACTAAAGTTATGTTTGTTAATCTGAGTGTTAGGGTTAATCAAAGGTAATATACTTGCCTGAATCGGCAAGAAAGAGGACAAGAAAGGCAATTCCAAACAAATACATTGCTTTGGCCATCTTGTTAATGTCTCAAACTTGCACTTTCTAATTATTAGAAGCAGGTTGAATGTAGCACTGATGGTAAATGAGGCTTGTGGATTGAATGAACAAAGAAAAACGAGAGTATTTATAGGAGTTAGATAATAAATCATGCATTGACTTTGTTAAAACATATTATTTAGGATTTATTATATTGGAGAACTCACATTTCGCTTTTATGTCGTCATTTTGTGCTAATATTTTCATGAACAGATGAATGGGTTGATAGGTTCTTTGAGAAATATAATCATTTGATAACTCACACTTCGCATTCATGTCATCATCTTAGTGGATTTGCTCTTATTATAAGTCGAACTAATTTTGTAATGGCTATATCAAGAACCGGTTGGTTTCTTACTATTTTATAATAATTAATAGGGAAAATTCACAACATACCCCTGTTTTTTTTCGTAATTCACAATATATCCATGTGGTTTTAGTAATTCAACTTTAAACATGCTTAAATGTTGTCCAAAATTGATGAAACTTTACATAGACGATGCTAAAGTGTTATATTTTGGTCCAATATCAAATTTGAAGTTTTTTAAGCTTCCATGTGACCTGTGGGACCCAAGGAATAGATTCGCACATGTGCGGGAGAAAGCTCACGAAGTAGAAAATATATAGAGGTCTACCAGGGGCGGCTCAGAGGGAGTTCAACAGGTTCATTGGAACAGGGCCCCCAAATTTGAGGGGCCCCATATTTGAAGGGCTCCTTTTTTATGTATATAATTATTTTTTATATTAATTATAGATTAGACTTTAATAATATTGAATATTTTAAAAATAAATATGTATGATTTATTTTCTAGATAAAATTATGTTTTAATCTGCTTAAAAATTAATAAATAATAATGTTTCTCCATGATTAGTATATATTTTTTAGCTTGTAACACCAATTTATCTATATTGTTTAATCCAAAATTATATAAATATAATATTATTATTTTTACAATCTATATTGGAATTTAATAAGGGCCCATTTTAGATGTCGCACAGGGCCTTATGCATGACTGAGACGCCCCTGAGGTCTACATACGTGAGGGTCTTGGGTGATGCGGGGATAAAGTGGAAGTGGACAAAAGCATCATTACCGTAATGGGATTCGCGAGGGGATGGGAGCAATGGGAGAAGACGAGGTGAAGGTGGATCATTGAGCACGAAAATCTCAAGGAGACACTTATTAGCTAAGACTCTTGATAAGATTTTCCCTATTGACATAAAGGCAAACATAGAAAAGGCCGGAGAGGTCAAGGAAAATGCTCGGTGGGGGAGGGGGGAGACGATCATCAACACGACTGGTTTCGAAATAATAATGACATGACTTATTCCAAAAAAACATGTATAAATACCAACTGACAAATTGTTCTAGTCGTACAATCGTTCAAACAAACCAAGATTGGAAAAAAAAATCACACTAAAAAAAAGTCCACAAGTGCCAAGTTCTCGAGGGCTTGGTCGGTAGAGGAGTAGCATACCAGAACCAAAAGTCATGGGTTCGAAACCTACCCACTACCGTAACTATAAAAAAAAAAAGTCCACAAGTACCAATCAAAAGATATTCCGGTGCAAACAGTAGCACATATCAAAAGTGAGGAAAAATAAAAGATCTGATGACCGATATCGATAGCAATGGCATTTTGTTGAGGAACTTGTTAATCGTGATGACAGTGGTGGCACATGCAAAACCCATCCTCGCATTTTCCATGGTCCCATTTAGCAACATTCTTGCAGTACTGGTTACATTTAAAGTTGTCTCCACATCTCTCACCCAGCCAAGCCCAGTGGCAACCATGGCGGGGATGTTCACCAGCTATCGGAGCCCTTGCGATTGCTATACAAAGAAATCAATAGAAAGTGCTAATGAATAGAAACATTAGCAAAAGTTATGCACCAATTTATTTTAACACACACATATATATATTGAAACAAATAGTAAGAAACTAACAAAACTGCATTACATATATAAGCAGATATATAACGATGTTTGTTAATCTGAGTGTTAGGGTTGATCTACAGTAATATACTTGCCTGAATCGGCAAGAAAAAGGACAAGAAAGGCAATTCCAAACAAATACATTGCTTTGGCCATCTTATAAGCAGGTTGAATACTTGCACTTTTTAATGATTAGAAGCAGGTTGAATATAGCACTGATGGTAAATGAGGCTTGGGGATTGAATGAACAGAGAAAACCGAGAGTATTTATAGGAGTTATTAGTTTCGGATTATAAATTAATCATGCACTGACTTTATTAAACATATTATTTATTTTGGAGAACTCACATTTCGCTATTATGTCATCATTTTATGCTAATATATATTTCATGAACAGATCAATGGGTTGATATAGATTCTTTGAGAAATATAATCATTTGATAACTCACAGTTCGCCTTCATGTCATCTGTATGGATTTGCTCTTGTTGTTTTTTATTTAATCATACATGTCATTCCTTATAAAGTTGGGCCGGACAATGTGCAGTAACTACATTATATACATCCATTTTAGAGTAAGTTATATTGTATCATACAGGTACTTAGAATTACAATTTAATGAATTCAAATGTACGTAGTGCTCGGCCATATATACTACGTGGCAAATTCCACGCTGCAGCGCATGGATATCGCGTGGCCCGTGCTGTTTTTTTTATTATATTAATTTTAAGTGATTGTAACTTTTTATATATATAAGTCTAAAATAAAAAAATTATATCATTGATCACTTAAATTCTAGCTCTTTTAAACAACACCAGTCATTGATATGTTTTGACAACTTTGAAAAAAATTATTTTTACATGTATACGATGATACACTAAAATCATAATATGATTCATTAGTTTTGATATTATGATTCATTAAAATTGATATTCTGATTCATTAACTAATAAGTGGTGAATTAGATAACAAACTTCGGAACCGATAAAAATCATTATTGTTTTATAGTGTAATATTATTCTTGTATGGTGTAATTTAAACATTATATGGTGAATCATGTATTTTTCTTATGTACCAAATATTGTTTTGTTTGTATTATTGTTTAAAATTTTTACTTTTATATGTTACTGATGATACACTAAAATGATGTTATGAATCATTAAATTTGATATTATGATTCATTGAAATTAGTATTATGATTCATTAACTTATAAGTGGTGAATTAGATAACAAACTTCGAAACAAACACTGAACCTTTATTATTTTGTGGTGTATTTTTAATGTTATATGGTGTATTTTAAACTGTATGTGGTGAATCATAAATGACGTTGATATATGTTGATATGTACATGTAACTAACATAAATTTTTAAACTTGTCAAAACATACCGATGATTGGTCTTGTTTTAAAGAGCTTTAATTTAGATGAACAATGGTGCAATTTTTTTTTATTTTGGAGATATATTTTAAAAGTTACAATCATTTATAGTTAATACAAATATCACTATTATTTATGTGTTACATAAACAGTCCAGTCAATAAACTGACTGGACTGCCACATCACTCAGCCGCACCATATTGGGTTTGGGTTGTCCGCATGATAGACCATTTGACCCTAAATATCCTCCCGGGTATCATACGAATAGTTAATAAATTTGTCCATTCTTGAAGCACATTTTTCCTCGTCGGGCTCTCTAGTTGTTGCTGCAATGCAAAGACTCAAGAAATGACCCCTCACCCAGTTGGTCAAATTTTTCATCTGAAAACTCTTCCAAGGCATCATCCCGTGCAGCGATGTTGTCTCCAAAAGGTGCAATGGTAATATCCGATGCCTCTGCCCTCTTTGTGGCCAATATGAGAACATCTCACATATCTTCGTCAAATATAAATTTGTAAAGGAATGGTGGACTCTGGAGGGAGTATCTAGGCCTCACACTATTCCTGACTACCATTGATTTTGTGATTTGGATCCTCCCCCTCTACGCTCAAGAAGACAAGGGGTAGAAATTTTTACCCAACCCGAAAACCTGACCCGTAAATAACGGGTATAAGTTAAGATTATTGCCCTATTTAATTTTTCGGTTGGGTATGGGTTACCTAGCTAGCTATTAAATTTTTGGGTTGGGTATGGTTGAAAATCCTAACCCGAATTCAACCCGGCCCATTTACTTTATTTTATTGAAAAATAAAAAAATAAAAAAGGAGATAAATATGTAAACGTGTTACTTGGGTATGTATTAATTCTATATCTACTAATATAATAATGATTAAAAATACTACAAATTCTACAAAAAAAAAACATTCCTTAAAACTTAATCCAAAACCAAATACATTTTCTAGGCTCAATCCAAAAGTCCTATATGAAGATGTATAATGTCAAATTGAGATGGTTTTGTATACATGATGTTGTGTAACAGAATGTTCAGATTTAGAAAAACAGCACACATTTAATCGAAATAAATGACCGTCATCTCCTTGTCAGTGAGGGCAACTAATCATTCTGTAGAAAAAAAAAACACAAGAGTATTTGTATTTAAACGGATTTAACGGGTTGGGTATAGGTTGAAAATTTGTAACCCGATTATTTTTTGGTCGGATATAGGTCAATCGAATTTTAATTGGTTGGGTATGGGTGAGCTTTAGCCCAACATTGCCACCCCTAATGAAGACCACAATTTAGCCTCGAAGACTATCACATTATGCTAGAAACTGTGGTTTGGCCGATGCCAATTTACCCATGGAAGGGTCCCTCATTCTCACACGACACATGGACAAGGCAGCCTCTTTCTTGGAAGTCCCCCCCCCCCCCCCCACATTTTCTCTCTCTATCAGAGGCGTGAGTGAGGCTATGCCCCTCAGAACTACATCAGCATGCACGTCAATGGTAGTGCATCCCAGGAAGGCTCGGGACTTGAAGCCATTTGCAAGGACTTTGCAATAGAAGCCTCGAGCGATTCTATCCCTTGGACTCCTCAAGTTACTTAGGCTAAGCCCTCCTCCTAGGAACACAACTAGCAGACCGTCTCCAGTCGTAGGGTTTTTGCTTCTTCTCAAACTGCCTCTTCATAATTGACTGCCTTCACGGAAGAGGAACAATTCGTCAAGATATAGAGATCATTCTTATGGAGGTCCTTAGATTATCTAACGAAATTTGTGATGTTAGCTGGAATTTAATTTCAAACCTATGGCTCATAATATTGAAGCTCATATTTTAGAAAATCTAGGAAGAACAAATAACCTCAATGCTACTTGGTTCGATAATATTCCCCATGCATCATGGACTTTGTTGTCTAATATAATGATCTTATTTTCAAAAAAAAAATTCTATATATGTCAAAGTACACTGTGCGTAGGATATAATTGTATATATTTCTATGTGACAATAGTGGTAAAAGTACTATGTCCACATGTACTATCCAATAGTGAAAATTGTTTCGAATTGCACTAGACGTAGAATTAGGAAAGGCTTTGTAAGAGAAAGAATGAAAGTTCATTAGAATTCTTCAATTCGTTTGATTTGTGTAGGAAAAGCGAAATAAATCACCAACTAACGACCGTTGGTTGCCAGTCAAGATCCTCGATCGGTTACCGGCCACCATGATCATTGATACGGATACCTGCAGGACTAGGTACTACGAATATTTCTATTGGACACTAGTAAAGGCCATATTTTTTAACAAGTTTTGGGTAACGACTTAAATATTGTATCATATCTTGTTATCAGTGATAAATATTTTGTTATCAGATATAGTACTAAACACTTAAATAAATTTGAGATTATAGTAACAATATAACTGTTACAATAACATATCTTAGTAACAACTTAACTTTTCATAGCAGTAAAAGTTGTTAAAGTTGTTATAATAAATAATTTGATCTTTGGTTACACCATCTCGTGTAATAACTGTAACGAATTTTGTCGTTGCAATGAATTGGATTAGTAACAATTATGATTTTTGGTAACAATTTTCTTGGCTACAACTACATGTAGCTATAGATAGCTACATACATGTACATTCAGCCATTGAAAACTGTATATTTGATCATTCAAAACTAACAAATGTATATGTACATGTATACATTAAATTGTGATATTTCTGAATTTGTACTAAATGTACATACTAACTTTATAAACTGTACAACAAACTTATAAAACATGTATATTTACTCTACACAAACTGTACCATGAAAAATGTAGCCAAAAATGGCTACATATAGTTGTAGCTAAGACTCATTGTTGGCTACAACTAGACTTAGCCAAAGATGGCTACCTCCGCCCGCTGTTTTTTTTTAAGCGCCTTGGCGCAGTTACGTTTTTTTATCATTTTTCGCTCTCTTTTTTAAAGGTTTTTATTTTCCTTTTTTATCATACAACCTTTAAATTATTGTAACTTTTAATGTATAAGTCCAAAATAAAAAAACATTATATCATTGTTCATCTAAATTTAAGCTCTTCAAAACGAGACCAGACACGGATATATTTTGACAACTTTAAAAAAATTATTTTTACATGTATGAACCACAGAACGTAAAAGAAAACTTGTACAGATAAACATACAAACCTGTACAAATGTTCACTAAAACATGTACATCCTCACGTAAAAACATGTACATTAAAAACATATAGATAGTCATATAAACCTATACGAATCATTAAATATGTACATCCTTAGATTAAAACATGTACATATACAGACAGTCATGCAAACATGTACATATGGTCATACAAACATGTACAGATATTTATTAAAGAACATGTACATTCTCACATTTGAACTTGTACATCTGTCACATTAAAACATGTACATTCTCACATTAAAACATGTACATACATCCTCACATTAAAATATCATGGTATACATGTAAAAATAATTTTTTTAAAAAGTTGTCAAAACACATCCATGACTGGTCTTATTTTGAAGAGCTCAAATTTAGATGAACAATGATATAATTTTTTTCATTTTGGAATTATATATTAAAAGTTACAACAATTTAAAAATGTTGTGATAAAGAAAAAAAAGTGTACGCCGCACAACACTCCTCCATTTTTGTTTGTTTCTTCTATTTTCAATTTTGTCCCACTATATTTAATTAATTATACAATTATCCTACTATAAAGATATTTTTTATTTTAATTTGACTAAAATCTCTTTGGATGCAGCCAAGATGACTACATTCACATGTAGCTAAGAATTTAGATTTTTGTTGTTACCAAAAACTTATATTCTATTAATGGGAGGAGGGCAATAATCAAGATAGAGGGATTCAAATAATTCCATTCTAATTCTCATTCATTTTGTTTAACGGGGTAAAGTGACGAACAGCAAGAAATTGTGTCATTTATATTCCCTTTCCAAATTCCCCAAATCAACCTCGTCTAAATACTTTCATTTTTTATTACTTTTGAGTTATTTTCCAATATCCCTACTTTAGTATAATTAGAAACTCAATAAAAAAATCTATTTTTTAGAGTTAATTTACTTCATTTTATACTATCACACATTATAATCAATTCTCACAAAACAAATAAGGGAGTACTTATAGGATAGAGAAGTCATTGGGGTTTTGGTCCAATATGGACACTCGTGCACCTTTAATGTAATTTGAATAATCCCGAATTTGGCTACTCACCACATTAGACATAGAAAGCCTTCTAAAACCAAATGAGTTATGGTGAGGATAATATGGCGGACACTTATTTCACAACTCAAAAGACGTTATCGCCCTAGCAAGTAATATGGTACGAATTTTTAGGGAAATTTGACTTTCAATGAATACACCGACCTAGTAGAAACAATGGTCAACCATATGCTCTAAGCCGTCAATGTCTATTTTTCCTGGAAATTGGGTCAATCGGTCAGGTTGATATCAACTCTAACGTAACCCATTTAAAATATCATTAACCCAATCTAATCCAAAAATAAATGGATCAAAAAATTATGACTCTAACCCAGCCTATTTGAAATTCTTAAACTCTAACTCAACCCACTCAACCGATTATTTTAAGCAAACAATACCCATAATACTTAACATAGTCATATGTCACATTGCATGAGATTAAAATTTCTACATTTAGTAGAATAGCTACTTTGATAGACCACTTTTCAAGGGACATAAGGTACTTTTCACTACCCATGGATAGCATTACATAATATTTTTAATAGATATAATCACATCCTTGATAGCATTTTATAGACCATCTTTTAAAATACAACAGCTATCTTTAGAACTTAATGGACATAAAGTCCTATACTTATCCTGTTACAATATCATTCACAAAAATATACATGTATAGACCCCCTACTTTTATTCACCCTTATACATCATCTAGACATATCAGTTATGTTGTATCATTTAGAAAAACCCAAAAACATAGATCATTCAACAAAAATAACATCCTGGAGTAGTTATCTTCACATCAATAACTGTAGAGCTGGTTGAGTCAAACTACATAATGAAGTGTGTAATATTTTTAAAGCTTGAATAGTTCAACTAGACTTGAGTTGATTGGTAAAATATTTCCTACTTAACGTTAAGACATAGTTTGGTCCGAAAATGTAACACTCCATCTCCAAATACAGTGATCGTCGCCCTAAGTCCATCTCATTCATTAACAACGCAGCTTAAAAGTTCTACTAAATTTGGTGTTACCGTCGTTAGTCACCCACGTGGCTAACTAGGCCTATTCTCTTACAAGTCACGGTCTAACTAACCGGATAATTACTCGAGCATCTATACAATACAATTCATAAACCACAATTTATACCGAGTAACTCATATCCTAATACATCATACTAACATCTCATCCGTTTACTAAACGAGTGTACATGCACAACTCGCGTAACAAATGTAAAAGCAACCCGAAGTACTCTACCCGCTCCTACTCTCAGGTTGAGTCCTCGTCCGGCACCTACCTGCAAAGTTTAAATCATAGGTCCCAAGGGGCTCAGCACATTGCTGGTACAGAAGACGTGCATCCCACAAGCTAACAGGGCTACACACGACTACTTTGTCGTATACATGCAGTTGATTATTCATACAAATAATAATAAGAAGTACGATAACAAACAACACACCCATGTGAAACATTCACAGTTCCAATAAATTGAACGTCGTAATGGACGCCCATTAATGAGTAAGTTAGATTCCTAACTCCTGAGGCCTGAGAATTATTTAGTTCTCGTGTTTGACCATACCTTATAAGTGTCAACCGTTCTCTTAAAAGAACTGGTTGTTCCCTAACTAAATTGTTTATTCTTGTCGGGTCAAGGTAACCCTAGCCAATGAGTTATTAGCCCCATTAGGTTAATAAACATTAATTCTTTTAGTTATGAGGGATGTAGGCTTGACCCTCCCGTGCCTCCTGAATTTGTCTCCCACCTCGAACTGTTCACCCGAGATGGTCGGGTCTGTTTGTCGACCCTAGGCGACAAGTCGTAGACGAGCCATATGCGGAAGACGGATCTGATACAGATGCCGACCTCCTAACCTAAAAATGCATGACCGGAGTCAGTCCCAGATTCCTCTCCCCCCAAGTTCCAGTTAGTTGAAGTCTCGTTGACAATTTGTTGGTTAAACCTCTCTCGGTATTAACCAACTAACAATAGGGAGTATTTATAACCTTATACAATTGTTACTAAACATAATTAATGAACAAGCTCTAAATCAAGTCGTGTTAGTGTGCAATGGACACACAATAACAATACAGTAAATCGGTTTCATGCTTAATCTTGTTTGGTCGTATCACAATAACACATAGCACACAAACCAAGGTAGACCCCGTAAGCAAGCTACAAGAATCCCATACCGTACACCGGAGATTGGCTAGCTCTTAATACCACGCTCACCTAATCCGCCGAACGCCTCCGACTATCTAGATCTGTAACCAGAACTAGTATTAGTATCCTGTGTCTTAGAACTAATTTGGTTCTCTTTGCAACTTAAACCTCTTTCTAGGTTAACCCGGGTATAATAGTTTACCGTTAAACGGGTTCGTTCATTTAGGAGCGTTTTCAAGCTCAATTCAAATTCATTAACATACTAACGTCGTTAACAGTTATTTGGTTGCACAGTTAGCAACTTTAGACTTATACAGACCTTGTATTAGGTTTTCGTATTTTCACTATTCATCCATATTTCACTATTCATTTATATGGTCTCGTATTCTACTATTCATTTATACGGCCTCGTATTTTACTATTCACTGTATTTCACTATTCACGTATATGTCTCGTATTTTACTGTTCACGTATACGTCTCATATTTTACTGTTCATGTATACGTATTTCCTATACATGTATACGGATACTATTCACGTATATGAGTACTATTCATGTATACCAAAAATTTTCGTACACGTCCGTATGATACTCCGTATCATACGTATTTATTTCTCTTTCCAATATAACTTGTATTTTCTTTAAAACACTTTAAGTATTGATTTCTCCTATACTTGTTAAATTACGGGTATACCCGTCGTATACCTTAAGTTATATACGGGTCTCGTTTAACCCCGTCTTAACTCTGTTTCTTTTAGAACTTGTTTCTAAATCATTTATTTAATTTCCTTAACCTTCTAAACACATAAAAATATGTTATTTACATTCCTTACCCATAGTTTTCTTTTAATTTCTATTTTACTCATAATAAGTTCTAAACTTGTTATTTTTACTTCTAATTCCTTTCAAAGTCTTTCTTAATTAATTTCTTTTATACTTTTGGCCAATTACTAAAATATACCCAAGTTTGACCAGCCTTTTATGGTCAAACCCCCTAATTTTCCAGAATTTACAACATTACCCCTAAAGTTAATTTATCTTAACTTTTTATTCCTTAAACATTTTATTATCTAATCTTTTGCTATAATTTTTATTCTAACTCATCTAAATATTTTATAAACTGTCACTGACCATGTTTGACCACATTTGACCATGTTTGACTACGTTTGACCATGTTTGACCACATAAAATTACCATTTTACCCTTGTGGTTTATTCTTTCATTTATTAACCAATTTAACTCCAATTAATTTCTAAATTTCGTAATTAATTTACCTACAGATTTTTGAACAACAAAAATCATTTTAAACATCTCTAAATCACCAGATTTAATTATCTAATGTTATAGTATATATAAACCATCTTTTATTAACCTTATATATACCAAAAACCTTATAAATTCCTTATAATACTTATAAACTCTTTATAAATTGTAAACTTGATTCTACAATTATTTTCTCATCACCTAAACTCTCAAAAATTCCATATTGACCCCATTAATTTTCGGCAATCACCATTAGGTACCAAAACCTCTTAAATTTTACATATTACTCTTAATTACTCTAATTCCTTTAATTTAACTAAGTTTAGATAATTTTTCTAACTCATTAATAAGCCTTAATTTTTCGGCCATATTGAAATTCATAGTATATGAATTTTTCTTGTATATTATGATAGTTTATAGTGAAGCTAATATCATAAGGAGTATAAATCTAACTTTAGATTTACAAAATATTAACATTTAATGTGTCAAAAATTAAATCTAACACACTTTTAATTACGGCAATATTAAACAAGATGAACAATATGTTATATCATATATAGATCAACAATTAGAACCTTGAAATAGGTAGTTGTAGGATTTACCTTGTATATTAACCTTTAGCTTAATATTAAGCTTGATTTCCTTAGAAATTTTGACAGCAATTTGCTAGACAAATTAGCTCCAAAATCATAGAATACGATGAAGAATAAGGAGATTTAGTAACCCTAGGCACTCGGCCTTGATGAAAATGAAAGAACAAAGAGTTTCCAAGAAGGCAATGTTTTACCTCGAGAATCAAAGGCACTTCTTCATGGTTTTTCCTCAGAGTTTGGGGAATGATGAGCTATGGATGGAAAGATCTTCGAAATAGGATTCCAACGAGCTATCAAGCTTGGAATTTGGACTTAAGATGAGAAAGTTATGATCTGTACAAGACAAGGTGCTCTTTAAGGTTCTAATCTAGCTAAATGGTGTTCTTCATGGAGTTTCTCCAAAGGGAGGAGGAGCCACGAGTTCAGGAGCTCTAGGAATGATGAGTGAGTGTCTGATTGATCAATTATTCAGGGGACAAGGGGATAAGGCACTCAAGGAAAGTCATGGTAGGTGAAATAGTAAGAAAAATGGCATTTTAACACCTTTATGACTCACCACCCATGTCGGCAGCATTAGGAACCATTTGGTCCAATTTTTTTTGTTTCTCCCTTATATTTATGTAATATTAGATGTATTAATCTCGTTCATAAGGACTTATACCATGTGTTAGGTATGTTACATAGCCAAAAATGCCTTAAAACACCATTTTATGTGCTTCTGGGTTCACATTGATTATGCAATTTGTTTTGGCTAGTTTAAATGTGTCCTTAATATATTTACAACCTTTAGATACTTTGTTCATGAAAAGCATGTTGCTCATTCCAATTTAAACCAAGTCGTTTAGTGGTTTCTCCTTGACTTTCGTCAGTTTAGTACCTGTTTACTGTGGACTTTGTATACTTAATTTGTGTGTATACGTAATGGCTCCTATGACCATTTAATTGTTGTTCCCTTGTTTCTTTATGGTATTTAGGCTCATTAGCCTTTTCGTTCCATGTATACATGCCTAAAGCACATTTTTCCTTAAAGCACATTTTTGTGCTCTAAGGTGCGTTTTCGGTTTAAACGCTAATTCCGCTTAATGCGTATTACTAATCTAAGGGGTATTTCACATTTGAAATCTCTTGGGAACTTATTGGTAGTTCCCTAATTTATTTGTGCTCTTTAAAACACCTTTTGCTCTAATTGTTCTTAAAGCATGTTTTGGTGTAAATTGTTGTTTAACACTTCTTCTAATGTTTCTAAGGCATGTCCTAGCCTTAGTATATCCTAATTAGATAGTTCATAATATATTAAGGTTTGGGATATTTCAATCTACCCCCCTTAAAAGAACTTTGTCCCCAAAGTTCTTATGTATCAATATCTCTTAGAACACACAGGTAACTTCACACTAAAAGGTCATATAGATCGCTCAATATCTGTATAGGCATTCTGACTCATAAGGTCTGCCATATATATATATATATATATATATATATATATATATATATATATTCATTACCACACTTACCACACACATATTTTTTGTATGTTTTAGTATCAATACTCTTTGTATATTCTTTGTTGCATACCCTCATGTAACCGGTCTGAAGACAATGGCACATACGTCCTCGGTTCCATAGTGAGACTTAGTAACGAAAATACATTTCAACTCCAATTCCACCTTAAGCTATGCATCTATCTTAACGTGGTTAATTGTGACCATTGTAGGGAGTTTCAGGAATCACGACCCTGATGTGATCAGCATCAGTGTTGAACTATCCTGTCCCCAATTTGTGTTCAGTTTTCCTTGATCTGGCCAAGATCAAGTTTACCCACGTCAACTTCAAAACAAAATTAATATCATGTAGCATTTTATATCTTTAGTCCTTCTAGTATAACATAAATAATACATCTTCAAATTATGAACTCAGTTCATCAGTCATTCTTAATTCACCTCTCAGCAATTACTTAGGAATTTAATCCTACCAGGTTCTACATCGGTCTCATACCGATTCATACCTCATAACATTACCATATTTGGTCTAATATAACACATATCGTAGGGATTTTAATTCCCCTGGAGTTTCTATCCTCTTTCATGAATTCTCGAACCGAAGTTAACGAGGTAAGGCCTCTATACATCTGGATTCGCATCTAATTGTGTGTAATAACCACAACCACATAAGAATGAATACATGTGTTTATATAACATACGTATCAAACATCACAACTAATTGTATTGTGATATGCACACTGTAGGTTACGTACTCAATACGTGAATTTATGGAAAGTGCCGAGGCTCGAAAGATGGGGCAATGAATTTATGTCGAAGAGTAGGATTCAGAGAGAAACACCATGAATGAGATGTTCCCGGTCGAACCCTAATAACGTCTCTAACTCCCGGTTTTAAAACATTAAAAACCGAAAACATTGAAATCGAGCGGAAGGGAGTTAGACGATTCTAAAATCCCGGCTGCAACTAGGAAGGTCGTTACTTCCCTAGCACCCCGCCTTGTAAAATCTAGGCTGCAATTAGGGGAGATTTGTCACCCTAATGCCCCGCCTAAAGAGATCCAGACTGCGACAAGGGAGGTTATGACCCCAGCGCCCCGCCTCGGATTTTTATTTGGAAGAGAGACAGATGATGTCTAACAAGGAAGAGAACGTTCTTTGAAAGTGTTAGACATTACATGTTCCCCGAAAACGGCTTATTTTTAGTTTGAAAACTGAATTGGAAAGTGTTTGAAGTTGTTCGGAATCTCGACGAAGAAACACTAATTTTGAGAAAGGTTTTTTAGGAGAAAACTTTCTGTATATGTGAGAAGAACTTTCTGCAATAGAGAAGAGTTTTCTGCGATGTGAGAAGAGTTTTTCCTTTAAAATTCTACAAAAATAGTTTCTTTTTAGAATAAAGTGATGGTTTGAAATTCTTTTCTGGTTTTTGGATTTTGAAAGGAATTTACAAGTTGAAAGTAGATTGAAAGGAATCGGTTTTGAAAAAAAAAGTGGGAATTGATTTGACTTGGTTTGACTTGTATTGGAAGAATAGACGGGTCAATGCTCGGGTTTGGTCAATGATCGGGTCAAGGTTTTCTGGTCAAGGTCAAGGCTTGGTCAAGGTCAAAGCTTGGTCAATATTTGATTTTGTGGACTTGGTTTGATGGGCCGAGTTGGGCTAATGGGCCGAGTTGGGCTAATGGGCCAAGTTGGGCTAATGGGCCGAGTTGGGCTAATGGGCCGAGTTGGGCTAATGGGCCGAGTTGGGCTAATGGGCCGAGTTTGTGTTTGGGTCATGCACTTTGGGCCAAGTTTTGGTATTTGGGCCGAGATGGGCTTCGGACCACGGTCTGGACTTGAGTCTTGGGCTTGGGTCGTGGGATTTGGATTTGGGCTTTTGGGCTGGTCGACAAATGGGCCGAATTGGGTTCTTGGATTTGGTGGACTTGGGCCCAGATTGGGTTTGGGCCAAAACTGGACTGATGGGCCTTGGGTTTCTGTTTTTAGGCCTTGGGTTTCGGGATTCGGGTTTGGGCTTCAGGTTTTGGGCTTCGGGTTTTGGGCCTTGAGTTTGGGAGTCGTGTTTGGCCTTTGGGTTGTGGGCCTTGGGTTTGGGCTGCGGGTTTTGGGCCTTGGGTTTGGGCTTCAGGCTTTGGGCCTCGGGCTTTAGGCTTTGGGCTTTGGGCCTCGGGCTTTGGGCCTCGGGTTTTGGGTCTTGGGCTAATGGTCCGGATCGGACCAATGGACCGGACTTGGGCTTTTGGGCCGAGGGTTTGGACACGGGTTATGTAGAATTGGGCCGGGTCAGATGATGTGGTATTGGGCCATAGGTTGGATGATGGTGTATTGGGCCAAAGGTTTCAGGTTTAGACTTTGGGACGAGATGGTAGAATTTTGGGCCAAGCTTGTGAGTTAGGAAATTCGATTTTTGGGACCGGATCAAGGGGTTTGGGCTTGGTTGGGAATAGGACTTTGGGCCGGTTTGGCTCCTTGGAGATGGGCCAGCAACAGTTTTTTTTTTAAAAAAAACAGAGGGAGGGTTCGGAATTAAAAGGGTGAAGAAAACTGAGAGACAACCCTAGTTTGGGCCTTGTTTTTTTTTTATTGAGATGATGATCAGAGAGGAGGGTTTTGGATCAAAATGGAATAATAAGGTTTAATAATCAATTGATCTTGATTATGGGTGTGTTGAGGGTAAAGGAGGATTCCACCCACATAAAATGAATGAGAGACCCGTTAGGCATGGGGTGGTATCGCATCCTAAACCCTCCTAAATAGCCTTAAGGGCTTGTTTTTTAAAGTTTTTATTCTTATATACATATAATGGTGGTTAAGGTATTTTCTGAAGTCGTAGGAGATTACTGCCCCACGAAACGAATGAGAGACCCGTTAGGTGTGGGGCGATAATGCATCCTAAACTTTTCTGTTAGCTCAAAAGGCCCTAAAGGAAATAACTAGGGCTTAAGTAATGCAAATCAAAAGCAAGGAGCGAATTGAAATTTCAGGAGATGAATATTAAGCATGAATGTGTACAGCAAGCAGCAACCACAACATCACAGGATACAAGTGCATGGGAAGCAGGATGAGATTTAATTCCAGACAACAAAAAGGAACAGAAACCCAACCAAGAGCTTAGAAGAGAATCAAGCCAAAACTTAAGCACTCAGTCCGATTTTTTACTTCTGCTCACGGTTCCATTAACACAACTCATTGATGAAATCAGAGGAAGTTTTTATATTCTTGAACTAGTATTAAACAAATCCTAGGTGAGCACATTGAAGAGATAATCAAAATAAGAAACACTCAAGACCTTCATCGTACTCTTAACATGAAACCAGCCATTTCTTTCTTCTTTTTTCTCTTTACTGCACAACAGGAAAGGTGGTTTTAAGCTGGATTACTACCCTACTGTTGATTTAGTTCCCTGTATCCCTGTAACAGCATGCTTTATCCAAACACTAACCTTCTAATATAATATCTACCGAAAGCGAGACAGCACAGGTTTATCATGAAGCAAAAAAAACTAAACCCCTAATAGTTTTCTGCTTTGAAATTGGTGACTGAATTCATCTTCCGAAATACTACCTGAACCGAAAGGTGTGACAGATTAATACTTATTCAACCGATTATCAGGCAAACAACAGGGGGGTTTTGACCCTAGATTCTTATATGAATTCCCTTCCACTCTCCTAGAACTGTGAACCAAAATCTCAGGACCTAACTCCGGTGGCAAGTATTTCAAACAACAGATAAGTTGCAGTAGTAGGAGTCATGAATCAGGACCAAAGAATGCAGTCAAGCAAATATCCAAATACTGAGAGCAGTTGGTTCTTTATAGACTAAGTATTCCCAGAAGCAAAACAGACATTCAATCTACAGGCATCAACATCAGGAGATAGACAACAGATATCGAGAGTTAGAACTTTATACCGAAAGAGAGTGTGCAAGGTTTCCTGCAAATGTACCGAGACAAACCAGAGACTAAACCAAACATCAGTCCAACAGATAAATCGAAAGGGACAACAGTCAACCCACTACAAACACATTTGCCGTGTTCTAGATCGAGCCAAAATATCATGAAAGCAGACCAGGACGCAACCGGAGATGGACCAGTTCATGATCCCAACCAGAATAACGAGAGGAAATAGATGGAGTTATGACTGGATGTGGACCAGTTTATCAGTATCATAAAAGTGGTAATCTCTGGGCAGTTCGAATGCGGATGCATGAAAGTTTAACGTTAAAGATGCATCTTCAACCTGTTCGTGGACCACAATATCCATACCAGGTCATAACACCACTCTTAATGCGACAATAAAACCCCATTTACCGAAACAGATTACAAATGACGCACGGGAATGAATAACCGCAAGCCGAGGGTGGATGAAAGTTATAGTCGGGATAATTACCGAACTTACATCCATCCCCGGCGATCAAACGCATGTAGAAATCCAAGAAGAAAAACGAAGAGAAAGTAACAAAAACGGGTATGAATTTGAGATTGGACTTAAGTGTTTGACCCTCTGAAGCCAGGGACCTGCGAAACAAACGGTTCGAGGCCTGTTTCTGGGTTTACCGAAAGGAGAAGGAGAAGGGTGTAATGAGAAATAGAGGCGGGTTTCGAGTCGGAAAAAGATTTTCTCGACCGAACCCTAACCCTTTGCCGTCATCGAACTGAGCCCTCGGGCAAGATGAACTAGAAATGTCAAGACGAGAAGAACGAAGCGGAGATTACTGACATTGGAGAGATTTTGAGAGCAAGGGTGATGAAACCAACTTACGCTGTCGACGGTGGAGTGACTGGTTACACCCGAATTCCGGTGGGGTAGCGTGCTGTCGGAAGAAGGGTTTAAGGAGGGAGATGAACTTCCCGGTGAAGGAGGACGACGAAGAGACAGTCGGGCTCGAGAGGAAGGAGACCGAAGAAAATTGGAGACGTTTCTATTCTTTCAAAATGAGAATGTTCGGGGATCTGTGTCTGCTGAGTGGTAAAAAACGTGTCTTACTGTAGGGTTTTTGGTAGTTTTATAATGGAGAGGATAGGGTTTCATTCTGATTGTTGTGGGTCTTAGTAAGGGATAAAATCGGACCCAAAACAGGGCCTGGGCCGCGAGCTTACTTGCTGAAGAAAGAAAGAAAGAAAAGAAATGAGAGTTAGCATAAAAACACCTCTACCGAGTTTCGAACTCAGTACCCCAACATCCTCCTCCCACACACTCTACCAGTTGAGCCATGACAGTTTTCGGTATATTACCGTAATTAGTGAAACAAAAGCCCCGTTGCGAGCCAGGACAAGAGAGAAAAAAATAAAACGCCACTCATTCCTTACCAGGGATCGAACTCAGGACCAGAAGGAATGCATGCCGAGTGCTTTACCAATTATGCTGGGTCGGTTTTCAGTATACCCACGCGAGAAATAGTACAAGGTGAAAAACGAAACCGTGAAATATTTTAGTAATAAAATGCGTATACGAAAACGAAGCAGGCTAAAATGGATTACGATAAGAGGCTCGTGCTCCCTTTCCCATAGGAATGTGAGATTTAAATGTCGGTAAAAAGAAATTCCTTTAGTTGAAAACGGGGACGACCACCTTATTTCTGGAAGCATGTTCATTTTTGAATTTTTGTTTTAAAATAAAACGGGTGAGAATTTTTGGTGTCTACACATACGTATCAAACATCACAACTAATTGTATTGTGATATGCACACTGTAGGTTACGTACTCAATACGTGAAACATACACGAAGCGATTGTGCGCTCTACCCCTCTTAAAATGGATTACGCCCATGTAATCAACATTATATCATCCTTGAACATAGGTTCAAGATGTTTAGGTGTCATGGAGCATTCTAGCTTCCATGTAGTCTATCTCACATTATGATTGGGTCAGAGGGTCTTCACCATGGTAATGGCTTAGTCTTTGTATCAAGGATTCTTATTGGTGTTTATACCAATCTTACAACTGGGTTCCAGTGTAGCCTCTAAGGCTCCAAAGTATTTGGTAGATAAGTCGTATATTTTATTCGACTGGAAGATGTGAGATACAACCTTTCTTTTTCTCTTTTGCTAGGTATATCAAACCTTTAAGATATGGTCCACTAGCTTCTGCTACGCGACTCTGATAATCTTGGGGCTTAGTTTGCCCTTTTATCCTCTTCAATATTTTACAGCTCCTTGTATCCTTATAATTTAGAATAAAGGTCTCTAATGGACGTGGTATCTTTATCTATACACGGTCTCAATGAGTTATAGCTTGTCTATCCAGTTCTCTGGAGATTTGATGTTCGTGCTGTTATTGCGTGTTCCCGCGTCTGAATTGTTTCCTTTTTTAACTGACCCTCAGTCTGAGATTTCTGTATTATGTGGGCTTACTGTTTATTGCTTATTGCTCTTTACAGTTTCCTCGAAAGTCTTGAGACATATAAACTGTTTATACTTACTAATCAGTGCTTCTCGCACTTCATAACTCTTAATTGTTTTCTCCTGGAATGAGTTCTCTGACTCTTTTAATCTCATTGGTTTAACTGAGTTTTTTTTCCTCCTCAATTGTTCACGGTGACTTGTTGTTCTGGTGTGAGTTTGCATCGCTGACTGTCGTACGAAGTCGACTACTTCTCGCGTTCATTACACTACTCGTTTACATATATGGGGTACCTTACTGATACATTGCTACTTACCCGACTAACTTATAATTAAGTCCATCAGGCCCACAAGCTCCTTTGGAGTGCGGTCGTCACACATCTCGTTTAAGTATACTCGTAGTGTTCGTCACACGCTTAGTTACAACTAATTTGTGAAGTATTCTATTGTCAATATCCTCTTTCATCATTCCGTGTTAACGCACATGTCATTCTTCTTGAACTTAATCAAGGAATATCCATCTACTGGGTTCATAACTGCATTATACCTTCTGTATTTAGTACGGACTCGATCTTTTAGTATTTTGAGGTCTCTTTCCTTAGAGCCTCTTATCTCATTTCTCATGTCGATCCACTAGGAATGCACTTCCAGTCCTTACGGAATGGACAGTGTGCTTCCTGTGAAACCTTTCATCACATGATCCAGACTACTGGCATTACTGCACAGTCTGTCTCCCATTTCATCACCTTACTTACATCGGGTTTTAATTCATAAATATGATTACTTTCGTGTCAGTATTTGATGGCTTATTATAGTGGTTGCTTTGCTGTGCACCGTAACTAATCTACCTGACAGGTATTATTCTCACGGCCTCCACTACCGAAGTAGCTTTAGCTGTCTTATATTGCCCATTGATGGCACAATTTTCAATAGTTTTACTTCAACGTCTCGTCTTATATTCAATCCCCTTTATGGTGTAAACACACTGAGTTCCTTAGATTAGGTGTGGCGGTTATCGCATCATACTGTAAGATTGTAATCATTTAGCTCGAAGATAATTGCTTCAAATTTCAGGTTTATTTGTAGGTTGTATTCTATCTCTAATAAGTGAAAGCCCATTTCGAGGGGTTTATTCCCACTCAAGGCCTCACAACAAGGAGAGGTATCCCCACCCTAAAAGGAGTGGTTCGTTCTCCACCTCCGTCATTGTATCATCTCTCTATTCTCATTGGTGCCCTTTTCTGGAAATTCCTCCTCAATTTAGTATAGGTTTTCATAACCACTCGTATGTACGAGTTGTAGTTCATTCATGGCCTAGATAAGCCTTTTTATGCTTTCCTGCGCCTCGAGCTCTAATGTATTTAACATCCTTGGCTCGTAGGCCCTTAATGCTTGATTAGTCTCAAGTGTGAGCCGGTGTTCGGTTCACTGTTGTATTCTTAATCATCTGTAGGTTATCCACGTAATTCTCTTGTTCTCTAAACTCTGTCAATGTTGGGTCACATCATTGGATGTACTATTGGGTTTCACAATAAGTTGTTGTATCTCTTCCTGTGTGGAAGTTCGCTAGGTAATCCGATGTTAATCAGTGTCTGTGACAATACCTTCGCTCTCATAGACCTACGTCTTTTAGCAATTAAGGATTAGTTTTCATTAGGCCTCTGCCTTCCGGTGTCTAAGTCGGATATTTACCCTGGCTATCATGTGCTGCCATGTCAACACTTTGTTCAACTTTCGTTGACTACGCCACCCGTTAATGACTAATCATACTTGGGTGTTAATGAGTTAGGCAAGCAATACTAACCATCGTTTATGGGTCTTTTTCTGCTCAACTATACCAACTCTATGGTGTAGTCCTTTTGAGGTTCTCTCTTTGTGATTGCACGTCTTTGATCCTAGGTAGGTCATTGCTTAAATTTGTTTTCTCTGATTCTGTTTCTGGGGTTTATCAACATCTTCAATGAAGAGTGCTGTTCATGGTATTATTCTGGGAGTTCATCCCGTTTTTATTGAAAGTTGTTATGTCATCCATCTTCATTGTATGTCGTAATACCTTCCTTGTAGGTTATTACTTACATCTGGTCTTCTCACATTGTTGAGTAATCTCTCGGTTCTTCCATTCAAGGTTAGGCTTGGTTTTGGTTGATGTTCTTACCTGTAGTGTCGGTTGTCTGTTGTGGCCACGTCGTTTAGTTTCCTGACCAAGTCCAGCTCCCTGCTGACTGGTGTATTGATTTAGTTGTCATGGTCAGGCCGTCAGGCCCTCCCAATGTTTCGCTCTCAGTCTTAAGGATTTGTAATCCGGTGTTAATATGTATTATATCCGTGTTTTTTTTTCCATTTGGTCTTCACGGCTTCCCGTATAGCTTCATTGCGGCAGCACTTGCCAAGGCAAGTGCGCCATGCAAGATGGGCTATCGGTACTGTGTACGTCGGTAATGGTACATTCTCCTAAACTCCATGTAGGTGGTAGTCCATGGGACTCCTTCTTTGCCCTTTTTGGCTTTGGTTAATTGATTATCTGGGCAGCTTCCTGACTGCTTTGGATTGTATAGTTACTTATAAGGGTATTCCTCTTCCTGAGGGGACCCTCTTTCTTTTGTTTTCGCCTTGGTTCTCACTCTCGTTTCCACACCTTCATCGTGGTTATCGAGTATTGACTCTCCTTAGGCACTACGTTGTAGTCCTATCTTGGAGTATGACTCGCATATGCATTCGTAGTCGTCTGAGCTATTGCAGTAAGGTCTTTGCAACCCCTTTTTTGTAAGTTCGGAGTTACCCGCTGCATAATTGACTTTTAGGTAGTCCCTATGCTCTTGCGCGGTATTATCCTGTTATTGCTCCCTTGGACTGTTGTCCGGTGTTTCTGTCGCTTCTCTTTTCCTCTTATTGCACTCGTAGTGCTTTTCTTCTTACTGGTATGGCGGGGTTATATCGACTGCGTAGCATGTCGACCCAAGTTGCCGGTAATTATTATTCTCTCATTGGTAGGATTCCTTGGTAGCCTGTTTCAACGTTGCGCTCCAATTAGGACCTTCAAGTCTTGAAAGAGTATTGCATAAAGAGGTGCTTCTCGTATTGCATAATGCTAAGTAATTGCCAGATCGGGTTTTCCCGAGTAAGATGAAGCTTGTCATCTCTGGCGTTCATTTTTGGTATCTTAGAACCAGGGGCGCGGAGGGCGGGTCAGGTATTATAGATATCCGATACACATCGGGGAATCCTAACTAACGCACCTCTCGCACTAATACTCAACCCTTATCCCAAAGTCTACTATTCCTAACTCGGTAATTCCTAAGCTCGGTAATTTCCAGTCATCAGAGCGTAATAACACCCCATCTCCAAATACAGTGATCGTCGCCCTAAGTCCATCTCATTCATTAACAACGCAGCGGAAAAGTTCTACTAAATTGGTGTTACCGCCGTTAGTCACCCACGTGACTAACTAGGCCTATTCTCTTACAAGTCACGGTCTGACTAACCGGATAATTACTCGAGCATCTATACAATACAATCATAAACCACAATTATACCGAGTATCTCATATCCTAATACATCATACTAACATCTCATCCATTACTAAACGAGTGTACATGCACAACTCGTGTAACAAATGTAAAAGCAACCCGAAGTACTCTACCCGCTCCTACTCTCAGGTTGAGTCCTCGTCTGGCACCTACCTGCAAAGTTTAAATCACAGGCCCCAAGGGCTCAGCACATTGCTGGTACAGAACGTGCAGCCCACAAGCTAACAGGGCTACACACGACTACTTTGTCGTATACATGCAGTTGATTATTCATACAAATAATAATAAGAAGTACGATAACAAACAACACCCATGTGAAACATTCACAGTCCAATAAATCGAACGTCGTAATGGACGCCCATTAATGAGTAAGTTAGATTCCTAACTCCTGAGGCCTGAGAATTGTTTAGTTCTCGTGTTTGACCATACCTTATAAGTGTCAACCGTTCTCTTAAAAGAACTGGTTGTTCTCTAACTGAATTGTTTATTTTGTCGGGTCAAGGTAACCCTAGCCAATGAGTTATTAGCTCCATTGGGTTAATAAACATTAATTCTTAAGTTATGAGGGATGTAGGCTTGACCCTCCCGCGCCTCCTGAATTTGCCTCCCACCTCGAACTGTTCACTCGAGATGGTCGGGTCTGTTTGTCGACCCTAGGCGACAAGTCGTAGACGAGCCATATGCGGAAGACGGATCTGATACAGATGCCGACCTCCTAACCTAAACATGCATGACCGGAGTCAGTCCCGGATTCCTCTCCCCCCAAGTTCCAGTTAGTTGAAGTCTCATTGACAATTTGTTAGTTAAACCTCTCTCGGTATTAACCAACTAACAACAGGGAGTATTTATAACCTTATACAATTGTTACTAAACATAGTTAATGAACAAGCTCTAAATCAAGTCGTGTTAGTGTGCAATGGACACACAATAACAATACAGTAGATCGGTTTCATGCTTAATCTTGTTTGGTCGTATCACAATAACACATAGCACACAAACCGAGGTAGACCCCGTTAGCAAGCAAGCTACAAGAATCCCATACCGTACACCGGAGATTGGCTAGCTCTTAATACCACGTTCGCCTAATCCGCCGAACGCCTCCGACTATCTAGATCTGTAACCAGAACTAGTATTAGTATCCTGTGTCTTAGAACTAATTTGGTTCTCTTTTCAACTTAAACCTCTTCTAGGTTAACCCGGGTATAATAGTTTACCGTTAAACGGGTTCGTTCATTTAGGAGCGTTTTCAAGCTCAATTCAATTCATTAACATACTAACGTCGTTAGCAGTTATTTGTTGCACAGTTAGCAACTTTAGACTTATACGGACCTTGTATTAGGTTTTCGTATTTTCACTATTCATCCATATTTCACTATTCATTTATACGGTCTCGTATTCTACTATTCATTTATACGGCCTCGTATTTTACTATTCACTGTATTTCACTATTCATATACGTCTCGTATTTTACTGTTCACATATACGTATTTCCTATTCATGTATACGGATACTATTCACGTATACGAGTACTATTCATGTATAGCAAAATTTTTCGTACACGTCCGTATGATACTCCGTATCATACATATTTATTTCTCTTTCCAATATAACTTGTATTTTCTTTAAAACACTTTAAGTATTGATTTCTCCTATACTTATTAAATTACGGGTATACCCCTCGTATACCTTAAGTTATATACGGGTCTCGTTTAACCCCGTCTTAACTCTGTTTCTTTTACAACTTGTTTCTAAATCCTTTATTTAATTTCCTTAACCTTCTAAACACATAAAAATGTGTTATTTACATTCCTTACCCATAGTTTTCTTTTAATTTCTATTTTACTCATAATAAGTTCTAAACTTGTTATTTTTATTCTAATTCTTCAAAGTCTTTCTTAATTAATTTCTTTATACTTTTGGTCAATTACCAAAATACCCAAGTTTGACCAGCCTTTTATGGTCAAACCCCCTAATTTTCCAGAATTTACAACATTACCCCTAAAGTTAATTTATCTTAACTTTTTATTCCTTAAACATTTTATTACCTAATCTTTTGCTATAATTTTTATTCTAACTCATCTAAATATTTTATAAACTGTCACTGACCATGTTTGACCACGTTTGACCATGTTTGACTACGTTTGACCACGTTTGACCACGTAAAATTACCATTTTACCCTTTTGGTTTATTCTTTCATTTATTAACCAATTTAACTCCAATTAATTTCTAATTTTTGTAATTAATTTTCCTACAGATTTTTGAACATCAAAAATCATTTTAAACATCTCTAAATCACCAGATTTAATTATCTAATGTTATAGTATATATATACCATCTTTTATTAACCTTATATATACGAAAAACCTTATAAATTCCTTATAATACTTATAAACTCTTTATAAATTGTAAACTTGATTCTACAATTATTTTCTCATCACCTAAACTCTCAAAAATTCCATATTGACCCCATTAATTTTTGGCAATCACCATTAGGTACCAAAACCTCTTAGATTTTACATATTACTCTTAATTACTCTAATTCCTTTAATTTAACTAAGTTTAGATAATTTTTCTAACTCATTAATAAGACTTAATTTTTCGGCCATATTGAAATTCATAGTATATGAATTTTTCTTGTATATTATGATAGTTTATATTGAAGCTTATTTCATAAGGAGTATAAATCTAATTTTAGATTTACAAAATATTAACATTTAATGTGTCAAAAATTAAATCTAACACACTTTAATTTCGGAATAATAAACAAGATGAAAATGTTAGATCATATATAGATCAACAATTAGAACCTTGAAATGGTAGTTGTAGGATTTACCTTGTATATTAACCTTTAGCTTAATATTAAGCTTGATTTCCTTAGAAATTTTGACAGCAATTTGCTAGATAAATTGGCTCCAAAATCATATAATACGATGAAGAATAAGGAGGGTTAGTAACCCTAGGCACCCGGCCTTGATGAAAATGAAAGAACAATGAGTTTCCAAGAAGGTAATGTTTTACCTCGAGAATCAAAGGCACTTCTTCGTGGTTTTTCCTAACATTTTGGGGACTGATGAACTATGGATGAATAGATCTTCGAAAGAGGATTCCAACGAGATATCAATCTTGGAATTTGGACTTAATATGAGAAAGTTATGATCTGTACAAGACAAGGTGCTCTTTAAGGTTCTAATCTAGCTAAATGGTGTTCTTCCTGGAGTTTCTCCATAGGGAGGAGGATCCACGAGTTCAGGAGCTGTAGGAATGATGAGTGAGTGTCTTATTGATCAATTATTCAGGGGACAAGGTGATAAGGCACTCAAGGAAAGTCATGGTAGGTGAAATAGTAAGAAAAATGGCATTTTAACACCTTTATGACTCACCACCCATGTCGGCAGCATTAGGCACCATTTGGTCTGATTTTTTTTGTTTCTCCCTTATATTTATGTAATATTATATGTATTAATCTCGTTCATAAGGACTTATACCATGTGTTAGGTATGTTACATAGCCAAAAATGCCTTAAAACACCATTTTATGTGCTTCTGGGTTCACATTGGTTATGCAATTTGTTTTGGCTAGTTTAAATGTGTCCTTAATATATTTACAACCTTTAGATACTTTGTTCATAAAAAGCTTCTTGCTCATTCCAATTTAAACCAAGTCGTTTAGTGGTTTCTCCTTGACTTTCGTCAGTTTAGTACCTGTTTTTTGTGGAATTTGTATACTTAATTTGTGTGTATACGTAATGGCTCCTATGACCATTTAATTTTTTTTCCCTTGTTTCTTTATGGTATTTAGGCTCATTAGCCTTTTCGTTCCATGTATACATGCTTAAAGCACAGTTTTCCTTAAAGCACAATTTTGTGCTCTAAGGTGCATTTTCGGTTTAAACGCTAATTCCGCTTAATGCGTATTACTAATCTTAGGGGTATCTCACATTTGAAATATCTTGGGAACTTATTGGTAGTTCCCTAATTTATTTGTGCTCTTTAAAACACCTTTTGTTCTAATTGTTCTTAAAGCATGTTTTGGTGTAAATTGTTGTTTAACACTTCTTCTAATGTTTCTAAGGCACGTCCTAGCCTTAGTATATCCTAATTAGATAGTTCATTAATATATTAAGGTTTGGGGTATTTCAGAAAACATTATTAACAAATATATTTTTGGGTTTTGGGTTAGGTCTTGGGTTTGGATCTCTACCCTAACCCAACCCACAAAAGTAGTTTATTACCCTAATCCAACCCAAAAAATAAGTGGGTCTATAATCAAGACCTTAACCTGTAAAATTATGGGTTGGGTTTTGGTTTGGATCAATATTGCCAGGTTTAGTCGATCTATTTAGAGAACTTAGTAGAGTGGGACATCTTTGTATTGATAATTATGGCATGCACCTTATTATTAATATAAGAAAATAATAGTTACACCCTAGCAATTCCCTTCGAAACCATCATGCCTTATTAAAACCTTACTAGACAAAACCTAGAGGGAAAATCCTAGTAAGGAACAAGAGTACATTTAGGATTAGGTGACCTGTCCCTATAGCCAAAACAAACAAGCCCTAACTAGAGTAGTTGAGCTGGTGGAGGGTGGATCGAGTAGGGGAGCAAGAGATCCTGAGTTTGAATCCTCCAAACCCACCCCTTTCTTGGCTGATCATGTGGGTTACCAGGTTGGCATGGTTTGCAGGCTATACGTCACCCAGGGGTTTACTTAGGGCACACTAAAGGCTATGTGTTCATATGTATACAAGAAAACTAATCAAACTAGGCAAAAACAAAGAGTGTGATTTCTCTTTAGACGAATTTGTCATTCATAAGTAGAGTGTTGACCTCGTGTTTTGGGGCTATGAGGTTTAAGACTATATATAGAGTTAGAGCTAGAATAGGTGCCTCTTGATTGATAATTTCCTCTTCTGCTGTTAGAGTAATTGGATTGTCTACCAGAATTACCTTTGCCTATGATGATATTGAAATTTCTTCCTCTGGTATTTTTGTTAGTAGCATTAAGAAATAATTTATGGTGTGTGTGTGTTGCTGTTGATTCACCAAATGAACCTCAAAGGCTAACATGAAATTAAGATTTTGAGTGGAAGAACTAGCTTCTGAGTGAGTTATGACTAATAAGGCATAGCAGGATAGCCCATATTTACCTAGGCCTATTCACTCCCCTTATGTAATAACAAGCCCGAGTATCACGTTGCCTTATACTGCCTATATAACCAATGTTTATACTCTGTTGAAATCAATACATCAGTACTTTTTCTCCTAAAATTATTATTCTGTTATTCTCTATGCTTCCACTATGTAAAATATATGTACGGTATCAAAGATCTTCTCCTTCGAGCTACCATGGTGAGTAATACTCCTACTCCATAAACCATTTCCTCGGGACAAACATCACCACCACCACTATCCTAAATCACGTCAATCGGCCAACCGCATCATTTCACAAATTAAATGGGGATAACTACCCCCTATTAAGAAAACAACTGGAATCGTACCTTTGTGGGCATAATCATTTTGTCACATGTATATGGATCAAAACCTGCTCCATCTTCAAATCTGAATGATGCCTCTAATACCGAATACACTGCTTATCAACAGCAAGACCAAATGGCCTATTCCATTATGATGATCTTTTTCACCGAAGATGTGTAGTAACAAGTTGTTGATTAATGGCTATTTCTCACTCTCTCTTTCTTTTTTTCCTTTATAATGTTTGAGTAGTCTCATTGTACTCTAGGATTGGGGTTTTTACCCCAAATCCCCAAATTAGCTTGTAATACCTATTTCACTCAAATTAGTTATTTTCTAACTTGAATTTATTGAATGTGATTGACCATCTAGGTGTATTTATGGTAATTCCTATCAACATTTGGTTTGAAGTTATGGATTGTGACCAGGAGATAGATAGATAGAGAGAGAGAGAGAGAGAGAGAGAGAAGCGATAGTTTTTCCCCTCTCAAATTAGTTGGTGAATTATATTGCTATGTTTAGAGCTTGTGATTAATGCTACTTAGTGAGGTTAACCTGAATCACTTTTGATGATTAAATTAACTAGGCAAGATTTGGCTTATCTTGGTTTAAAGAGACATTATCTTTGTTTTATTAGACAACTAGAGTGAATTTGGATTAAGTCCATAGTTGGGTGTATTTGGGTGATTTCCTCAATCACATGATACATCTATCATAGTTTATTTAGCTTAGTTTTACTTGTTTCCTTCATTTTCAGTCATCAAACCAAAAACCCCAAAATTTACATTTATGCACTTTTATATATGTTAATGCACAACTAAATTCCTAATTATTTAGGTAGTTGTAAAGTCCCCATGGATATAACCTTGTTGAACTACAATGACTTTTGTTCACTGCCCATTAGTTCGCAAGATACTGCCATACTATTTTGCCCACCAAGTTTCTGACGTCGTTGTAGGGGACTTCATTCCAACTATCTTGCAAATTATCTATATAGCTTTTGTACATATTTTTTTCATTTCTTTGATTTGCCTTTTTGTTTCTTTTCTTTATAAGAACTTAATTTTGATTGATGGTCATTATGATCCAGCAGGAGATCAGTATGGCTACTCCTATGGTGTAGAGAACTACTAAAATACCCCAAACCTTAATATATTGTTTTAAACACTTAAATATGGTGTATTAAGACTAAAAGAGTCTTAGAAACATTAGTAAACAAATTTAAACAAAAGGAAACACAAAATGTGCTTTAAAGTCAATAAGAGCCAAAATGTGCTCTAAGCTTGGGATAAACTTGGTTAAGACCTAATGAACTTACCAAGACCTCATTTATACATAATGAACATATTAAATCAATTACCAAAGAAAACCAAGCTTGAAAACAAGTTTAAACACAAAATGTGCTTTAAGGAGTCTTAAAGCACATTTTTGAAAAATTGTCTTGTAAATGAGTTTTGAATGGCTAATGTCCATCATTACTCTTAAATATATATGTGTACTATATAATATCACATTTGGGTGTCTATATTAGTGGGAATCAAAAATTTCACTTCTATGTGCCTTGTTTTATGAATAGTAACTTTTATAAGCTATTTTGTAACATATGTTTGTATAAGTAATTAAATTGACAAACAAAGACTATATTACCCTCATTATACTTAGGGGGCCGGTTTCTAAGGTTGGTGACTCACCACCCTCTTGTTAATTTGTTAAGTAAATAATGATGACTAAGAAAGTACTATTTGCTTTTAAACTACAAATATCTTCTAAAGTAAACCAATCTTCATTCTCTCATTTCCTTTCCTTGCTCACACGGTTTCCCACCTCTCTTCTTCCTTCCTTCTTTGTTCTCTCACGATAAAACCACTATCACCATTAGAACACAAGCTTTGACCTCTTGTAAAACCTTGCTCACTTGTCCAAATCAAAACAAACACCACCATCTTCTTCCTCTCATCAAGCTCTTCATTCCTATCTTTTCAAAAGTCCAAGACAACCATTTCGGTGCCATGGAGTTTCTCCATTGAAGGAGCTTGAGCTTGTATTTTTACATATTGTTACTCTCCTTGCTTCTAGGTAAGGAATCTCAAATAAAAATCAAGTTTCCTCCTTGTTTTTGTCATGTCCGAAAATATGTATTGAAGGAGCTTTTTATGTGACTTTGTTCTAGCTTCATTCCAACTCTTCATGGACTAGGTGGAGTCCTCTCTTGCTAGATATTCAAACTCTCTTCAAAGAGCAAGGTAAAACAACTACATTAATGTTTTTGAAACAATGTAAAACTAGGGTTTACAATGAGATGGAGCTTATAGCTTGAATACTCATTATAATGTGTGTATATTGTTTAGAGCTTGTCAAAGAATCAAGTACTCTATCGGTTTCTAAAGGAAACAAGAAAGAAGTTATTTTGCAAAAGAGGTAAATCTACTAACCTAATGTTGTTTAATGCCTTAGGAGAAATGAGCTTATAAATGCTTATTAAAACTACCTAAAGAGCCAATGGTGAATGACTTAGTAAAGTGTTCTCAAGAGCTTAGTAAAAGGCATATGTGTTGTTGAGTGTATTTGCAGGTTAAAGGCAAATATATTGTGGAAATTCAGTGTTTATGATTTATGCACCTTAAGGGCCTAAGAGCCATGTCATTTAAGGGCCTAAGTGCCATGCAATTTAAATTGTGCACTATATTGTGATGTAGTGCTTGTGAGTGAAGTTTGTGTATAATAAGTACTTGATGGATTTTTAGTGTTCTTGGTTGTTTATTGGTAAAAACAATGTGTTTGGTTTAGTAATGTTCTAGGAGAACCTATGTCGAAATTTAGGTAACAAATGTGAAGTTCTAAGTGTTAAAATGTGTTGATAAGTTAAGGAGTATTTAAATGGTTAAGTGTTGTTCTTGTGTAGAAAACATTAAGGTGATTTAGGATGTAACAAGGACTTAGGATGAGCTTGAGATTTTAGTATGTACCAAAGTCATTTTGGACTTAGGTAAAGACTTAGGCAAACTTTGGTAAATAAGGAGAAAGTATGAACTTGAAAAAGGAGTTTAAGATGGAATAAGGAATTAGTTGTGAGAGATGATGCTTGGGAGATGATGTTAAGATAAGAGAAAACATTTTGGGGAGTAGTTATCATAGGTGAGAAACACCATTTAGAAACCTAGTGTAAAATGTTGTAAGTGTTAGGAATTTTGTGAAGAAATAAGTAAAGGTTAAGGAATTAGAAAAAGAGTTTGTGAGTGTTTAAGGATGGTTTAAGTGTGTTTGAAGTGCCCAAATGAGGTTAGGGGTACTAGGTTATATGGGGTAAGTTTGGAGTTGAATGTGAAAGGAAAATAAGGATTTGGGGCAGACCGGACTTGCGACCGGACTTGCAAGCCCGGTCGGGCCCTGTTACACTACCGAGAATGTTTCTGGAATCGACCGGACTTGGGGGACCGGACCTACAAGTCCGGTCGGGGCTGTTTTGTGAGAGGGAAAATGTTTCTGGAATGGACCGGACATGGGACCGGACTTGGCAAGTCCGGTCGGCATGAATTTTGTACGGGTTATAAGTCTCTGGAATCGACCGGACATAGGACCGGACATGTAAGTCCGGTCGGAGTGAATTTTCCAACGGTAAAAAGGTACTGGAATGGACCGGACTTAGGCAAGTCCGGTCGGCAAGTCCGGTCGGACCTAAACTTGTAAAAAAAAAAAAAACAGAAAAGAATGTGACTTATGTAGTTAACCCTAGGGTGTATAATGAAGGTAACCTAGGGTAAGATAGACATTAAAACATGTCATACAATTATGTTAAACACTTAGTAAATTTGGAGGTTAAGTAAGTTAATTAACCGACGTTCTTGAATTATGTATAGGAGTGACCTACGGAGGAAACCAAACGAGGCAAGGACCAAGGTATGGTTTTCTTGCAGTCTGTTGTCTAGCGGTTTACACCGGTTGTGTGTTGTATGTTTTTCTGTGTGTTTACAACGTTATAAGATTTAAACATGTAATGAGTTTACAGTTGTTCATATTATTGTGATGTAATGTTGTGACTCAATTCCCTTGTGTGTGTCTAACATGACTTACCACCTATTGTGTGTTGGTTGTTAAGTTCCACTATGAACTTCTAACAAGTGTTAACTGGGAAGTGAGGAATCCGGTTGTCCGGTCATGCATGTAAGTTAAGAGTAGATATCTGAATCAGATTCGACTCTTATGTTGTTAAGATTGTTCTCCTTAATTTGGCGTTCGATCTCCCGCTAGCTTCTTCCAAAGCTTACCTATTCTGACTTATGATCGGTTTAGTGGGAACCTGTGTTTGTGTGGTGTGTTCGGGTCACTAAATCCGAACCATCTGTGACTTAAGTTACTCGTTCGTCTAACAGAACGGTAATGAGTGTGTTTTAACGAGCTTGACATGAGAGTGAATCACTCTCTAGGCTCTTATGTTATTTGACCCTTGTGGTTTGTTATCGTGGAGTGAAAATCCACTGTGTATGTGTTGTTGAGCTATGCACCATTGATGCCATGCTCCATGTTATGTTATGTATGTATATAATTGAATGCCATGTTATAATGACAAGTAGCTGCGCGTATCCCGGTAGCCGATGGGCTGCGCGTTAGCCATACCAGCCAAGGGTTGCTGACCCCCTCGGGGGATCCATATTTCTTATACTGCAGGATGAGGATCGAAGAAGCGGAGTGGCTTTAGATCCTAGGATGTAATCCCTTTTGTATACTTTTGGATGTTGGCCCGGGATGCGCCTGTGCTCCTGTGGCGTTATGTATTATTGGTTGTTGCAGTTACAGTGATATATACAGTGAAGGATGTATGTAGTACTCGGTATTGTATATAATGTATTTATGGTTTAGTTTTATGCTCGGGAGTCTGATCATCAGACCGGTACAATTGTATTTATTCTGCCTTGTCAACCACGTGGGTGGTTGACGGCGTTGTAGCACCGAAGCGTTAGTTACTGTTTAGTTGTTTTATTCCGCTGCGATTTCATTTAGTATCATGTGCGTATTAGGGGTGTTACAAAAAGTGGTATCAGAGCGAAGTATCGCTCTGATGACTAGAATACCGAGCTTAGGAATATACCGAGTTAGGAAACCTAACTACAGTTACCTAAGTGATCAGTTATGGAAAGGTTAACCACTAACTAAGTGTGGAAATACCTTATTGTCGGGAAGCGTTACGATCGTTGGACCGATAAGTGTGTAAGCATATTGCTAATGAATATTCATGTGAATACAGATGTCAGGTAGACCACGCGGTAGAGGCCGCGGAAGTGGTACTGGTACTGGGGGTGACCAGGGCGAGAACACTACGGCTCAGGTTATGGCTGAGGCTGTAGCAGCCGCTGTGGCCCAGATGGTACCCCAGCTTGTAGCTGCGATCCAGCAGGGGCAGATGCCCGGAGTTCAGCCACCACCGCCACCGCCACGAGAGACCAACTGGGTCAAGGCATTGGCAGACTTGAGACCCCCTTCATTTCATGGGGAGACCGACCCACGTAAGCTGGAGGCGTACATCTCCGAGTTGGAGACCGCCTACGAGACCTTGGCTGTGCCCGCAGAGGCTAAGGTCCGTCTTGCCGCTTACTACCTGAAGGGTTCGGCACAGAACTGGTGGAAGCTAGTGAGAGAGGACCGGATGGCGGATCCTCAGTTCGGTTGGAGGGAGTACACGGCTCTGCTGCGAGCCAAATACTACCCCGTGCACGTTCAGGAGGCCAAGCGCCTCGAGCTGGATAGTCTGAGGCAGGGGGACAAGGTGTCGGTTGATGAGTACTACACAGCCTTCACCGGCCTTGTCCACCTGTTACCGGACCTGGGATACTCGAACCGGGTGCTGGTAAACCGTTTCTACAACGGTCTCAGCCACCGTCTTCGCTATGGGATGGGGCCAGCTGAGTATACTACCTTGCAGGTAATTTAAGTAAAGAGTGATGTGAATATGTGTAGTCTACAAGTGAGTATTAATGTGAGTTTGTGAGTATGTATTGCGGGGCATGACTGACCATCCTAAATTCAGGAGTGCTATCATGCCGCTGCTAAGGTGGAGATCACCGTCCGTCTGAGGGACGAGGAGAATGCGCACAAGCGCAAGGCCACGAGCGAGGGCCAGAGTTCGCAGGGGTATGGGGGAGGAAAGAAGAAGAAACCTTATCCCCAGCCCCAGAAGAGTCAGCACCAGGGTGACAAGGGCCAAGCCCAAACCACCACCGCTGAGGAGCCACTGAAGCTCACATATGCTTATGCGGCGAAGCCCCTACGCTCTTACCCACCAAAGGGTAATTGTTTAATCATGTGTAATAAGTTGATGTGTATGTTGATAAGTTGTGAAACAAGTACTGAGTGTGTATTGTGTTAGCAGCTAGCACGGGCTCTGGACCGGAGCGCCACTATTACTGTAAGTGGTGCAATGGAGACCACCCCGGCAAGGACTGCAAGGGGAATGAGGTGCAGTGTCGATACTGCGAGAAGTGGGGTCACCGTGACCACGAGTGTTACCGGAACCCCAACAGCAGAGTCAACAAGCCCAAGGGGCAGTGGAAGGGTAAGGCCACAGCAGCTATTGATGGCCCGAAGACGGCTAACCAGCCACCCACCTGATCAGAGGCATACTGATTCCCAGAAGGGGAAAGGGTCGGGACCTAGCAAGGCCACCCTGAATGTGGTGGACCGGTCTGAGGCGCCAGGGCCCTCTTCTAGACCAGGTACCGCCTAAACTGTTGAATGTAATAAGTGATTGCATACCGCATTTCATGCTTATGTGTGTTAGTGAGTTCAAGTGTATTATCATGTGAGTAAGGAGTTAAAGTATAGTGTAAAAGACACCTAATAGATAATTCTAAACTTAAAGGAACCTTCATATATGTTATCCAATCCCACCCACACCAAACCCTGAAGAGACCACCATCAACATCACCGACTTTCCAATGGAGCAATGTCAGGTTATCCAGCCAGGTATGATACTCTTAAGTGGATACCTGACACCGGAAGCACAAGTCCATATCATCAGACGATGCGACGAACTTGGAGCTAAACCTGGAGGTTTCTACACACCTGAATATCCGACGGATCAAGAATGCAATTGAAGATGATGTGCATGGGTAAGGACTGGAACCCTTACACCAAGTCATATCAAGAAGTGCGAGCTGAAGATGGAGCAACGGTACCAAGTATACCTGAGGAGTTCCGTGCGGTCGTTAATCACGCCGTGGGAATTGCTCAACAAGTTGAAACGGATTGATTCCGAATGTGGAAGCAGATTTGTGTATTGTGAACTTCTACCAGAAAGGTGGACGGTTAGGTTTACACCAAGATAAGGACGAGTCACCCGAGTCTCTAAGTAAGGGAGTACCCGTGGTGTCTTGGTCCATTGGTGATACCGCAGTATTTGTATATGGCGAGCAGAAGCGTGCTGATCTCGCAAGGAAGTTAATGTTAAAGTCAGGAGATGTACTAATCATGGGTGGGCAGTCAAGGATGCTATATCATGGCATCAGGAAGATCAAACTGAATACCGCACCGTCGGCAGTGATCAATGCCACACACATGAAACCCGGACGTTTGAATTTGACCTTCAGACAATTCTAAGCCTTGTATACTTTTGTAATGTGTTAAGCCAGTATATGTTAAGGGAGTTATGTATGTGTTAAGTTATATCAACCATGTAAACCAACAATGTTGTAAAGAGGAAGTGTTAATGAATAAAGTGGAGTTATTGAAGTATATCAACCGTGTTGTTACCCAGTACTTATTAGTTTGCCAATGAATTAGGCTGTGCACTCGGAACGGGAGGTACATTGAGTGTCTGCAATGAGGCAGAAGCCGGCAAGAGCGGCACAATCCTCACCGGTACCTTTCCAGTGAATGGCGTGGATGCATCGATCCTGTTCGACTCTGGAGCCTCGCACACATTTGTTTCGCTATCTTTTGCGAAGAGGCTGGGGTTAGATGGAGAGGAGATGCCAGACTTCTTGGTCACTCTCCCATCGAAAGAGCGGATCAGTGTACCCGCTACCACCGAGATGTCATTGTACGAATCAGAGGTGAAGAGTTCCCGATCGACCTGATAGAGTTCGACGGACTTGGATTTGATGTGATTGTCGGGATGAACTGGTTGGAGCGGTACAAGGGCAGAATCCTGTGTGCCGAGCATCGACTGCTTCTTCGGAGTCCATCTGGGGTTACCATATCATACCGCCAGAGGCCCAGGGAGCCTTCGACTCAGATCATCACCGCCATGGCCATGTATCGTGAGTTACGACGAGGGAGTGATGTATACCTCTGCTATGTCCAGGACATAGAGAGAGACCCTGAGTTTAGCCCAGATGTGCCGGTAGTGTCGGAGTTTCCTGATGTATTTCCTAAGGAACTGCCGGGCATGCCGCCAGCACGAGAGGTTGAGTTTGAGATCGACTTAGTACCGGGCACTGGACCCATTGCGAAAGCACCTTATCGTATGGCTCCAGCAGAGATGACAGAGCTCAAGGAGCAGCTGAGAGACCTACTCGACAAGGGCTTCATCCGCCCTAGTGTTTCACCATGGGGAGCGCCGGTCCTCTTCGTGAAGAAGAAGGACGGTAGCCTCCGCCTGTGTATTGATTATCGGGAGCTGAATGCTGTTACGGTGAAAAACCGTTACCCTTTACCACGCATCGACGATCTATTTGATCAGCTGAGGGGTGCATCAGTATTCTCCAAGATAGACTTACGTTCCGGATACCATCAGATTGCCATCCGTGACAGTGATATCGAGAAGACAGCTTTCAGAACGAGGTATGGGCATTATGAGTTCACAGTTATGCCATTTGGCTTATCGAATGCACCAGCAAAGTTCATGGACTTAATGAACCGCTTGTTCCAAGATCAGTTGGACAAGTCAGTGGTAGTCTTCATCGATGACATTCTTGTGTATTCTAAATCGAAAGGTGAGCACGAAAGCCACCTGAGAGATGTGTTACAAACTTTGAGGAGAAACCAGTTGTATGCAAAGTTTTCGAAATGTGAATTTTGGTTGAACCAAGTATCTTTCCTTGGACATGTGATTTCTGAGGCCGGGATCGCTGTTGATCCGGCAAAGATAGATGCAGTGCGCACCTGGCCTAGGCCGAAGACAGTCACTGATATCAGGAGCTTCCTCGGTCTGGCAGGTTATTATAGGAGGTTTGTGAAGGACTTCTCCAGTATCTCGAAGCCGATGACTTCCTTAATGAAGAAGGATGCACCATTCGAGTGGACAGTGACTGTGAGAGTTCTTTCGCGAGTCTCAAGGATGCTCTGACATCTGCACCAGTCCTGACTATACCAGACGGTCCAGATGGTTTTGAGGTCTACTGCGACGCATCAGGCAGAGGTATGGGTTGTGTATTGATGCAACACGGGAAGGTCGTAGCATACGCCTCCCGTCAGCTGAAGAAGCATGAGGAGAACTACCCTACCCACGACTTAGAATTGGGTGCCATTGTCTTCGCATTGAAGATATGGCGACATTATTTGTATGGGGTAAGTGTGACAATCTATTCTGACCATAAAAGCTTAAAGTACTTGTTCACTCAGAAAGAGTTGAACATGAGGCAAAGAAGGTGGGTTGAGTTTCTGAATGACTACGATTAATCTGCAATACAAAGAGGGTAAGGCAAATGTGGTAGCTGACGCACTGAGTCGCCGAGCACACTCTCTCCATTCGCTAGTCTCTTATACTGGCTTGGTTGAAGAGGTGCGGAGTGCTCAGATGACGGATCAGTACATGCTGGAGATCCGGCAGAAGCTTATTGATGGCACATTCGAGGGTCAGAAGTACGACTTCAGACTCCACGATGATGACCTGATTAGGCTGAATGGCCGATTGTGTATACCTAGGAGTAGCGCTGAGTTGAAGGAGCGCATATTGAGTGAATCCCATTGTTCTACTACTTCGATTCACCCCGGAGCTTCAAAGATGTATAAGAGTATGAAAAGGTATTTTGGGTGGACTGGAATGAAGAAAGATGTAAGTGATTATGTGTTGAGGTGTCTCACTTGCCAGAAGGTCAAGTTTGAGCACCGACGGCCTGGTGGTATGGTACAGCCAATGCCAGTGCCTGAGTGGAAGTTCCATGATATCTCCATGGACTTTGTAGTAGGGCTTCCGCCTACAAGGGGAGGTCTGAATATGATATGGGTGATAGTTGACCGACTGACCAAGGTGGCCCGATTCATTCCGATGAAGGACACTTGGAAAGTGGCAAGATTGGCAGAACTGTTTGATAAAGAGATTGTAAGACATCATGGTGTACCAAAAACGATTGTATCTGACAGAGATACCAGATTCTTATCCAGATATTGGAAGTCCACACGAGAGGCATTGGGTACTGAATTGAAATTGAGTACAGCGTTTCATCCACAGACCGATGGTCAGAGTGAGCGCACCATTCAGACACTTGAGGATATGCTACGTGCTTGTGCACTTGACTTTCAGACCAGCTGGATTGATAAGTTACATCTGATCGAGTTTAGTTACAACAACAGTTATCATGCTTCGATCAAGATGTCTCCCTTCCAGGCCTTGTACGGTAGACCATGCCGCACGCCATTATGCTGGGATGAGTCGAGTGAGACGGTCATTATAGGACCAGAGTATCTTGAGCAAGTTCAGGCAGAAGTTCGCCAGATCCGGGCTAATATGAAGCAGCTCAGGATAGACAGAAGTCGTACGCAGATGTGCGCCGACGTGACCTGGAGTTCGCCGTGGGCGATCAGGTATTTTTGAGAGTATCCCCCATGAAGGGAGTATTTCGTTTTGGCCAGAAGGGCAAGTTGAGCCCAAAGTATGTGGGGCCTTATGTTGTGACGGAGCGGATCGGCCCGGTAGCCTATAGACTAGACCTACCCGCCGAGCTGGGCAAGGTACATGATGTATTTCATGTGTCCCAGTTGAAGAAGTATATGTCTCATCCGTCTCATGTGCTTCAGCCTGAAAGGCTAACCTTAGAGCCGACCATGCGATCAGTGGAGACTCCGGTACGGATTCTGGATGCTAAGACTCGAGACACTCGCCATAAGTCCGTGAGACTGGTGAAAGTTCTCTGGTCTAACCAGGACGTTGAGGAGGCCACTTGGGAGCTGGAAGATAAGATGAAGGCGAAGTACCCGTCATTGTTACTTCTTAGTCCTTATGTGTATAGGGTACGGGGCGTACCCCTTTTTAAGGGGGGTAGAGCCGTTTCGGTTGTGTGTACGACGTGTATTTGAATACATCGTCTATGTTATGTTGTTGTTACAGACCGTTGTGTCTGAATGATGTGGATAATGTTGTATGGACCTTGTGTCCATGTTTGTTATGTGTATGGACCTTGGTCCAATGTTATGTTTTTGTATGGACCTTGTGTCCAATGTTATGTTATGTGTATGGACCTGGTGTTCAATGTATGTAAGTGTGTTGTAGTAAGTATGGAAGTATTGTTATAAGTGTTCCCGTGTTCTAATATTTAGGATATGTGGAAGTATGAACTTTGAGGACAAGTTCTTTTAAGGGGGGTAGATTGAAATACCCCAAACCTTAATATATTGTTTAAACACTTAAATATGGTGTATTAAGACTAAAAAGAGTCTTAGAAACATTAGTAAACAAATTTAAACAAAAGGAAACACAAAATGTGCTTTAAAGTCAATAAGAGCCAAAATGTGCTCTAAGCTTGGGATAAACTTGGTTAAGACCTAATGAACTTACCAAGACCTCATTTATACACTAATGAACATATTAAATCAATTACCAAAGAAAACCAAGCTTGAAAACAAGTTTAAACACAAAATGTGCTTTAAGGAGTCTTAAAGCACATTTTTGAAAAATTGTCTTGTAAATGAGTTTTGATGGCTAAATGTCCATCATTACTCTTAATATATATGTGTACTATATAATATCACATTTGGGTGTCTATATTAGTGGGAAATCAAAAATTTCACTTCTATGTGCCTTGTTTTATGAATAGTAACTTTTATAAGCTATTTTGTAACATATGTTTGTATAAGTAATTAAATTGACAAACAAAGACTATATTACCCTCATTATACTTAGGGGCCGGTTTCTAAGGTTTGGTGACTCACCACCCTCTTGTTAATGTGTAAGTAAATAATGATGACTAAGAAAGTACTATTTGCTTTTAAACTAAATATCTTCTAAAGTAAAACCAATCTTCATTCTCTCATTTCCTTTCCTTGCTCACACGGTTTCCCACCTCTCTTCTTCCTTCCTTCTTTGTTCTCTCACGATAAAACCACTATCACCATTAGAACACAAGCTTTGACCTCTTGTAAAACCTTGCTCACTTGTCCAAATCAAAAACAAACACCACCATCTCTTCCTCTCATCAAGCTCTTCATTCCTATCTTTCAAAAGTTCAAGACAA